>CM076579.1:383530293-383664750 GCA_034641835.2 Pinus albicaulis | reverse complement strand
TTTTGAGATCTTCAGCAATGAGTCGCATGTGTGCCGACTCAAGAGAGCACTGTACGGGCTGAAGCAAGCACCTCGTGCTTGGTACACTCGAATAGACAACTACTTCACCGGGCTTGGATTCTCCGAGAGTGAGGCAGATCCAAACCTGTACCAGATTGTGGTGGAGGGGAAGCTGTTGATCATCGTACTGTATGTAGATGATCTGATTTTGACTGGCGATGAGCAGTTGATACTTTCATGCAAGGAGGATCTTGCACGAGAGTTTGAGATGAAGGACTTCGGCATCCTTCATTATTTCTTGGGATTGGAGATTTGGCAGCGCAGCGGAGGAATGTTTGTTTCTCAGGGCAAGTATGCCCGGGAGATTCTAGAGAGGTTCAACATACAAGGCTGCAAGCCTGTTGACACTCCTCTTCTTGGTGGTTGGAGGAAGGAGGATGCTACTTCAGCGGAGGTAGTGGATGCCACTGTCTATCGACAGTTGGTGGGGTCGCTTATGTATCTGGTCAATACACGACCCGATATATGTTATGCAGTTAACCAGCTTCAGTGGAGGACTGTTTGTTTCTCAGGGCAAGTATGCCCGGGAGATTCTGGAGAGGTTCAACATGCAAGGCTGCAAGCCTGTTGACACTCCTCTTCCTGGTGGTTGGAGGAAGGAGGATGCTACTTCGGCGGAGGTAGTGGATGCCACTGTCTATCGACAATTGGTGGGGTCGCTTATGTATCTGGTCAATACACGACCCGATATATGTTATGCAGTTAACCAGCTTTCGCAAACTATGGTTAAGCCTACCAAGCTCTTTTGGAAGGCAGGAAATCATGTATTGCGCTATATCATAGGCACATCGGGATATGGTCTATGGTACAGATAGGAGGATGGAGCGAAGCTTTCTGGCTTCACTGATGCAGATTGGGCAGGGAGCCCAACGGACCAGAAGAGCACTTCTAGGGGAGTTTTCAGCATTGGATCGACAGCAGTTTCCTGGTACAGCAAGAAGCAGAGATCTGTGGCACTCAGTTCAGCAGAGGCCGAGTACATGGCAGCAAGCTTGGCTGCATGCGAGGCTATTTGGATGAGGAAGATCCTCGCAGGTTTGTTCAGGTTGCATTTGGAGCCTACAGTGATTTACTGTGATAACCAGAGTTGCATTAAACTCTCGGCTAAACTATTATTTCATGATAGGTCCAAACACATCGACATCAGGTACCATCATATCAGAGATTGTGTTCAGCGGAGAATCATGATGCTTTCATATGTTCCCACGGAGGATCAGGATGCCAACATCCTGACGAAGGCGCTCACCAGGAGCAAGTTCGAATTCCACAGAGGAAGGATAGGGGTTGCAGATAATCCATATCTTGCTGAGAGGGAGTTTTGAAAATGCAGCAATATGATGGAGCTTAGTGAAATGAAGTCGCCTTCACTAAGAGGGCCCGTAGGCGAATTCTAGCGCAAAGTCTATTTTTAGACTATGTCTATTTTTAGACATATGGAGCATGGTCCGGGGATTCCGGTATGAGATTCTTGGAGCATTGGTCATGTTGGTAAAAATATATGGGACTCTATTTTTGTGACCTATAGGTTGAAGAGGTCGAAGTCTATTTTTAGACTGCCTCTCCTAAAAATAGGGAAGTCAAATATTATTTACCCTTAATAATATTTGGACTCTAAACAGCATTTTACTCTCTTGGAGCACTTCAGTTCGAGCTACAGAAGTGGCTCATGCATCTGACAGAGGAATTATGCTATTCCCAAGGGTTTGATGGCATCAAGCATGGTTGACTTCAGTTAGGACTTCAGTGGCAGAAGTTTGGTGGAGTTAATGAGACAGCTAGTGGAGTTGTGTTCTGTTTAACTTAGTTGAACTAGTTGAGATTAGTTTAACTAGCTAATCAACTAGTAATGAGTGGAGTGAATTAAATATTATTTAATTCATTAATTAGTAACTCATTATTCAACTCAAGAACACATCAGTTCACTACAGTGCATGGACAGTTCAGTGGAGACCAGTGAAAGAGGTAGATGAAAGGGTGGAGTTAGCTATCAGTGGCGACATCGGTTGTGCATGAGATTTGCACCACACTTGGAGGATTTGTCCATGACAATTGCGCAGTCAAGCCAAGGAGATTCGAACCTTGGATCTCTATATAGACAGGCCTGGATTGCGCAATAGAGGCAAGGCAATTGGCGGTGAGTTTTGAACCAGTAACCTGTTCAAAACCGAGCTAGTTTGTGTGTAACTTTATGAGAAAGTACTGAGTACTTGTGAGGAGTATTGTACTGAGTTTGTTACATGATTTCTCCATTATAATATACACAATAGCTGCGGGGTTTTCAGCTATAAGCTTTCCCCATACATACTGTGTTAATGTGTATGATGATTTGATGTGTTATCGCTTGATTTTATTTTCCGCATGTGTGATGATCTGAGTGGAAGAGATTATGTGTTGCATATAAATTCGAATTGTATGTGATCAGGATAGTCTCGGTGGATAATTAATCATTATTCAGCAAATTTCTACACTTTCCAGTAACACTCAGAGACATTATATACGTGGGACTATAGTCGGATCTGACCTGTGGTGAGTGTGCGACCATAAAACATAAACCCTAATCCATGTAAGCCTCAGACCGGAAACTTCAAAACTTGAGTGAGATTCCTTCGACGAACCTATGTGAGCCAAATAATATACGAATAAATAAGATGTTTTATGATGATGTGAAAATGAGCTTTATGTATCTTATATTTATAGGCTTCCATGAGGGTACATTTGATGTTGAGGCTGACCTATCCAATTGTACATATGTATAGATCCGACATAATCCAATGTACATGAGTGGGTTCATAAATTCAAAAACCAACTTTTGATTTTCCAAATAAGGTGATATTTAGGTCAATTTTGTTCCTCTCTAAAAGAAGAATTCAATGCAAACACCATCTTTATCATTTAATTTGTCCAAGGTGGAATTTGAACTTAGTTTCATAAATTAACACTCCCTCTTAACTAGGAATAATTCCACCTACCAATATATGTTTGTTGATCATCACATCATCCTGTCATGTTGTCATGATGTCATGATCATGTCTTCTCAACTCTATTTGCTGAAACATTCTTGACTCTAAAAGAAGAAGAATCAAGGAACATTAGCTTCCACCCCTTATCTCATGGGGGAGTCACATATCTCAAACCAATATCGAGCAATAGGATATCCAAACACATAGGGAGCACATATTAATCCTGGAATAACATTGGGGAGCTCATTCTCAACCTAGAACCACAAAGGGGAGAAAATATCAACCAAATCATATTTCCTACTGAGCTTCCCATCAATGAATTTCAAGAGTCATGAGATAGAACACATGTATCATAATCTGACCTGGATGAGATACCCAACTTACCAAGATGTAAGGACCACACAACTCCAAGCTTCCCACGGGGGCTTCACTATGGGAGCAATACCATACCACGTGGGTTCATATTGGGGGACATATATTGAGGGAAAAATGACATAATATATTGGGGGATATATAGGGGGTAAAGGGTTTTTATATTGACACGTATAAAAAATGGAGCTCAAAGTTATTAAAAAAATATAAAGGGGTATAAAAATTTTTAATGAAAAAATGGATACCTACAATATCTAGTGAAGGTAAGGGTTTTTTAAATTGGGAAGGTATATTGGGTTCATAATTGTAGGGGGTTAAATAATGTGATTTTTAGAGGTATTTTCCAATATGTAATCAAATTAGGGGTATTTTTTAGTATGCCGTGAATGCACACGATATGCCACAAGTTCATTGATTCAATCCCCCATGAAGCCTCCTCAAACCATTGACCAGATGGGGAGGGAAAATATCAACAAGCACTTCTTGTGTGTATGATTCCAACTGGGGTATACTCTATAATGACCAAAGGTGGGGGAGATACTCGACTTGTAAAAATGGACAAGGATCACACACACCCCACAGGTGACAGATAGGGGTGATCCCCTATTTTCCAGCTATCCCTCAACCCCAGGAGCCCTCTATCTCAATTCCTCACCCTAGGAGCTCAACAAGGGGGAATATTTAGCTTAGTGTCGTCGATTAGCACTGCCCCTTATTAGGAGGGGTCACATCCATCAGTCCAAGTTTCTCTTTGACGACCAAGAACTTCCCTTTCGGTAAAGCTTTGGTGAGAATTTCTTCAATCTGTTCATCTATCAATATGTGATGGAGTCTAAAAACTTATCTCTGTATCATGTATTAAATCAAGTGATATCAAATATCTATGTGCTTGGACTTATCATGAAACACGATATTCTCTGTGAAAATGACCCCACTCTTGTTGTTGCAATATATCACTATAGTGTCTAGGACCTTCTCAAATAGCTCTCCAAAGAGATTCCTCAACCAAAATTCTTCATAGCTAGCCATACTAGAAACAATATACTCTGCCTCAGTGGTACTCAATGCTACAGACTTATGTTTCCTACACATCCATGATATCATGACATATCCAATACTAAAACAACATCCTGATGTACTCTTACTGTTGATAACATTTCCTACCCAATAAGCATCGATGTATCCATGAAGTCAAACATCTCTAGAAGAATATATCAGACCAAGTGTGATTGTCACATGAAAATATCTCAATATATTTTTGGCAGTGATCCAATGTGCATGGATGGGATCGGTCATGAATTGACTCAACATGTTCATTGCATAGCATATATCTGGACGAGTGCTCACAAGGAACATTAGAGCCCCAATCAAATGTCTATACTCCAATGGATTCACCAAATCGGGTCCTACAACTTTTCCACATAACTTCTTTAAGTTCATTTCCATCGGTGTATCCATGGATTTGCATTCTGTCATTCCAAATCTTTCCATCAGTTTCACAACATATTTTCCATGTGAAAGGAAAATCTCACTAGGCCTTTGCCACACCTCAAGGACTAGGAAGTAGTGCATGAGTCCAAGGCATTTCATCTCGAATTCAAAGGCTATATCCCTATTACACTCGATCATCATAGGCTCACTACCTGTCAAGAATAGAACGTCAACATACTGAACCAAAATCAACGACATACATTGGACTACCTTGAAGTAGAGCTTGGGATCGACATTGCTTCTTATGAACCCAAAATTCATCAAATGATTTTCAATACGTGCATACCAAACTTTGAGGTCTTGCTTGAAACCATACAATGCCTTCTTCAACCTACAAAAATGTGTTCTTCGATCCTCCATTTCAAATCCATGTGGTTTCTCAGCATACACTTCTTCCTGTAATATGCCATGAAGGAATATGGTATTTACATCCAACTAATGAAGAGTCCATCCTTGACTTGCGGCAAGGGCTAATATCAAATGGATTGTTGTGTATTGAGCCACAAGTGAAAATATATCATCATAGTATTCTCCCTCTTTCTATGATAATCCTCGAGCCACAATCCTTGCTTTTCATTTCTCAATGCTACCATCAATTCCATGCTTTATCTTGAATATCCACTTTGAAGTTACCACAAATTTCCCCTTCGGTATTGGCACAACATCCCATACATCATTCTTAATAATTGATTCATATTCCTTCACCATTGAATCTTTCCAAACTTGTTATTTTATGACTTTTTCTAATGTGGAAGGCTCAGCTTGAATCATAGTGCTCATGGCTAGCACATATCCTTGGTATCTGCATGGTTGCTTCCTTCCTCTAAATGATATTCAAACATAAACATGTCTCTCAACATCCTGTAGAGTGTCACGGAGCCAAAGTGGTCTCCTCCTAGTAGGGGGATCACTTAGAGGAGGATCTAGGGATCCATAGGATCTAATGGATCATCAACAATATTTAGACTTGGTCATGAAAGGACCATCTAAAATATCCCTCTCATAATTCCTCTTCTCAAGAGGAGGATGTGGAGGAAGGTATATTTCTTTTCCAAGGGGATCATCTTCATCAAATGTTACATCCTTGCTAATTGGAACCTTTCTTTGACAAGGAATATATATCCTATATGCTTTATAATTTTCACAATATCCAAAAAATGTATCTTTTCTTCTAGTAGCCTCCAACTTTTTCATTTTGTCCTTTGGCACATGAAAATATAAAAGGCATCCAAATATACAGAGGTGGATAATGCCAGGCTTGTCACCTATGAACACTTCTTTCGGGGTATTATTTTCCAATTCTTGATGAGGCACTCTATTTTGAAAATATATAGCAACATGAGTTTCTTCTCCCCAAAGGAACTTTGGCACCTTTTGACCATGGAACATGGCAAGGGTAGCTTCTAATATAGACATGTTATTCCTTTCCGCTAATCCATTTTTCTTGGGTGTATATGGTATAATTGTTTCCTTCTTGTTCCCTTCTTTCTTGCAAAATTCTATGAACTCATTTGACATGTATTCCCCACCATTGTTGGACCTAAATACTTTGAATTTATTCCCTGTTTGATTTTCAATCAAATATTTGAAGTCCCAAAAAATTTTAAATGCTTCATCCTTGTGCTTAAAATGGTATATCCATGTATTTCTTGGAAAATCATCAATGAAGGTGATGTAATAGAGATGACCACCAATAGAATTCACAAACATCAGACCACATATATCAGAATGAATGAGATGGAGGATTTCATTTTTCTTGTTCTCACTAGAGGGGAATGGTCCCCTTGTCTTATTTTCACTGACAAAACCTATACATACTCCATCATGACGGGCTTGAACATAAGGAATAAATCTCTTCAATTTTGGAAGAGCATCATAATATATATGATTCAATCTTCGGTGCAAAAACTCGCTCAGAGGATTAGTATATTGAACCAATGATAGAAGTGTCCTTCTAGTGACTCTATAGAGTCCATAAAATCTTGAACCTAATGTGAATGCATCTCCCATAGGTGAACCAACAAACCAAGTCAGAAATTTTCGCTTGATGAAGGAAACCCTCATCCCTTTATCTACCAAAATGGACATATATACCAAATTATTCATTAATCCTGGCACATACATAACATTATGCAACTAAACATATTCCCCAGAATTCAGATGAAATTTGATAGACCCAAAACCTTTCACGGGAAGAGTGGATTTTTCTCTAAGAATAATCTTCAGCTTACTTTCCCTCTCTCCTATATTAGAGAGAACATCCTTATATCCAAAGAAATGATGAGTGGCCCCACTATAAACCAACCAACTATCCCAAGAATTTGTAGGGGAAGAAATAGTAAGGGTAGAAATAAGAATGTATTCATATTTATTTACAACATTACTTTTATACCTGGAAAATCTTGACTTCTTTTGAAGATGATGATATTCTTCCTAGTCGCTTAAGGTATCTCTTATTATTCTTTCATATCTTCTATCATGATCATTTATCTGATTGTATTTTATTCTTTTATTATTGTATTTTATGTTGCTTCTTCTAGTGTTGTAATGTGGTCCTTTTCTCTTCTCGGGGCAATCTCGTGCATAATGACCCTTCTTCTGACAATTATAGACTTCAACGTGGGATGATTTCTTCCGTATATTTGAATGGTGAGGAGGAGGCTTTATTGAGCTTGATGGAACTCCTTTTCCTTTCTTCTTCTTTTTTTCATGAGTGATATATGAAATGATCTATCCCTCTTCATTTTTTTGAATTCTACCTCTTGATACCATCCTTGATTCTTCTTGAGTAAGATTTCCAACAATATCATAAAATAATATAAGGAAATTGATGTTGCTTATTGGAGTAATGAAGGCTTCCCAAATAGGAGGGAGACCTCTAAGAGTCACAATCACTAATTCCCTGTCAGGCACAAATTATCCAACTCACTATAATTGATATCTAAGGCTATATATCCTCATGATATAGGATTTTATTGCTTCTCCTTTTCTCATCTTGGTGTCTTTGAGTTCATATTTCAACGTGATGATCTAATTAAAATTTTTTATTTCATACATGTCGATTATATTATCATACATGTCTTTTGACTTCCTTAAATTCCCAACATATGCAAGTAAGTGATATTTTAAACCATCAACTATAATTTTCTTTTCTTTGGACTCACCTTTCTTGTACCTACTTTTGAGGGAATCAGAAGCATTTTCTGGAGGCTCAGGGATTCTTCTTTGAATGTACTCCATCACATCATTGTTGTCAGCTATGATCTCCAACCTAACTTTCCATGTAGAAAATTTAGATGAGTCACCCAACTTCTCATGCTCCTTGAAGGTAAAGGAGCACATCTTGACTTTGACTAGATACTCTCCTTCAACTTTTTGAGGAATATGGCTTCAATTCTTATCCCCTTTTGGGCTTGTCCTTCACCTTAGCTTTGATTCCATGTATATTTTTTTAGATTTTTCTATGATGTTTCAGTTACTTCAACCCAATTCAATTCTTCATTAAGAAATGCATCCAATTATCAACAATTTTTGCAATCATAATATTAACTGAAGATATAAAAATATATGCAATGGAAAATGAGAGAATAGCACAACCACAATAGACACCAGATTGGTAAAATAGCAAGGAAAAACCCCATAAGGTGGAAAACCCTTTCAAATATTCTTCTTATTATATTTTCATAAAACGTTTCAGCAGAGAGTACAATGAGCCCAATACATAATATTTTGGTAGATATTTACCCAATATAAATCATAAATAGACCTCCAGAAGCACTGTGCCATAGAGAAAAACCTTTAGGCCTTTAGACATTTGTGGTCAACTGCAGTCAATTTTCAAATCCTAACTTAGAACCTTAGTCACACTCATCAAGTTATTCTGCGAGCGATTGTGTCTTACTAATCGCTTCCTTAAACAATGTGAGCAAGCGACTATGACTTCTTGGACACTCTCTGAAGTATTGTATGTGAGTGAATATGGTCAGATCAGCCAAGATTTTACCTCATGCCCTTGGTCGCTCCCTTCAAGTTTTCTTACAAACAACTATGATGCCCTAGTCGTACATTGAGCCACTATGTGCATACGAATGGGGTAGGATCTACCCATATATTATCTCATGGGCTCGATCGCTCCCTTCAAGTTGTCTTGTGAATGACTGTGATTCCTTAGTCACACCATGATCCACTGAGTGCGTGTGGCTATGGTCAGGTCTACCCAGATCTGATCTCAAGGCCTCAGTCGCTCACTTAAAGTTGATATGTGAGCAACTGTGTCTTCCCAGTTGCACTTAGAGATAATGTGTGCATGTGACTACAGACGTATCTGACCTGTAGTGAGCGTGCAGCCGAAAAACAAAAACCATAATTCGTGCGATCCTTAGACCAGAAAGTTCAGACCTTGAACTTCCTTCCTTCAACGAACCTGTGCGAGCCAAATAATGGAAAAATAGAGAAGAATATTCTTCATGATGATGTTCAAATGAGCTTGAGGTATCTTATGTTTATAGGCTTCCAAGAGGGTCCATTTGATGTTGAGGCTGACATGTCTAATTGAACATGTCTATCGAACCGACCTAATGTAATGTACATGAGTGGGTTCATAAATTCAAAAACCAACTTCTTCTTTTCCAAATGAGTTTATATTTAGGTTGATTTTGGTCCTCTCGTAAAGAATAATTCAATGCAATCATCACCTCTGTCATCTGAGTTTTCTAAGGTGTAATTTTACCTTAGTTTCATAAACTAACAGGAGTTTCATTGACCATAATTTCCACCTTTAATGGACACCTCAGAGGTAGTCGAGTAATTGGCACCCATAGAAATCAATCTTGACTATATTGAAAAAGATATAATAAATTAGATCATGAAAAAAAAGAAAAAGGATACCTTCCAACATCACATAAAACTTTATAGGGTTTTCAAAGTAGGGGAAACTCCTTACCAGGGAAATTACTCACCAAGAGCCAAATTCAACATAAGCTTCCTCGTCTAATTATGGAACTTGACACAATGGAGACCATTGCTTACTAAGGGGGGATGACTATTCTAGGTGGATATTAGTGTCCACCCACCTCTTCCATTTCCTTGATTTTCTCTATCTTCTTAGTAGTTTTTTTATAATTTTTGGGTACCAAACTTCTAGAGCCATTTTGAGGCCCTAAACAATTTTTTTCTGCAGTTATGGGAGCCATGGGTTGCCATCGCAGACCTTAGACCTAGTTTAAATTTGTAGTTCTTAGGCCCGCAAAAAAATTGAAAATTCATCTTCTAGGGTTATTATTTTGGATCTTTGGGGTTCTTTCTTTCTGTTAAAAGGTCATTCTTTTAGCCTATTTTAATAGCTTTTGGAAAATTTACATAGCATCTATTTATCTCTATTTAGAGATAGATATAACCATTATAACCAATTTTTGTTCTATATTATTCTATTATTTCATTTACTAATAGAAGTTGGGTTTTCATCATATCATTGTGCTTCATGTTGTATTTCTCTGTGTATTTCATTTCCATTCCTACCTTTCATTAAATTCCTTGTACAACCTAGATCAAGGCTTGTGTCAAAGAAGAAGATAATTGAAAGACCACCTTCAAAAGTAGATAAGGTATGTATGATTGATTAGTCATGCCATTTGGTCCATGAAATGCATCAACTAAGTTAATGAGATTAATGAATGATATATTTCACCCATATCTAGGTTCATTTTCTATTATGTATTTAGTTGATATACTGGAATACAATTCTACATAGGAGGAACACTCTAGTACATATGGTCAATTTTCAGATAGTTTTGACATATTGTAGGAAAGTTCCCTGATTTTTCTCAAATTTTTTAATCCCACCACACGGTGTCTCTCTTGCGACGACGATGGCGACATTGTCACCCTTGCGAAAATATGAAAAATCATCACTATTGCGACACCCCGGCTAGGGTGTCGCAATAGCAAGAGTAATAGAAGACAATGTCACTATAGAGATGTCCATGTTATATGTGTCAGTATGCCAAAGGATATTAAAATACTATTGTGGAATGGTCACTTTCTCTTTAACAAAGTCAAAGTTGACTTGGTCAACTAGTGTTGCAATAGAGACAGTTTATTTTAAATATATAGGGCGTGTTGTAAAGATGTTTTCTGAGTCCTATAGCTAGAAAAGGAATGGTTTTAACAAAGTACTATCAATTTAGTGTCTAAATGTGAGCTAATTTTCTTACTTTCACCATGCAAACTTCGGGCTATTCAAGGAGTAGCAAAAATCATAGAAAAATACAACCTAATTACATGGATGTTGGAAGTTAGTTCTATTGTTGCCAAACATTGTCTAGGGATAGAATTTGCAGAGAATTAAAAAAACTATTCCCTCCACAAGTAGGCATTAATGTTGCTAATTTTTTGGCACTATAATCCTTCTGTTAGCATTATAACAAGCATACAAGATACTAAGATATCCACTTCAAAGTCACATTTTAAGATTTCATTGTTTTTCTTAGACATGAAGGCGAAATAAAACCTTCGTTAAAGAGCTCAACTCAAGATCTATAATTCACTACCCAATACTCATAATAATTCTTTGGACAATTCATGTCATGTCTATGGAAGTAGTGATGGACTTACTAACAAATTTTGATTATAATGTTGTTAGATACTTCTTCACACCTACCATTAGCCATTCAAGAATTTGTAAACATGAACAACCATTCGTATTTGACTATATCAAATGGGGTTGTTTTAGAAGCTAAAAAATAAACCCAAGAGAAAACAAGACCATTGATATTAAGGACACAAAAAAAATGTAGAAACCAATAAGAAAATTCATCACACATAATAGAAATTCCAATAACCAAAGTACAATAACTTGAATAAAAATATCTTGAGAAAACGTTTTATGAGACAATCTACCGCAAGAAATGAAGTTTCTTACTAGATTAGTGTCCTCACTCCAACCAAAAGAGTGTGCATATAATTCCAATTTCGTTATCCCACCATTGTAATACTAAACCTAAATATAATGTTCAAAGTACATTCAAAATTTAATAGTGAGCATGTGTAGGTGTAGTTGGTAAAAGGTGTCAAATCTTAAGGATGGGTTTCCTCCTCGTGGTTGGTTGTCTTGAGGTCATCCTCTTTGTTTTCTACCTTGCCAGGTCATTCAACATGGTTCAATGGGTCTGATCGGATTCGACATGGTTCCAATTGGTATGATCAAGATGTGGTTCTCCTGGTCAATCGTAGGTAATTGGATATGTAAATGAGAGACGGTGCCTTTTCACTTTGTGTCCTTTTGCCTCCGCCTTTTAGAGATAGTGGTATGGTTGTTCTGTATGGGGTAGTATGAACCTGGTCCATGTTGATAATACAAGGGTTGTTTGATGGTGCAAGTCCATGTTTCAAGTGGCAAGGGTTTCTAGTGAAAGTCCATGTGGATAGTGGGACCTACATTGTGGTAGTCACATGCGCTCATTAGGTCAAAAAGAAAGATTAACAACCATTTCCTCCTTAATAAAGTGCTACTCTACATTATTAATGAAGGGGATTTCATTTATAGAAGAGTTGTTATCCTAGTCCTGAACAATGGCCTTACCCTTATCTAAGATAGTGACATCATTAAGTAAGGTACTGGGTAAAGAGCTAGTAATAAGAGGCTATCTAGATAATAGGCTATCTAGGAGCATATTTGAATTGTTAGTTTATCCTTTAGTTGCATCATTAATTTATCCTAATTAACCAAGTAGTGAGACATTAAAAATGCCTACTTAATCATGAAATTAAACAAAGATGGATATGACATGAAAACCTCTAAATCCCTAACCCATTTAACCCCCTAAACCCTAAACCTCTAACCCCTTAACCCCTAACCCCTTAAACACTAATTCCCAACCCATAACCCATTTAACCCCCTAAACCCCTAACCCATTTAACCCCATTAACCCATAACCCCTAAAATCCTTAAATACTAGATCCCCTAAACCCCTAAACCTGTAAACCCCTAACCCATTTAACCCCCTAAACCCTAAACCTCTAAACCATTAGCCCCTAACCCCTTAAACCCTAATTCCGAACCCCTAAGTAATTTAACCCCATAAACCCCTAAAACCTTAACCCAGTTAACCCCCTAAACCCTAACCCCATTAACCCCTAACCCCTAACCCCTAAAATCCTTAACTATTAAATCCCCTAACCCCCTAAACCTCTAAACCGACCCTAAAAAATTTGACCACGTAAACCCTAAACCTCTAACCCCTTAAACCCTAATTCCCAACCCCCTAAAACCATAAACCTCTAACCCCTTAACCCCTAACCCCTTGAACCCTAATTCCTAGCCCCTAACCCATTTAACCCCCTATACCCCTAAACCCCTAACCCATTTAACCCCCTAAACCCTAAACCTATAAACCCTTGTTGGCTCGAGGGGTCTTGACCGAGGTTCAGTAAGCAAGGTTTGCCAACGAACCCCTATACTACTAGCCCTTTCGACAATGACCTACTTTCGCAGGTTAAAGTCTCACCCGAAGTAGTATGGGTGGGTGTTGGAACTAGGTTTCCGCACCCTGAGAAAGGATGGGTAAAGCAAGCAGAGCAGTGCTAGGTCATGTAATCCCTAATTACCTTATTCTACAAAGAGTTAATTAAGTCTCTATTCGCATCCATGTGCACTATATCTATATTTATATGCTTGTTATAACATCCACAGAGCAGTACATAAATAGAACATAACAAATCTAGATCCAGGAATGCAGTATACAGATCTTTTGCAGCTTAAGGACAGAAAACGCATAATATATAAATTATCAGTAATTCACATAAAATTAGTCACAGATTCAGTTCTCTAACAACCTTTCGCATTCATTCATTCATCAATTATTCCTTACAGTTCCAATTCCCTTCCCAACCCGCGCACATAGCGGTAGGGTTCGCACACAGCTAGACTTGGATCTCCACGCACATAGGCAGCAGGAGTCTGTTCCCCAAAACCCAAACAGATAGCTTAAATCACAATTCGCATCAATAGCTCATCATATCCTATCCTTTACAATACAAAATGCATCTCTATTTATAAAAATCTAGCCTCGTCTTTTCTATGGTCCACAACCCATGGTTTTTGGACCCCTAGTTTACCCTTTGACCCATTACAATGTGTTTGGGGCTTTGACCCACCCCAAAACCCCTCCACTAGGCTAAATATAATAAAAAATATTCAAAATGGACCAGTTTCGTAGCTTTTTAGGAGACCCCATTCCAACAGTCCCCCAACACAATCTTGTGACTCGTCCCGAGTCACTACAGCTGTCATATAGTCATTG
Organism: Pinus albicaulis; assembly: GCA_034641835.2. Taxonomy (NCBI): domain Eukaryota; kingdom Viridiplantae; phylum Streptophyta; class Pinopsida; order Pinales; family Pinaceae; genus Pinus; species Pinus albicaulis. The sequence goes on along the minus strand of CM076579.1, from coordinate 383,650,568 downwards.
AACCCGGTAAGGCTTGAGTCGACTACCATTGCAAATCCTAGTACGATGTCTCCGCGTAGGGTAGCTAGCTGAACCACTCCACCATTCATGATTTTTTTAACTATGTAGGGACCCAGCGAGTGCTATCGGAATTTTCCTGGATTTTTCGCAAATTGGCTATCGTATAAAAGGACAAGGTCACCGGCGACGAATGTCTTTTGGCAAATATGTCGATCATGCTATGCTTTTTCACGAGCCTTCTGAACCTGTTGATGAAAATTAGCAATAAACCGATCTTCCTCCAGAGCCACAAGTTGCGCAAGATGCTCCTCTATGATATCGGTGTTCGCCATATTGGTAAATTCTGCAATGCGTAGGCTAGGAACAGCGTATTCAATGGGCATAATGGCCTCTTTTCCATAGACCATTCAAAAGGGGGTTCTGCCTGTTAGCTTCTTGTAGGTCATTCGTTAGTCCCACAAAACAGAGGGAATGTGAACATCCCAGTCACTATGATCGGCATTGCAGACTTTAGTTAATGCCTGTTCCAAAATTTTGTTAAAAGCCTCAACCACCCTGTTTTCCTGAGGGTGGTATGGGGTACTCTTAGCATGGTGGATCTGGAATTCCTCATTCAAGGCTTGAATCATTTGGTTACAAAGTGTGCACCTCTGTCACTCATTAAGATTTTTGGGCATCCAATCCTAGTCAGGATCTGCTCAAAGATGAAGTGCGCAGCAGTATCCACAGTACAATCCTTCACTTCTTGTGCCTCGGCCCATCAAGTGACGTAGTCAATGGCAGTGATAATGTAGTGAGTGCCTGTTTTCTTTCTGTGCAGATTGACAAGTCCTATAAAATCAATGGCCCATTTGTCAAAATCTTGTAAAGCCACTTGAGGCTGTAGCAACATCTCATCTCGGTGTGAAGCTCGTCCTATGCGCTGGAAGGTATCGCAATATTGACAATAGGTGTATGAATCTTGATGCAACATAGGCCACCATAACCCAGCCCTCAAGATATTTTGTGCGGTTGCACATCCTGCATAGTGGCCTCCTATGACACCTTCATGTGCTTCTGCTAACACGACAGGTCGTTCATGTTCGAGGACATATCTGCGTAGTATTTCATCGGCACCTAGCTTGTATAACTGACCGGCAAGGATAGTAAAGTTCGCGGCCTGAGTAACCAATTCCTTCTTCTGTTGTACCAAATATCTATCTGGGGCCATGCCTGTAGTGAGGAACTCAATGATATCAGCAAAGTGTGTGTCAACCACCTTAATGGTAAACAGTTGCACATCCTGCAAGCCTTCATCGAAACTAGTAGGCTCTTCTCCTGTTTCAATGTGAGAGAGATGGTCTGGGCCAGCATTCAACCTTCCAGGCTTGACAATGACCTCAAAATCATATTCCTAAAATAGCAACAGCCAACGGAAAATCTTCCCCCCCAACACAGGCTTGTTGATGAGGTATTTTAAAGCCAAATGATCAGTGAACATTTTAAATTGTCCACCCAGTAGATGGTGTCGATATTTCTGTAGCGCATAGACCATATCCAATCCTTCGCACTCAGTGGTGGAGTAGTTTCGTTCTGCACTTGAGAGTTTCTGACTCGAAAGGAAACCGAGTGGTCAATATCACCTTCTCCGGGTTGAGTGAGAACAACTCCCAAGGCAATACCTGACACATCCACATGTACATGAAATTCCATTGACCTATCAAGAAATATGAGTATGGGGGCAAAGATCATCTTCTCTTTGAGCAATTCAAAGCTCTTCTGACATTCATCATCCCAAAAGAAAGAAACATCTTTTTTTAATAGCTTTTCCATAGGTTCTGTAATAAAAGGCGTACCCCTGAATGAATTTCTAGTAATAACCAATGTGTCCAAGAATAGAACGCAGCTGTTTCTCCATTGTGGGAACTGCCAGGTTTATAATTACGGCAACCTTCACAGGATCAACCATCAATCCTTGCCGACAGACTATGTGTCCAAGAAGGATTCCAAATGGCACACAAAAAATGCACTTCTTAATATTCAAGGAGATCTGGTGCTTTCGGCACGCATCCAACATTAGTCGCAGCTTAGAGACATGGTCCTTAACTAAGCCAAAAACCATCCAATCATTGAAATAAACCTCCAGGAACTTATGAATAAATTCCTTGAATACAGCAACTACGACCCTTGAAAAATAAGCAGGTGCATTTTTGAGACCAAAGGGCATGACCATATACTAGAAAGGCCCCCATTCCATCACGAAAGTAGTCTTACTGTGATCTTTAGGTGCAATCCAAATCTGATGGGACCCTGAGAACCCATTGGTGAAGGAATAGGCCTCTTGTCCGCCCACACTATCAAGGATTTCGTTGGAGAAGGGTGTAGGAAAGGGGTCATGGACACAGGCGTCATTTAACTTGTGCAGATCCACGCATATGCATATTTCTCCCTTGGTATTCTTTTCCTGGATGACCATTGAACTTACCCAGTCTAACTGCTCAACTGGTTCAATGATACCGGCGGCAAGCATTTTATCCAGCTCTTCCTTGAACTTTTTCTTGTATTTGGGATTCAGTCGGTACGGGCGCTGCTTGACGAGGCATGCCCCAGGTTTAAGAGTGATATGCATAATATCGTGGTCCACGGTGATGCCCTTGACCTCAGAGAACTTCATCGGAAATAGGTCCTTATATTTCGTGAGTAATTCTGCGATTTTGCCTACAGTCCCTTCATCCCAATAGTCCCCAATCTTAGCCAGCTTAGGGTGTTCCTCCGTCCCAATATTAACATCACACAGCTTAAGAGGCTATGTTACGTCAAGATGTTTTAGTGATGGCCCCACAACAGTGCGTTCTCCTTCAAATATCAGGACGGAAATGTTTCGAGGATTACCCTCGTCTTCATCCATCGCCAAGCTCCGACAATTAGCTATGTCGTGTATCTGCGCGTCCCATGTCGGGACCATTGGGGCAGCGCGGTGGGGAGTATTCTTAAATATGAACGCATCAATGTCCTACAGAGCTTCGTTGAGTGTCTTTGTTCCTCCAATCAATCTGAATGTCCCGACAAATTCCTCCTTTAGTGTTTCCCAGTGGCGGGTGCACTGGTGCAATTCTGCATCTAAGTACCAAGCGGCCGGGATAGGACCCAAGGCATGAAAAAATAGATGGACCCACTCTTCTATAGTTTGGTCGGACCACTTGTTCATCCAAACATGCAGATGTGCGCAGGGATCCCTGGGTCCGAGGAACACCCTGGTGCATATGTCAACTAGAGGGGCGAACAGTAGAAGCATCCTTTCCTGACATGTTTCCCAGCTTATGAATGCTTTCTTGTGGGTATCCCACCAACGTGCAAGTGTCCCATACATAGCCAGATTAAGGGCCCAGAGCTTTCGTTGTCTTGGCACCCTAGCTTCTAGTGTCCTTAGGAATTCCTAGACACTACCAGCCTCATCAAAGTGGGGTAGATCTCTTACCTCTGAGGAAATGCAGTAGAGGGTTCTTGCGATCTGGGGACAGCGCAGTGCCGACACCTCGTGTAACCGGTTTTTCCAAATTTCCAGTTCTTTATCAGCATCAGAACAACATTCACTATCCCTCCAGAATATCCCATATGTTGCAGTTTTACTCCTATCTTCATCCTGCGCAGTCAATCTATAAATGTGGTCTAGTTCCTCCTGTTCATAGGCTGGTTCCGTATATCACGCACCTTCTGCTGGATCTAGTGGTACTATTACGTGTGTACCATTGTTTTCGAACACCATGCTGTGCTTTTTGAGATTGATGACACCCCTCATGTCTATAGCCCAGTCTAGCCTGAGTAGTGCAGGGTACAGATCTGCATCTTCCACAATTTCAATGACCTCAAAGTCAGCTAGGACTTTTACTCCCACGATATCTACCATGACTCTTGGAAACCATCCTAGCAGTATGATCTTCTGTTGATTCGCCATGCACAGCTAGATAGTGGACCATTCCAACTTAGGTTCACCCATTCGTTGCCATGTTTTCTTTGGTAGTACATTCACATCCGACCCCAAATTGAGAAAACTTGGTCCATCTCGTAATCGCCATTCTGCGCAGTCAGCTGCATTTCTCATCCGGTGCATTTCTTTTAGCCATATAGCCAGTGGACACCTTGGGTCTTAGGGATTGTTTTGGGTCAGGTTGCGTAGCTATGCAGTAATACTTGAAGAGTTTCTACAGCCGCTTGGTTATGTAGCAGTTTCAAACATACCGTTAGAAGGAGCTCAACTCCTTCCTCTATCTAAGGTTGTGTTGGCAACTACGTGGGGACTATCAATGGTGTTTTTTCTTTGAAGGGCACTCCTTCCAGGGTGGTAAGCTTCTCTTTTTCTCCTGGGGTGACCGGCCCACTGCGTATCTCATTTTTAACCTTTTGCACATTTTGTGTAGGGGTGGGCTGCTTGTCCTGCATATTGGCTATTAAAATTGGGAAATATTCAATCTCATGGTCCAGCTGCTGGCAATATTTGTAGGATTTCCTGGTGGGATTTGGACAGTCCCTTACGAAGTGCCTTATTTCTCCGCAATTATAGCAGATCAGCTGCCCCCAACCCTGTCCTGTGCTCCCTCCCTGACCTCCCCTACCCCTTGTGGGGGAGCCACCAAAATTCATGGGGGATCTCAGCAATGCAGGATCTGACTGTACCCTATAGAGGTTTCCCCGATCTACCAATAGCTCATATGTGCAACAATTCTGCTCATCGTGCCCTACTGATCAGCAGAACCTGCACCATTGTTGCTTCAGATCACCCATAATTAGCTGGGGGCACTGGGTTGTATCATGTAGTCCTGCTACCCGGCATTCATCGCCCCAGAGCGCAGATCTTCCTGATCCGAGGCGCAGCGGACTAGGTCCCCCTGCCTGTAGGTAATCCACCAATAGGGGACACTAGTCCTTAGTATGACCAGACACCCGAAATCATATGCACCAGAGGTTTGTGCTAACTCCTTTTCCCTGTTTCATCTGCAAGCTCTGTATTTCCATGCACATGGCTCCGAGCTACTCTTGGATCTGCTATACCCCCCCCCCCCCCAATGTGTCATCCTTGGGCGCAGATTCGAGCTTCATAGCGGTTTCCAGGACTTTTTCCTGCGACTCGAAGGTATGTTGGCCCATTGGTATGCGTAAGTGAGGTAGAAACATGGCGATGAACCATTCCATGTGTTTTTTGTCATCATACTTGAACCCCCCTTCCCTAATTCCTCAATCGATGATCGACTTCCCACACCAACTCAGACCTACCTTGCTTGAAGTCTTTTACTTCGGCTACCAACTGGGAGTATGACTTTGGCTTCCAGAACTGTTGTTTTAGGGCACCCTTAATATTTTGAAGGGATGCACTTCCGTTCTGAGATATGTACCACATATACCAATCCAGTGCTCTATCTTCAAAGGCCAAGGACAACCATGCTTTTTTCACAGTATCGCTCACCACCCCCTATGTCGTCCATACCGAGTCGGCCGCAAACCAAAAATGATCCATATCTTCATCTTCCACACCTTTAAAGGTAGGTAACTTCAAGTGTACTACCATATCTCCTTCTAACAAAGCTCCACTTGAGGGTTTGCTCTCCTACGAGCTTGACGACCCTTGCGTCATTTATCTCCTTGGTAGGCTACGGAAAGAGTGATTCTTTTCTGGATTGGTTTGATAATACCTACCACTATGTGTTGTACTCTCCTCCAGAGTAGCACTCATTCACGTTTGTGTCATATCTTCAGTATTTTCTTGTCAGTACCAAATCACTTCCTCAGACTTCTTCCGGGTCCCGGCAACAGAACCATTTGTTGGCTCGAGGGGTCCTGACCTAGGTTCAGTAAGAAAGGTTTGCCAAAAAACCCCTATACTACTGGCCCTTTCGACAATGACCTACTTTCGCAGGTCAAAGTCTCACCCGAAGTAGTATGGGTGGGTGCTAGAACCAAGTTTCTACACCTTGAGAAAGGATAGCAGAGCAGTGCTAGGTCCTGTGATCCCTAATTGCCTTATTCTACGTAGAGTTAATTAAGTCTCTATTCACATCCATATGCATTATATCTATAGTTATATGCTTGTTATAACATCCACACAGCAGTACATAAATAGAACATAACAGATCTAGATCCAGGAATGCAATATACAGATCTTTCACAGCTTAAGGACAAAAAACACACAATACAACAATTATTAGTAATTCACATAAAAGTACTCATAGATTCAATTCTCTAACAACCTTTCTCATTCATTCATTCATCAATTCTTCCTTACAATTCCAATTCCCTTCCTAACCTGCGCACATAGTAGCAGGGTCTGCACATAGCTGGACTTGGATCTTCACACGCACAGCCAGCAGGAGTTCGTTCCCTAAAACCCAAACAAATAGCTTAAATCACAATTCGCATCAATAGCTCATCATATCCTATCCTTTACAATACAAAATGCATCTCTATTTATAACAATCTATCCTCGTCTTTCCTATGGTCTGTAACCCATGGTTTTCAGACACCTAGTTTACCTTTTGACCCATTACAATGCGTTCGGGGCTTTGACCCACCCCAAAACCCCTCCACTAGGCTAAATATAATAAAAAATATTCAAAATGGACCAGTTTCGTAGCTTGTTAGGAGACCCCATTCCAAAAACCCTTAACCCCTAACCCCTTAAACACTAATTCCCAACCCCTAACACATTTAACCCCCTAAACCTATAAACCCCTAACCCATTTAACCCCTAAACCCTAAACCTTTAAACCCTTAACCCCTAACCCCTAAACCCTTAACCCCTAACCCATTTAACCCCCTAAACCCTAAACCTCTAAATATTTAACCCCTAACCCCTTAAACCCTAATTCCCGACCCCTAACCGATTTAACCCCCTAAACCCCTAAACCCTAACCCATAAAATCCTTAACTACTAAATCCCCTAACCCCCTATACCTCTAAACCCCTATCCCATTTAACCACCTAAACCCTAAACCTCTAACCCCTAACCTCCTATACCCTAAACCTCTAACCCCTTAACCCCTAACCCCATTAACCCTAACGACCCCTGACCCCTAATCCCCCAACCCCTAACACCTTAACCACTACCTCATTATTCCCCTAACCCCAATCCTTAATCCCTTAACTGCTAACTCATTATTCCCCTAACCTCTAAATGCATCTAAATCCCCTAACCCCTAAGCCCCCAACCCTTAACCACTAACTCATTATTCCCCTAATCCCTAAACCCTAAACCTCTAACCCCTAAGCCCCTATTACCCTAGCCCCTAAGCCCCTAATCCCTAATTCCTTAACCACTAACTCATTATTCCCCTAACCCTTATAACAATCCTTAACTCATTATTCTCATTATGCCATTCCAAATGAGAGCATGTCTATTTGGGACCTACGATCGAGTGAATTCCCCCTTGTTGGAAAGACGGAATTTTCTCCCTGTCAACAACCCTATAGTCCTTAATCCCTCTAACATATAACCTATATTATTGTTAATTCATATGAAATTTAATCCTAAGCCCTAATTCCTCTAAAACTTATAAGACTTAATCCTTATAACCCCTCCCACACTTAATACCTAAATATTACAACCCTTATCCTCTAAAATAATTTACCTCTCTAACATCTAATACATATAATGATTGACACCTGACCACTATACTCCTTAACACATATAAACCATAGCCATAATACTATAACCATTATATCTCTTAAAATTTTACGATATACTATAATTAGAGCGTATCATTTCCCTCAAGTAATGAGAATATAGTTTTCCTATGATTCAATACATGATTCATCTCTATGAGTAGAAGAAATGTGCCATATGAGGAATAGATTGACATGAAGAAGAGCTCATTTCAGTGGATTTTCCATAGATTTTTGGACAGATATATGAAGTACCCTATAAACAATTAGACAATGGACTATTAGTGGATGATTCGTGACCCTATCTTAGTCATGATAATTTAACATTTGGAGGTGATCATTTAAAAACTGGCTCTAAAAGTTCAATTCTCGTGAATTTTTCAGTGGTGTCCAAAATCACTTAGAAAAGTTCAATTCTTGTGACTTTTCAGGGGGGTTGTTTGACAACTCCCCTTAAAATTCATGAAAATGTAACTTTTGGAGGTAGTTCTGGAAAATCCCCCACAAAAAAATTCAATTAAGTTAAAATTTTAGAGGTGGTTGTTAAAGAATCACCTCGAAATGTTTAACTCTCATGAAATTTGGGGGAGGGGGATGTTTTGGTGTATTGAATGGGGAAATGGGACATAAGGGTAGCGTGGATGGTTAGAAGTGAGAGTTTTGAGCATGGCTTAATGAGATCCATAATCATAGCATTAAAGAATGAGATGGGGCCTTAGGACCTCACTGCATAGGGACTAGGGGGCCTAAAGGGAAGGAAAAGAGAGAAATTGATAGGGGAACCCCCAATAGTTGTGATAAGGGTATTAGGTGACCCATTATCAAAACCCATAAAACATTAAACCATAACTACTAAATTCCCGATCCCCTTAACCCCCAAGCCATAATGACTTAACCCCTACACTCATAACTCATAACACAAATACCCCTTGATCCTTTAAACCCTAATCAACTAACCCCTTAACTCCTAAATTAAAATCCTAAACCACCCTTAAAATTCATGACAATGTAACTTTTGGAGGTAGTTTTGGACAACCCCCCACCCAAAAAAAATCATTGTAATTAAATTTTTAGAGCCGGGGCGGTTGTTAAATGATCGCCTCCAAATGTTCAATTATCATGTATTTCAGGGGAAGGGGGTATTATTGTGTATTTAATAAGGAAATGGGACATAAGGGTAGCATGGGTGGGTATAAGTGATAAGTTATTGCATTTTTTACTGATATATATAATCATATATAACATTAGAGAATGAGAAGGGGCCTTAGCACCTCATGACATATGGACTATGGGGGCTAGAGGGGAGGCAACAAGAGCAATTGATAAGAGAACCCAAAATAGTTGTGATAAGGGGATTAGGGGTTCCATTATCACACCTAATAAGCCCTTAACCCATAACCACTAAATTCCCTATCCCCTTAACCTAAAAACCATAATCCCTTAACCCCTACAGTCATAACACATTAACCCTTTGATCCCTTAAACCCTAAGCCACTAACCCCTTAACCCATAACTCCTTATAACTGAAAATCCCTAAACCCCCTAAGCCCTAACCCCTTATCCTCTCAAACATTTACCCTTAACAATTAACCCTTAACCGTTAAACCCCTTAACTTGTTGACACTTAAATCCCATAACCCTTAAGCACTTAACCCCTAAGCACTTGGTGCTTAATCCTTAACCCATGAAGCTCTTAACCACTAAGCCATTAACCTCTAATCCCTAAACCCCATAGACCTCAACCTCCTAACCCTCAACCCCCTAACACCTAAACCCCCTAGACCTCAACCCCCTAACCCTCAACCCCATAACCCCTAAACCCCCTAAGTCCTAACCCTTTACCCTTAAATCATTACTCCTAAACCCTTAAAACCATTAACTCATAAAACCCCTAAGCCTTTCTCCAAAACCATAGGTGCTCCAACACTAATCTTCTTGATCATATTGGGTTTTTTCCCACTATCCCTTCCAAATATATCCTTTAAGCACTACTAGGGTTCAAGGAAAAGAGCCGCAAGGTCCCCAAATCTGATCTACATTTTATGGACAATCACATTTCCCAAAAATATCCTATATGTATTTTATTTCAAATAGAAACAATATTCTTGTCTAATTTCCACACATGCATCTAATTTCACAGGAATAAAGTAATCCTGACCCTTAATCCTTAGCCCATAGTCCTTAAACACTTTAACCCCTAACCCCTAACTGCTTAACCCGTTGACACCTAAATCCCATGACCCTTAAGCTCTTAACCCCTAAGCCATTAATGCTTAACCCTTAACCCCTGAATCCCTTAACCACTAACCCAATAAGAACTAACCCCTAAACCCGCTAGACCTCAATCCCATAACCCCTAAACCCCCTAAGCCCTAACCCTTAACCCTTGACTCCTAAACCCCTAAACCCTTATAATCCCTAGTGCTTTTACCCCCCTAAAACCTAAATATGCTATGCCGCAATCCTTAATTGCATAAATAAATCATAATCCTAACCCCCAGTCCTTAAGCCCCTAAGTATCCATCTTTCAACACATTTAATACAATAACAACATAAATTAAATCTTCGCCACATTAATGAACCTTGATGAGTCGATATTCCATGTGGCACCTTTGACAAGTCGAAATTTCTTCAATTGTGCCTCCTCAACACCAAATTTTCCATATTAGGTAATAGAATCTCATCATCGAAAACCTCAATGCAATGATAATATGAAGTTTCCATAACCATAAACCTCATCTAACCTTCAACACGACTCCATAAGATGCACAACCAAGTCTTATCATGATAAAAACAACCAAATGAAAATTTTCTTCCCTACTATTAGGTTGTGCTTAGGCTAGGCTAGATGACATATTGGATGGAAAAACAGTCTACCCAAATGTGAAACGTTGTCACTAAAATTGTGTTAGATTAAATCAAGCCTCGTTACCCCTTAAGATAGATAGTATAACTCCTATAATTAACTCCCACATCAACCATTCTATAAGATTTAAATCAAAAAACTTGATGATAACTAAAATACACATAAACCACCTTATTTACAAGTCAAGATTACAAATTAATAAATCACATGTACAAAAAAAAAATCTTAAAAGGTGAAATTATATTTTTTTTAAAAAGCATAGTTTTCCCAATGTTAAAAAAAATAGGATATGTGACTTTCCCAAATATTCATCCTAACCAATGGATAATCTCAAAGTGAATCTCTAGTAAGAATGAGCGCAAGTATTTGGCGCCAATCTGGTTAAATTCAAACTAATTTTGAAGGGTTGAATTTTTGCATTGCAATTTTTTCCAATTTATCACTCTAATGGATGTTTTGGAAGCTCCTACATTCTCCCTTGGCCTCGATTTCGAATATAAGCGCCCACCCTTGGCTTCTAGGATGATGAAGGAGGGTTTTCCCTCTGCCTCAATTTCAAATAGTAATGCCCGCCCTTGGCTTTTAGGATGATGAAGGAGGGTTTTCCCTCGACCTCGATTTTGAATAATAGTGCTTGCCCTTGTCTTTTAGGATGATGAAGGAGAATATGAAAACCCATTCACTTCTAACGAAGATCATGTCAGAATCGATCCCCGAATCCTGGGGCTTCCAACAGCAAGGATCGAGCCTAGGAACTAATTTTTTTCCCAGATCAATATGATGAAGATCCAAAGTACTGCAACGAAGATCCACTTCTAAGATTCAAGATACTAAGGCAAGGCTCCCTCGCAAATGATAATCAAATCCCTTGGAAGACTTGAGTTAGGGTATCGGTTTTCTCGCAAGATTTTGGTTTAAATTGAGTGACCATGTAAACTGTAGAGGTTTTTGTAATGTTTAATAGTTCTCACTCAAGGATAGAAGAACCTTTTGTAAATTGCAGGTTAATTGATGCTAAGGGTGCTATAATCGATCGTTATGTTACTTAAACAAGGCTAAGAATTTCCACTGTATAAAATTGTATCGTCGCTTATTGTGAAATATGCAGCTCAGTTTCCCTGGGAGCATAATCTTGAATTTATAAGGGAAATCATGTTTCACATGCCTTTTTTTATTGAAATAGATTTATTTATTTATAGCGAGAGTCATAGTTGCCTTAAGGCAAGCAAACTGATCTTCGAGCAATGAATATTTGAGGTGTAGAAAATTCTACCTATCGTTGCAAGCCGACTAATGAGAAATACACTATGAAACTATAGCTAACTATAAGTTAACAGACTTAATATTGTTTTCTATAATGTTTTTTCTAATCACTATCTATTGTTTTCTTTAATTTTTATTTAATTGCTAGCAGAGTAAAATAGCTGTAAAAATCCAAGGTTACCAACAATAGTGCCTCAATTATGGTCTCTTCGCACATAAATGAAATATTATATGTTTTTAATATTTGACGTAGCTTCGGAGGTACTTGAAGAACTCTTAGGGACATGTATATTTTCAAGTGCAAATAGGTCCCTTGTCAGCGGGTGATATATTTGAGTAAATTAAATTTAATTACCTTCCATGAAATAGTTCAACATCAAATAAAATTATTACAGTAGGTCTCTAAAATACTCTACAAAACCTTGAAAAATTATTTTACCTTAGTTGACATTATCCTTTGCAGGGTAGATCAACAAAATCCCGTTCAAAGTGGGATTGATTCCATTCAATTTTTTTCCCTTCTTTTAGTTGGATGTTCAATTTATTGTTCCTTTGGCAACAACAATATTCTAAGTAACTATAATCTAGCATAATATCCTGATAATACTTGGCATGGCTTCAACTACCACTATACAATAAGTTTCGAGTAGTGTTGTCAGACCTAGTAAAGACCCCTAATACTTTCTATGTGTCTCCAACTCAATCCTGAAACAGGTAATCAGTATAAACTTGGCCTGAAACTTGATTGAAAATGAAAATTGCCAAAACCCATTGAACCATTTTCAAACTTTTCATAGTTTCAGAGTCTTGAACTGAGCCTTGTGAAAAAAATATCCCAAGTCTTGAAGCGAGCATTGCAGGTATATATTATTTTGCTAATAGAAACTCGGTAAATTTTATGATTAAAAATGGTTGTAGCAAAACTAACAACACTATTAAAGCATACATAATGTGTTCGCAGTTCAAGCTATTTGCACGGGTCCAAAACAACATGAAAAGTTCATATATAGCTACTGGAAAATTATCCTTGCTTTTACTACTGTTATATAATCTATAAAAGATACTTAAGATATTAGTAACCTTTTAAACATAAACTAGTAGAAGGTGTGATGATTCGTGGCCTCTTCCGGGCCAATGACAGTATGTTTTGACTCCTACTCTCCAATTTAAGGTGAACCACTATGTCCTCATCTTTCTCTTTCCCTTGGTCATACATCTGCTAATTGAAAGCCATAGACTGTGCATCTTTGTTCAAATTCTAGAACGACAAGTTTTTTCTTAACCTGTAACAGAGTACTCATAATATATACAACTTACACGATACATTGCTACTCATATTCATGAAATTTTGAGTTAATAGGGACACGGAAACATTGTTCTCTAAGTCAATTCTTCATGATTCTTGAGAATCCTCCTAAGATTTTGTAGCTATGATGGTCCATTGTGAATAAACTACTTCTAGTAAATTGAAAAGAAAGCTACTTCCTGATAATGCTACAAACCCAGAAAACTAAACCTGAAAATGCTTTATGGTAATCAACACTATGCTCAAGACATTTCACCCAATATACATGCATAATAGACTCTGAATTATGGCTTCTTCTAATAGGAGAAAAATATTGAGCTTCAGACTCACCAATTATGCACTTAAAAAACCCTTCCCTAGATATTCAAGATTAGTTCCACTTTGACAAAGAAAGGGAATGACTATTATGCTAAGTGATGACAACCAACTCCTGAAGATAAAATAAGCTTAGCATACAAATAAAAAATAGAGTGATAACGGAACCGACCACCAACTTGAGAATCAAAGATACTTCCAAGTGAAGATGAATTAAACAAATCTGCCTACATTCTTCTCACCACATAAAGGTCAGAAATTCCATTATCCCACCTCTCTTAGGTTGTATTTAACCTCATATTTCAATTACCACTAGTAACCACCTTCCCCAAGAGCTCAAACATGTGCAAATGGGCTTTCGGTAGTGTCAAGTTTATTGCATTTCCTGGAGGGAAGGACTGGTGCATGAAAGACATATGGCATAATAAATTTCCATTATCTCAAGGGTTTGATTCAGGAATGGCTTGGATGGTTAATTGGCTATTAACCAGAAGCTCTCATTTTTAACCTTGTTGCCCTGTTAGCTACTGAGTCGGCTTGGTGATTAAAATCCATTATCACTTGTTATAAAAAAATTGTTTTAATTATTGTGGCAACGTTTTGAGCTCAAACTATGATACATGCGAGTTTAAACTCAGCCTGGGGATTTTCTTGTGCATCAAGTTGTTGATTGTACTAGAATCTCCTAAAAATTTTAATGACTGAACTTGTACCTCCACTGCCAACCTTAGTCCCTACCTAATCGTTGGATGAAATTCCTAATCCCAAGGCATATGACAATTTAATTTTTCCTCTGGGATCAATGAGGATCTCTCCTGCACCTTCCACCCACAAGTGTTGCAGGTATATTTGTAGATTTTTTATGAGTATCAACAAGTCTATTTGTCAAGTTTCATCGAGTCCTCAACCGAGTTTTATCAAGTCACCAAATTGTTTGGAGTTCCATGTTGACTGATTTTTTGCCGAATCCGTGTCTTAAAACCTTGGTTTGAAGTTTGGAGTGTATGAGTATGGAACTATTCATTTCAAAACGTGTGAGAATATATGTCGAGTCTTAATTAAATCTAAACAAGCTTCCTCCTACCTACTCATGTAAGCAGAAAAGTGCATGAGATCTAGATCGTACGTCTAGATTCTTAGTATCTTTTCTCAAGGAAATCAGATGAGTTAAAGAGCTACAGAATTGAAAATCAAGAATTTATTCCTTGTAGTTATTGTCTCTTTTGACATACCTTCAAACATTGTGGCACATATCTTCTTCCAAAGGAAATACAGAGTGACTAAGAAAGGGTTGAGACTACAAATCTACCTAAACCACCATCTGGACAATATCAGAAAATTCAAACCTAACTTCACAACTTATTATTCTTGTTATTTGTTCATTATGTATAGATCGTATAACCTCAGGCAATAGCACATACAGATCCAACACAATTCGTTGCTGCTGTAGTCTGTAAATCAATAGTACCATCTTTTTTATCCTCCTCTTCTTTAGACTTACATAAGAAATAAGCATAAGATGCATGAACATAGCTACAAAAATCAAGGTAGCATTGGTCAACTTGAATATAACTTAGGGGGAGCACACTTAGAATGATTTAATATGATGCACAGAACCAACAAGAAAGTGGCAGCCATAAAATTAAGGTTGGACACAAAACTATAATGTAAGAGTGGAGAGGAATCTAGAATCTTACCAGTCATCGGAGGAAGCTTCGGCACTAGCTTCATATTTATGTGTTTCCTATATAAAATTTTCATAGAGTGAGACAAATTATGCATCTTTAGGGCTTGCCAATATGGCCATTTCATAGTATTCATCTGCTTTCTCTATATTATGTTGCACCTAACATACATGCAGATGAAAATAATCACACCCGTAAATAAATTAAATCCAATGTTTCAACCCATGTTTCTCAAAACCTACTGGAAAAATGTTTACTTAATGCAAACTATGTAAGGACTAATACAAATAAACGTTCCATGAATATAATTGTAACTGGAATAAATAAAATATCATCTCAACCATAAGTCAAAATTGGTAACCTCATGCAAAAACTTGGCATAGTTGTTGAGAAGAAGTGGGTTGGCAAGATTTGCTTCCAATATAGTTTGATAATACATATATATACTTTCCTTGGAATTCTAATCTTCGTCTACTTCAAAATATCCTCCTCTTCTTTGAATGCCAGAGCCTCTACTCATATACTTGTTGCCAGAAACATGGGCAAATGCACAACCCCTAGAAGTGCAGAACAATGGCACTCCATTTGGGCCATCCATAAAGTGTGAATGGGGATGGGGATTAGAACTGGCATATCTTGAAATGTGATATAAAAATCTGTCCAAATTCCAAATGGGTGGATCTTGTTCTCTTTGAACGCTTTGCTTGATGGAATCTAAATGGGAAAGAGTTGAACCCATGAACAACGAGTTTGGATAACCTCTGAGTAGCAACATTTTGGGCACAGGATGAAATGATTGCCTCAAATTATTACATGGATAATTGATGTGAGGTAAGTAACTCGATGGAAAAATAAATTCGAGTTGTGCTCAATAAATATGAAATGCTTGTCAGACATCACCTTCATTGAAAGTTGTGTTTCCCCATAATATTTTATAGGTTCATTTCCAAGATGTTACAATGATATGGGGAAGAAATGATGGATGCGAAAGGCAACACAAATGATTCCAACTGAGCCTTTCATGATCGATTCCTTCATGTGATGTGCCATCTGTGACCAAAGTCTATGGTTGTTCCTTTATGTCACAACAATGGGATTGAAAAATCAAGATTTATAAATATTGCTTCCCATTTCACAAAGTGTTGAAATGCTAAGATTTACTAGGAAGCAAAAAATCCCTTAAAGAGTGCATTATAGTGTTGTCTTTTGAATGTAGTAATTTTTTGATAATTCTAGTCTATTTTAGTCCAGTTTATGGGAAGAAAATTCCACCTGCTGTGTTTTACCATGCACAGCGATGATCATGTCCTTAATTTCCCAATATTTGAGCTCAGGAATGTTTTTTTGAAAATCTAATCTTTCATGTGGTATCATCCTTGATAGAGGACATCAACGAAACAGTGTGGTATCATTCTTTTGAAAATTGTAATTAATTTTCTCATTGTTATTAGATGTGAATTTATAATTTTATGTTAGTGATTTATATGTCTCCAAAATGTCAACTTATCAACATGGTCAAGGTCAAGAGTGGTAGCTAGCTTCATTTTTAGAATGGATTAGTAGAAGATAGTAAAAATTTACATTACATTCATATTTCATTTTGTTATTGTGCTACGTAGTAATCAATTTTTTGGACAGAAAGTTGATTTTCTCAGCTTAATGCCTAGTATTTAACTGGTTTTCATAGTTCTATTTATTTATGGTGGCATTCTATCTAAAACTATTTATACATTGGTTATGTAAACAAATGAAGTTCAAATATTCATTTTTCAATTCTCATTAGAAAGTTAACGAGTAGAACAATATGTTGGAAAATCTGAAAATGTTGCTTTGATGAGACTTAGTCATAATGTTACTTTGGAAAGACTTGTTTTAGGAACCATGTATGAACATGTATAATATTTGTATGCCTATATCTATTTGGGTTACTTTGTCTCAATTGTTTAGTTCCCACTTTATTGTATTTTATTGTAGACATTGTCAACTTTAATTGGCCCCCCCATAAATTTGTAGTCTTTTTTATGGGCTTGCTAAGCATTTTTATGGTATGTAGAAGCTTATTAGCCCTGCAGTTTAGCAGCTCTATCTGTCTTTATTTTTATTGCACGTTTCATTTTTCCAAGAATACATCTTATGCCAATACATTTTATGGTCCCATCAACCCAGAAAATTCTCTAATTACTTAGTAGAACATGATGTTGGGAAATCTGAAAATGTTACTTTGATGGCTCTTGGTCATAGTGTTCTTTTGAGACTTGTTTTATCAAGCATGTATGAACATGTATAATACTTGTACACTTCTATTTTTTTATTTTTCTCATATATTTGGGTCTCTTGGTATAAATTTTGGAGTCACTTATTTTATTAGAGACTGTCAACTTTGATTACTCTCCCCACAAGTTTGTACTCTTTCTATGATAATGTTATTTTAATTGCATACTTGTCTCTTACTTGTTGTCTTGTGTATATGTCATTTCAATTTTTGTCATTGTGCTCATCCAAATTGGTATCAGAGGCTTAATATTGTGGCTTCTTATGAGCTTTGTAGCTTTGTCATTCTTGCCACTTTTATAATTTTAATTCTACTTGGAATCTTTCTTGAAACATTTTTATAGTGAATTTTGGGTGATAAATAGAGAAACTATTTTTTCTTGGATTACCCAAACCATTTTTCTTTCCATTTCCACACTCTATATGATTCTTTTTTACAATTGGAAGGCCTAGTCACGACAATCAATTCCACTGTTTTTTAGACCTTACCTTCGATGCAAATAATTGGCTAATCCACTAATTTAGTTCTCTATTACATTGTAATCTAAATAATTGTAGCATCCAAAAATTCTAGAACCCCATTTTGTGTTTGTATCTATGTTCAATATTCCCCTCGTTCAACTGCGAGAAGATTGGCAGTGGCTTCATGGAAACCCTCTAAAAAAAACAACAATTTTTTACCATAATGATGGAAAACATGGTGGGCATGTTCCAAACCTTGCAAAAATGCTCCAACATCTGCAGGTTTACACTAAAGAGGTTTCAAGCCATTTAACATGGATTTTCCCTCTTGCAACAATATCCACGCTTATTTCACTTCCATCTCATCTGACACTTCTCTTTCATATGCTAAGACAAAGAATTTCATCAGCCAAGAAAACCTTTTTATAGTGGGTTCCCGTGCTTGCTAATTTATAGGAACATGCTTCACTACAATTTTTTGTAGTTTTCAACACTACTGAGATGCAACAGATAATTCCACATGGTGAACCTATGTTGTTGGAGAATAATCTATACTTCATCTCAACACCATCTTCCCGAGGCTTCTCACCTTCAAATAATCCCTCTATTTTTGTCTATTTGTAGTTGATTTCACAATCTTCTCCTCATTTGGCAGTTTTTTAGACAACTCACTAGAACATCCCACATAAGCTGTTGAGATTCAATAAGAATATCCTAGTGAAAATTATGCACCTACACTAGGATGGAGCCTCATGCTATTTTTAGGTGGAGGTATATTTATAGATGCATGAGAAAATTATATTTATAGATGATGTCTATTTATAGATGCATGAGAAACAAAAATTTATAGATGAAGTCTATTTATAGATGTATGTGCGAGTTCTATGTATATATCACATGTCTATTTATAGATGCATGTCGGCTATTATTATACCCTAATATTAGTTGGACAATAAACAATAATATATTCTCAATGAGCACTTGGAAATAGTTAACTGAAGTGGCAAGTCAGTTAGCTATAGGAAATTTGAGTTCAAAGGTTGGTTCGTGGGACATGCAAGTGGAATTAGTTGTAACTGAGTGATTTGAAGCTACAACAGAGTTGGATGTGTAGTTATGTGAGTTGTAAAGTATTTTAACTCAGTTAAGTGAGTTAAACACAATTGTGCTAGTTGTAACTGAAGATACACTAGTGAGAGACTAGTGAAATAATTATTAATTAATTCAAAATCGGTGGTCTCACATGCAACTGAAGATTTACTACTGTTAACTACATGCATGTCAGATCCAGTGGAGACCCAATTGAGATGTAGGTGAAAGGGACAGTTTGACTATAAATTGTGACATTAGTGGATGCACTCATACAACCACACACACATTGGATGTGCCCATGAGGATTGCACAGTCAAGGCAAGAAGCATTCCATTCATTCAAGGATTGCCATCAGCTGGGATTGCACAGTGGAGGCAAGCTGTCTGGAGGCAGTAAATTGGCACATAAATTTTCCAATTTTTGTATGACAGCGTGAGACGATTGTTCATTACACTGAGAGCTCTTGGATTACATTTTTGTATGAGATTGTTTCATGATCCATGATATATACATAATATATGATAGTGGGGTTTTTAGCTTTATGCTTTCCTGGTAAAAACATTTGTGTTATGTGTGATTGATATTTCTTCGTGATATTGCAATTGGCGATTATGTTTTAAATTCCGCAAAGAATTTTTTAGAAGCGATTATGTATTTAACAGTGGCATATAATTGTTAGATCAGGAAAATCCAGGCACTACATAATTTCTATTAAAATTTCTACATGGTATCGGAGCATAGAAAATTGCGATTTTGAAGTAGGAGCTGAGTTTGTTGGTGGAAAGAATTCAAATTTGCAGAAATATTTTCTTGGTGCTACAGTTGAGTTAACATCGAAATGGCTTTCAATGGCTTACGGCTAGAGTATGCACTCACGGGAAGCTCAAACTACATTTCCTGGAAGGACATGATGGAGGTGGTGCTCGAAGATAATGGCTTGAAGGAATTCATTGACAATGATGTTCCTAAGCCTACTTCGACAGATGTTGCATTACTTGATACAAGGAAAAAGAAAGTAGCAAAGGCGAGGAGGATTCTGTTGGAAGGTGTAAGAGACCACATTTTCTCAAGCCTTCATGGGAAAGCCACACCATATGCTATGTGGAAGGCTTTGACAGATCTCTTCCAAAGCAATAGTGACCATAGGAAATTGGCACTCAAAGATAAACTTAGGAAGATCAAGATGGAAAAGGGTGACAACATTCCAAATCATCTCACGAAGTTTGTCAAATGTCAGGATGAACTGGGGAGTGTGGGAATAACTATTTCTGATGATGATTTGGTGAGCTTGGCTTTCTTGGGACTTCCTAAGAGTTGGCATAGTTATGAAGACTCTGTCAATGAACGGTAAAAACTTCTAGATTGGGAGTGAATGTGGTCGGATCTAGTGTAGGAGGAGCTCAGGCGGAACACCAGAGATGACTCTTCATCAAAGCATGATGATGAAGAGGATTTTAATTTGGCTTCCAGGGCAAGGAAGGGGAAGGGGAAGAAATTCCATTCTAAATCTGAGTCTATAGGAAAGATGCTAGATTTTTCCAAGGTGAAGTGTTTTCACTATCACGAACATCGGCATCTCGCTACTAACTGTCCACAGAAGAAGAAGAACAAGAAGGTTGCTGGAGATGTAGCTGGTGAGGTCCTTACCTCACAACTTGAACTTGACTTCTCCTTTATCACATGCATGGTTTCAAGTGCAATGGGATCAGTGTGGTATTTGGATAGTGGCACTTCCTTCCACATGATGGGAGATAAGGAGATTTTCAGTGACTTGGAGGAGAAAGATCTCCAAATGCATATAGATATGGGAAATGATGGACGATACAGTGTGACTGGCATTGGTACCATTACCTTTCAGAGGGATTCAGGTAAACCATTTCAATTGAAATATGTTATGCATGTTCCAAGTCTGAAGAAAAACTTGGTCTCAGTCGCAATATTGGAGGACAAAGGCTATGATGTTGTTTTCAACGATGGAAAATATTTCTTGCGACATAAAACAATGGTTCAAGCTAAGAGAATATGGATTCAAGTTAAGAATATCTAAAAGCTAGAGGTAGATTCCTACACTACCATGATGGGCAAGGAGGAAAAATTGGTGAGTCGGGATGAGGAAGAATTATGGCACAGGTGATTGGGCCATCTTCATCATGGAGACTTGAAAGTCATGCAGCAAATATATACTAGACTTCCAATGGGAATACTTGCTCAGTTAGATCAGTGCAAGGGTTAAACCATGGGGAAGTATGTAAATTCCACCTTACATGACAAGGAAAATTATGCTTCGGTTATCCTGGAGAGAGTTTGCACAAATGTGTGTGGACCATTATCGGTTGGTTCAACAGCAAAACATAAGTATTATGTTTTTTTTTTATAAATTTTCTCATAAATTATGGATCTTCTTCATGCAGAAGAAGGATCAAACATTCTCAAATTTCTGTGAGTTTAAGGCATTGGTGGAGAAAGAGTCTGGGAAGAAAGTGAAGGCTCTAAGGAGAGATAATGGTGGAGAATACATCTTTAAAAAATTAAAAGACTTCTACAGTAAAGAAGGAATTCGAAGAGAACTCATGGCGCCTCATAACCCACATCAAATGGGGTCGTGAAGAGGAAGAACTGAATGATCGTGGGTGTAGCACGAGAAATGTTGCATGATCAGGGCCTACCAATGCATTTGTGGGCAGAATCATGCAACACTGCGGTTTATGTGCAAAATCGTTGTCCTCATAGAGTACTTGTCATGAGTACACCTAAAGAAGCTTTCACTGGTAAGAAACCATATGTTTCACACTTTAATATTTTTAGCTCATCTATTTATGTGCATGTGACCAAGAACGCCAGGAAGAAGCTGGAGTGGACTGCTGAAGTTGGGAAATTTTTTGGGTACACAAAAACACCCCATAATTATCATGTGTATTTTCCTAACAGTAAGATGACTATTATGTGACGGGATATAAAATTCGATTAGGGGAAAGCCATGCGGTTTTCGCTTGAGAGGGAGCTAGACTTGCATGCGGAGGAGGAACTGTTGTTTCAAAAATATGAGTCTCAATATGTGGATCAGCCATAGGAGGAGGTTAATGGAGTGGAGGAGTCCACTCATGCAGAGCCAAACATTAGAACTGGCAAAAGGCGTACCACAGAATCTGATAGGTTGAGACTTGATGCTTCATAGAATGTAGGAGCCCCTACTTCACAGCGCAGACAAAGACGGTCTCCTGACTGATTTACTGGATACATGGCTCTCTGAGAAAATGTATTGTGACTGAACCATCTTCCTTTTAGGAAGCAGTGCAGGAGCCCACATGGGTAGATGCAATGGTGGAGGAGTATGACTCCATTGTCAGAAACAGTGCTTGGGAAATCATTCCAAGTTCGGTTGATAAATCAGTGGTAGGTTCAAGATGGATCCACAAGGTAAAGCAATCTCCTAATGGGATTGTTGAGAAATACAAGTCCATATTTGTGACCTGAGGCTTCTCATAGATCGAGGGGATTAATTATAAAGAAACCTTTACACCTGTCGCAAGGTATTCTTCCATAAGGACCCATCCCAACTCTCTCAGCGCATATGGGTTGGCGCATTCATCAGATGGATGTGAAGACTGTGTTTCTCAATGGGATCATTGAGGAAGAGGTGTACATAGGAGAATCCTAAAGGATTTGAGATCTTTAGCAACGATTCACATGTGTGCTGACTCAAAAGAGCGTTATATGGGATGAAGCAAGCACCCTATGCTTGGTACACTTGGATAGACATCTATTTCACCAGACTAGGCTTCACCAAAAGTGAGGCGGATGCAAACCTATACCAAATTGTGGTGGAAGGTAAGATTTTAATGATTGTTCTTTTTTTTGATGATTTAGTACTCACTGGTGATGAGCATCTAATACACTCATGCAAGTAGGACCTTGCAAAGGAGTTCGAGATGAAGGGTATGGGCCCATGGATACTAGGTAAGACAAGTATGTAAGGGAGATACTAGGTAAGTTTCACATCGAGGGCTGCAAACCCATGGATACTCCTCTTCCAGGAAACTGGAGGAAAGAGGATGCTACATCTAGAGAGGTAGTGGATGCTACTGTTAATCGACAATTAGTGGGTTCACTAATGTATCTAGTGAACACAAGACTGGACATTTTCTATGCGGTTAACCAGTTGAGTCAAGCGATGGTTAAGCCTAACAAGCTCTTCTGGAAGGCGGGCAAGCATGTCCTAAGATACCTGAGTGGCACATATGAGTATGGATTATGGTATATACTGACGGATGAGGTGAACTTTCATGGCTTCACAGATGCAAATTTGGCGGACAGCCCAACGAACGGAAAGAGCACATCAGGGGGGATCTTTAGTATCATATCTACAGTTGTTTCTTGGTACAGCAAGAAGAATAGATCTGTGGCACTCAATTCAGTGGAAGCGAAATACATGGCAGTGAGTCAAGCTGCATGTGAGGCTATCTGAATGAAAAAGATCTTGGTTGGTTTGTTTGGTTCTCATTTAGATCCGACAGTGATTCATTGTGATAATCAAAGTTGCATTAAAATCTCAATTAATCCTATGTTTCATGATAGATCTAAGAATATATATATTCAGTATCATCATATCAGAGATTGTGTGTAGCGGAAGATCATGTTGCTTCAGTACATTGCTACGGAAGATCAGGATGTAGATATTCTGATGAAGGTGCTCACCAGGAGCAAATTCTAGACAAGATCGGGGTGAAGGATAATACCTTTCTTGTTGAGAGGGAGTGTTGAGATTAAACAAGAAGATCCTAGTGAAAATTATGCACCTACACTAGGATGGAGCCTCAGGCTATTTTTAGGTGGAGCTCTATTTATAGATGCATGAGCAAATTCTATTTATAGATGATATCTATTTATAGATGCATGATCAAATTCTATTTATAGATGAATTCTATAGATGTATGTGCAATTTCTATTTATAGATCGCATGTCTATTTATAAATGCATGCCAGATATTATTATCCCTTAATATTAGTTGGACAATAAAAAATAATCTATTCTCAATGAGCACTTAGAAATAGTTAACTGAAGTGGAAAATCAGATAGCTATAGGAAATTCAATTTCAAAGGTTGGTTGGTGGGACATGCAAGTGGACTTAGTTGTAACCGAGTGATTCGAAGTTGTAACAGAGTTGGATGTGTAGTTATGTGATTTGTAAAGTATTTTAACTCAGTTAAGTGAGTTAAACTCAGTTGTGCTAGTTGTAACTAAAGATACACTAGTGAGAGATCAGTGAATTAATTAGTAATTAATTCACAATCAGTGGTCTCACATGCAACTGAATATTTACTACTGTTAACTACATGCATGTCAGATCCAGTGGAGACCCAGTTGAGATGTAGGTGAAAGGGATAGTTTGAGTATCATTTGTGACATTAGTGGGTGCACTCATGCAACCACACACACATTGGATGTGCCCATGAGGATTGTGTAGTCAAGGCAAGCAGGATTCCATTCATTCAGGGATTGCTATCAGCTGGGATTGTGCAGTGGAGGTAGGTTGTATGGAGGCAGTAAATTGGCACATGAATTTGCCAATTTTTATATTACAGTGTGAGACGATTGTACATTGTTCTGATAGCTCTTGGTTTAGATTTTTGTATAATATTTTTTCATGATCCATGATATATACATAATATATGATAGTGGGGTTTTTAGATTTATGCTTTCCTGGTAAGAACATCTGTGTTATGTGTGATTGATGTTTATTCATGATATTACAATTGGCAATTGTGTTTTAAATTCCGCAAAGAATTTTGTAGAAGCAATTCTGTATTTAACAGTGGCATATAATTGTTAGATCAGGAGAATCCATGCAATACATAATTTGTATTAAAATTTCTACATTAGAAAGGAGGAACTACCTTACATCACAATTCTCAAATATCTATCTTCATTTTGCTATGGACAAGGATTCTCTAAACACGTGTCAACTATGGAGCTGAGTGAGTTTGACCCTTTGAAGTAACAAACTTATTTATATGGCCCCCCTGTTTTTGGTTCTTCTACATCAATGATTCTCCTTCTTGATTTTCAGCAAACACATATTGTTTTTATTCTTAGTCTACCAAGCATGTGTTTATATTATACATTTTCTCAAGGAACTCAAATTCTTGTTGGTATGACATGAACTATCTCAGGCTCTAAGATGACATTTATACGGGGCCCATCAATAGGGTGGGGCAACTCATTGATGAAGAGAATATGATCCATTGAGGTCTCATGGATCTAGAATCAAATAAGGTGTTGTACTTGGCTTGCCACATGGTGCCTCAAGTAGATCGGAGCATTGAGAAAAAACATGAGATTGCCCTAAGTGTTTCCTGCATGAACAAATATAAGAATATATAATTTAAATGTTGAAAGAAGGTCAAAACTGAGTCTTGTGATCCTTTAATAGGAAGTAGAACCCCCTTTTGATCACATAATGAATGAGGCGATGGAGTATGAAATGTCCTTAGTCTTAGTCTCTTGTAGATGTGTAATAACATAAGTGGGTTTTACCCAAATAACCAGATGACCTAGACATCCAATTGACAAATAGAATTATGAAATGTTAGCCTATTAATACATTATATTTCTTGTTGTTATGATTTTTTGGTATCTTCATATTATTTATTTGAAAAAATATTTTCTTCTTTGATTTATGATAAAATTATTGATAAACTTATTGCATTTTTCTTTTTTCAAAGCAGTTGCATCTTTGATAGTCATTAATGTATTTCCATGCATCTATTATAACCTTAAAAACAAAATCTAATTAGAAGTGAATTTTTGGCTCACAATGTGCATGATTATCACTGCAGGGGTATATAAATGTTGGTGTTGCAGTGAAAATCCAAAAAAAAAAGATGATTTTGAGCCAACGTTGAAGCTTTCAAAAGTGAGTATGCAGACAGAAAATTGTGGTGACAAAGTGGTTGATGGAGATACTGGAGATACCTCCGTAGGGACAGAAGTAAGCCTGAGATGATCATCCACTTTAGGAAGGGACTCAAATTTCACTTATGGCATGATGCCAATATTTGATGAATGAGAAACGAATATCAACTACCTCCCAAGCTAGCTAGGCTAGGATGCAAAACAGCTAAGATAGTTCTCTTACATCCTAGCTCGCTTCAGAGGTCGTACATATTCCTTTCTCCTTTATCAATTACTTCTATCATGCCATAATCCAAATGTGAGTTCCTTCTTAAAGTGGATGATCATCTCAGGGTTACTTCTGCCCTCAAAAAAATTTCTAGGAGTTGCGTCGCAATTCCAACAGTTCTTTCCATCGCACTTCTGACGGTTGTTTCCGTCGCACTTCTGACGGTTTTTTCTGTCGCACTTCCAACGATTGTTTCCGTCACACTTCCAACGGTTGTTTCCGTCACTGGTATTCCCCAACCGTCGCAACAATGTTATGTGATTTTTTGGAATAGCAACAAATCTCATGGCACTTCTGACGACTGTTTCCATCGCTGGAAAACTAATAGAGACAAATGTGTGACGATAAGCCTGTAGAAATTATATGCACTAAGCATGCATATGTCCTTAATTCTCCTGAACTCACACTATTTAACTTTATGCAAAATACTGAATCAATTCCACTTGTTAATCTTTTGCGGAAAAATTAATTGCACACACATGTGAAGCATAAACAAAAATATTCAATCGCACATAACACAGTTTTTAACTGGGAAAGCCTGAAGCTGAAAACCCCAACTATATATTATGTAATATGGATATCATATGAAAATCTCATACAAACATACAAAGCTTATCACAAGCTCTCAATACAGTATAATCGTCATATGCTATACAGGCCTAATCTTGCAAATCCATGCACCGATCTTTGCCACCTGCTAGCTTGCCTCCACCGCGCAATCTCTATTGAAGAATAGATCTGAATTAATTTGAATTACTCTTGGATTGACTGCACAATCCTCATTGGAATCTCCACTGTGTGTTGGATGCAATCAATGCATCACTAATAGTCACAACAGATATTCTATCTTGCCCTTTCACCTATCTCTCCACTGGTCTCCACTGAAACTGCCATGCACTATAGTTAACTGATGTATTGTTCAGTTGATTAATGAGTTATTATTTGTGAATTAATTCACTCCACTCTCACTAGTGTATAAATCAGTTAGACTATATACAACTAGCTCAACTGAGTCTAACTGAGTTAAACTAAATAAAACTCCATAACTACTTCTTCCAACTGTGTCATAACTCTGCCACTTGAGTTCTAATTGAGTCCTCCATGCAATAGCTCCGGTAAACACTCAGG
Organism: Pinus albicaulis; assembly: GCA_034641835.2. Taxonomy (NCBI): domain Eukaryota; kingdom Viridiplantae; phylum Streptophyta; class Pinopsida; order Pinales; family Pinaceae; genus Pinus; species Pinus albicaulis. The sequence continues at coordinate 383,623,367 of CM076579.1, read as the reverse complement.
AATAGCGTAATTCCTTCTGTCAGCTGATGTGCCACATCCGTGCACTGAACTGAAGTGCTCCAAGAGAATAAGTTGTTGTTTAGAGTCTCATTATTATTAAGAGCTAATAATAATCGACATGCATCTATTTTTAGATTGATGATATATAAATAGAATTCGCCCAATATTCTAAATATATAATTTCATCTATTTTTCCAACTTGATAAACCATCCACAAATAGCATCCTGCAACTTCTGAAATATGATCGACATGTCTAAAAATAGACATAGTCTAAAAATAGACTTGTGCCAAAAATAGCCTGCGGGCCCACTTAGTGAAGGCAACTCTTTTCACTAAGCTCATCATCTTGTTGAATCTCAACACTCCCCCTCAAAAATATAGGGATTATCCTTCACCCCGATCCTGCCTCTATGGTATTCGAATTTTCTCCTGGTGAGCGCCTTCGTCAGAATATCTGCATCCTGATCCTCCATAGGAATGTAATGAAGCAACATGATCTTCCACTACACACAATCTCTGATATGATGATACAAGATATCAATATGTTTAGATATATCACCGTGGGATCTAAATGTGAACCGAACAAACCAACCAGAATCTTCCTCATCCAGATAGCCTCACATGCAGCTAAACTTGCTGCCATGTATTCTGCTTCCGCTAAACTAAGTGCCACATATCTTTGTTTCCTATTGTACTAAGAAACTGTCATAGATCCAATACTGAAAATCCCTCCTAATGTTCTCTTTATGTCTGTTGGGCTTCCTATCCAATCTACATCCATGAAGCCATGCAAATTCACCTCATCCGTCTATCTGTACCATAAACCATACTCAGATGTGCCCTTGAGATATCTCAGGACATGCTTGCTCGCCTTCCAAAAGAGCTTGGTAGGCTTAACCATTGCTTGTGAAAGAGGGTTCACCACATAGCATATGTTCGGTCTTGTATTGACTAAATACATGAGTGAACCCACCAACTGTCGATAAACAGTGGCATCCACTACCTCTGCCGATGTAGCATCCTCTTTCTTCCAATTTCCTGGAAGAGGAGTGTCGATAGGCTTGCAGCCTTGCATGTGAAACTTCTCCAGTATCTCCCAGGCATACTTTCCTTGAGACACAAATAGTTCACCTTCTCGCTGCCATATTTCCAATCCAAGGAAATAATGAAGGAGGCCTAAATCCTTCATCCCAAACTCCTTTGCAAGATCAGCCTTACATGAGTGTATCAACTGCTCATCACTTATTAGTATAAAATCATCAACATAAAGTACAATGATCAAAAGCTTACCCTCAACCACAATCTGGTACAGGTTTACATCCGCCTCACTCTTGGTGAAGCCAAGTTTAGTGAAATGGTTGTCGATCCAAGTGTACCAAGCACAGGGTACTTGTTTCAGCCCATACAGTGCTCTTTTGAGCCTGCACACATGCGACTCGCTGCTAAAGATCTCAAATCCTTCAGGCTTCTCAATGTACACCTCTTCCTCAATGATCCCATTAAGGAATGTAGTCTTCACATCCATCTGATGAATGTGCCAACCCATCTGTGCTGAGAGAGCAAGGATGGTCCGTATAGAAGAATACCATGTGACAGGTGCGAAGGTTTCTTCATAGTCAATCCCCTCAATCTGTGAGAAGCCCCAGACAACAAATCTTGCATTGTACTTCTCAGTGCTCCCATCAGCAGCTTGCTTTACCTTGTAGATCCATCTTGATCCTACAACTGATTTCCTCACCGGCCTTGGAAAAATCTCCCAAGCACTGTTTCTGACAATGGAGTCATACTCCTCCACCATGGCATCTACCCATGTGGGCTCCTGTGTTGCTTCTTCAAAAGAATATGGCTCTGTCACAATACACTTGCTCATAAGAGCCATGTATCCAGTATATTGGTCAGGTGATTGTCTCTGTCTGCATTGTGATGCAGGAACTCCTACATTCTGTGCCGCATCCACCTTCAGTATCTCAGCTTCTGTGGTACACTTCTTTCCTTGTCTGATGTTTGGTTCTGCATGGGTGGACTCCTCCACTCCATGAATCTCCTCTTGTGGCTAATCCACATCCAGAGGCTCATCTTTGGGAACAAGAAGTTGCTCCTCCGCATGCAAATGTAGCTCCCTCTCAAGCGACAACTACATGGATTTCACCTCATTGAATTTTATATCCCGTCGCATAACAGTCATCTGACTGTTTGGAAAATACACACGATAGTTATGGGGTGTTTCCGTGTACCCCACAAATATCCCAACTTCTACAGTCGGCTCTAGCTTCTAACTGGCATCCTTTGTCACATGAATGTATACAGGTGAGCCAAAAATCTTCAAATGAGAAATATCAGGCTTCTTGCCAATAAAAGCTTCCTCGGGTGTACTCATGCCAAGTACTCTATGAGGACAACGGTTTTGCACATAAACCGAAGTGTTGCATGCTTCCTCCCACAAGTGCATCGGTAGGCCCTAATCATGCAGCATTGCTCATGCAACACCCACGATCATTCTGTTCTTTCTCTCCATGAGCCCATTATGTTGTGGGTTATGAGGCGCTATGAGTTCTCTTCGATTCCTTCTTTTCTACAGAAGTCTTTGAATTTGCTAGAGATGTATTCACCGCCATTATCACTCCTTAGAGCTTTCACCTACTTCCCCGACTCCTTCTCCACCAATGCCTTGAACTCACAGAAATTTGAGAACATTTCACTCTTCTTCTACATGAAGAAGATCCAGCATCTACGAGAAAATTCATCAACAAATATCACATAATACCTCTGTTTCGTTGTTGAAGCAACCGATAATGGTCCACACACGTATGTGTGAATTCTCTCCAGGATCACCGAAGCACAGTTCTCCTTCTCATGAAAGGTGGTCTTCAAAAACTTACTCATTGTACATCCTTTGCACTGATCTGACTGTGCAAGAGTACCCTTGGGAAGTCCAGTAGAAATTTGTTGCAAAATTTTCAAAGTGCCATGGTGAAGATGGCCCAATCTCCTGTGCCATAATTCGCCCTCATCCCAGCTCACCACTTCTTCTGCTTTTCCTACCATTTCAATGCAGCCATATACCTCTAGCTTGTAGAGGTTCTTAATTCGAACCCCTATCTTCTTGGTTTGACCCGTTGTTTTATGTTGAAGGAAATATTTTCCCTCACTGAAAACAACATCATAACCCCTGTCTTCCAACATTGCGACTGAGACCAAGTTCTTCTTCAGACCTGGAACATGCATGACATTCTTCAACAAGAATGGATCACTGGACTCCCTCTCAAAGGTAATGGTCCCAATGCCAGTCGCACTATACTGACTATCATCGCCCATCTCTATATGCATCTAGAGGTCCTTCTCCTCCAAGTCACTAAACAACTCTGTCTCCCGTCATATGGAAAGACGCACCACTGTCAAGATACCACACCGATCCCATGCAGCTTGAAACCAAACATGCAATCAAGGAAAAATCCAGCTCAAATTGCGAGGCTAAGGCCTCTCCAACTGCAGATCCAGCAGCCTGCTTATTCTTATTCTTCTGTGGATAGTTAGTGGTGAAATGTCCATGCTTGTGACAATGAAAACACTTCACTTTGGACAAATCCTGTTCTTGCCTTTCGCACTGGATTTAGAAGGATTTTTCTTCCCCTTCCCTTTCCTTGCTTTGGCAGCCAAAGTGTAATTCTCTTCATCTTCATTCTTTGATGAAGATCTGTTGAAACCTTAAATAAACTGGGGGGGGGGGGGGTGAATCAATTTATTACCTTCAATAATATTTAAAAACTTTTTCAATTAAACTTATTTACAATTTATCTTCCATGATCAATTTTATATGGAAACAAACTTATATGTGTAGAAATGTTAAGATAATGTAACAGCAGAATTATGATAGAGCAGTAAGTATTAAGCAGACTGAATAACCATATCAACACATAAACATCACACACAGAGACAACAGATATATGTGGAAACCCATAAAGGGAGAAAACCACATCTTATTATTGTTGTGATGTAAAGGCAAGCTCCAACTCCCTCTCACCACTGATTTTCTATAAGCACCAACCTACAGGAGGCTCCAACCTCAAATTCTACAAGCTACAACTTGCAAGGAAGCTTCAACTCCCTCTTTTTCATAAAAGAAACATTTGTTGATTTACCTTGGATATCAGCTCTGTTTTGTACCTTTGATTGTTTTTTTTTTACTGTACTCCAATCTTCAAATTTGCTTGATTATTTCTTTTTCTTCAATTCTGCATTCTCTTCTCTTCTATCAATTTACTCAGAGAAATGTATCCATTTCAACCTTACAGTGGGATTTTATCTTTCTCTGGAGACTTGCCAATTACATCACAAACAATGTAAATAGTTAAAACCTTTCATTCGATTACAGTATAAATTTTGAACAACACTGCTCTCTCTCTCTATTTTCCTCACTCGTTCATCAACAACCACGCCTCTCTTTTTCATTTCATTATATTCATTTTCCCTGTTCATTGCAGTTGCATAACTGCTGCCTGTACAACTGTCTTTATATCCAATATAAATAACTCTCAGTGATATTATAAAAAAAAATTAATAAACCTTGGATTTTAATTACTGAACAACCAATGCTAACCTTTAAAATATCTGGATCCTACAGCTTTATAAATTCTAAACTTTTCTGCTCTATTCGCCGATACGATTAATCGCAACTTGAATACTCTCGGTGCGATAATTTACTGTTCACTTTATTTTGCCAATGCGATGTATTACTCCAACGTGATGGTTTGCTTTGATGCGGAACTTAAGCATGTATGAATCACAGTTTATATGCCCATCGAGTCTGGAACTTCATTGGGACTATTATTAACAAGTTCCGCTGGTATGAATTTCTCCAATGTGATTCATGAGGGTCCCACTCTTCTGTCCATTCAATTTACACATACGGAATCAATTTGGGCTTAAACTTTGATAAAATAACATTTTATTAAATGTCAGCAGCTTTGACTGTGTGCGGAAGTCATTTCTTTGTATACCCACAGCTTTATAAACTTACAATTGTTCAAGAGCCGAACTCTTAATATGATTTTAATATTCAAGGACCCAAGTATTTTAATGTGTACCCCATAATTAGTTTAATTCATATAAGGTTCGACTTGTCACATAATATATATAACACCATATATATATATATATATATATATATATTCCCCCATATGTATACTCCTCGAATTTCCATTAACACTCAGGTTCATAAAGCATTATAACATACCTTGACTTACCCACGGAAATTCCATAAACATAATCCCCAATATATGATGCTCTCTAATCAAATGTTACAACATCAACAATCCGTGAACTTAATGAGAAAGCTTTATAAGCCTCAACCTTGCATTAAACATTAGTCCTCAACACAAATTAAGAGTGGGGCCCAGCTCTAGTTAAACGACCCTTCTCATCTAATGGCGGACAGCATGTTGCAGTGCTTCAGATGATCCAACGTCCTCAATCAAATCTCGCATGACTTAGATGCATGGGATTTTAACTCGCGATGAGAGTGGTATCTCCAAACCTCTTAAGGCCACGTGTTAGCCTATGGCATTGATCGCGTTCGAATTGGAAATACAGCTTACCGTACAAAGGCGGTGCGATATGGGTGGGGTTGGTTTTGCAAACTCGTTGTCATTGTTCACAGTACTCGTGGTTCCTCTTCTTTTCCCTTAGGGTTCCATTGCGCTTATATATATATGAACTCTGCCTTTCATGTGCAATTCCTCAACACAGTTTCTTGGTCCATACTGCAATTACCAACGACTCATTTCTATTCATAATTCCTTAACACAGGGTTTATGCTTATTTCTTCTTATTCAACGTTGATCATTTCACTATTTGATAACGGTTCTACCTCTGCCTCTATGCCTTTGGTTCCTCTTGAACGTTGCAGACTATCTTCCTTTAACAATACTCACTTCGAGCCTTCGCTATGACACTTCTACAATTAATTCATCGCTTGATGCATTTCAGTATTTCACATACTCTTCACAAATTTTAATCACTGTTGCATCTTGTTCAATGTGTCATTACCAATTCACTATTTCTCAGTCCGATCTACTAAAATCGCCTTTCTCTTTAAATGACAGAGGTTTACTCTGCTATGCCACATGAGCAGAGTCGACCTCTTGAGTTTCTATATAGAAACAGTTCAGTTGCTTTCTACGCAGCATGTACAAATCAATACACCGCGAGGTAGGGCCTCAGAGGATTGTCAACATAACAATGAACTCTGAAACACTACAATTTATATTCACACAGTCAATCATAGGGTTCCATCACACAGGTTTTGACTAAGGGATACATATATGGCCCATACAAAATTTACACAATTGATTATTCATTCTCAATCTCACAGTAAACCCTGTCTCAACAATTTATAAATTTTCTTCAATTTTCTCTACTCCTTGATAGATGTTGCTCCTTGCTTCTCTTTTTGTTGCTTCTGCTGCCTCTCTAATCTCCAATCACATGACCCTTCTACAACTGCCTCTGCTTCATGTCTCATGCTCTCTTTGCCTTGTTGCTGTTATAGGTTTGTTGTTTGAGGTGCTTCCTCCTTTGTCATCTCCTTTGCCATCAATGACAACATTTCCAACAAGATCCATCCCTGGTACCCCGCCTTATCTCCTCCTGCACAAGATTTCACCAAAGTCACTCCCATCCCGGCAGTTTCTCCCGTCGATTGACAGAGTCTTCATAGCTATGCCAACTCTTCGAAAGCCCAAAGAGAGCCAAGCTCACCAAGTATTCTTCATCAACAGTAACCCCCACACTTCCCAGCTCATCCTTGTAGTGGACAAACTTCGTGAGGTATTTTGGAATACTGTCGCCTTTCTCCATTTTTATTTTTTTGAGCTTGTCTTTAAGCGCCAACTTCCTCTGGTCACTTCTTCTTTGGAAAAAATCTGTCAAAGCCTTCCACATTAAGAATGGAGTGGCTTTCTCTTGAATGCTAGACAAAATGTGGTCCTTCACACCTTCCAATAGAATCCTCCTCATATTTTCAGTCTTCTTTTGCCATGCATCAATTAATGCGGCATCGCTAGATCCCGGCTTAGGAACATCGCTATCGATGAACTCCTTCAACCCATTATCCTCCAGCACCGCCTCCATCCTGTCCTTCCAGGCTATGTAATTCAAGCTCCCATAAAGGGCATACTCCAATCTCAACCCCTTGAAATACATTTCAATGTATACTCGATTTCTACACCAAGAATATTCTATAGCATTCAAATTGTCCACCAACACAAACTCACTTCACAATTGCAATCTTTAATCAACAATGCTCCGATACCATGTAGAAATTATATGCACTAAGCATGCATATGTCCTTGATTCACCTGATCTCACACTATTTAACTTTATGAAAAATACTAAATCAATTCCACTTGTTAATCTTTTGCGGAAAAATTAATTGCACATACATGTGAAGCATAAACAAAAATATTCAATTGCACATAACACAGTTTTTAACCGGGAAATCCTGAAGCTGAAAACCCCAACTATATATTATGTAACATGGATATCATATGAAAATCTCATACAAACATACAAAGCCTATCACAAGCTCTCAATACAGTACAATCATCATACACTATATAGGCCTAATCTTGCAAATCCATGCACCAATATTTGCCACCTGCTAGCCTACCTCCACTGCACAATCTCTGTTGAGGAATAGCTCTAAATGAATTCAAATTACTCTTGGATTGACTGTGCAATCCTCATTGGCATCTCCATTGTGTGTTGGATGCAATCAATGCATCACTAATAGTCACAACAGATAGTCTATCTTGCCCTTTCACCTATCTCTCCACTGGTCTCCACTGAAAATGCCATGCACTCTAGTTAACTGATGTATTTTTCAGTTGATTAATGATTTATTATTTGTGAATTAATTAACTAATTAATTCACTCCACTCTCACTAGTGTATCAATCAATTAGACTAGATACAACTAGCTCAACTGAGTCTAATTGGGTTAAACTAAATACAACTCCATAACTACTTCTTCCAACTGTGTCATAACTCTGCCACTTGAGTTCTAACTGAGTCCTCCATGAAATAGCTCCAGTAAACCCTCAGGAATAGCGTAATTCCTTATGTCAGCTGATGTGCCACATCTGTGCACTGAACTGAAGTGCTCCAAGAGAACAAGTTGTTGTTTAGCGTCTGATTATTATTAAGAGCTAATAATAATCGACATGCATCTATTTTTAGATTGACGATCTATAAATAGACTTCGCCAATATTATAAAAATAGAATTTTATCTATTTTTCCAACTTGATCAACCATCCACAAATAGCATCCTGCAACTTCTGAAATATGATCGACATGTCTAAAAATAGACTTGCACCAAAAATAGCCTGCGGGCCCACTTAGTGAATGTGACTCTTTTCACTAAGCTCATCATCTTGTTGAATCTCAATAAGGCCATCGGTATTGCGACACCTTATTCGAAGGCATCAGTTTCGTAATACCAACATCTCCACGCAATTTTGGAACAGCAGCAATAAGCAATGTGATTGTAATATTGACTAAATGAAGACATGTGTCATGATTTGTGTCGCTCTACCGACAGTTATTAGAAGTGTCAGAATTGCAATGGGACAGGAAACGAAATTTTTACCAACCTCAAATTGCTGCTCTTGGGATGCCTATGTGTCACAAGGGCGACATTTTGGCCATCAGAAATTGGGCCAAATGTGCTAGTGACATCTCACATTTGATGCAAGTGCTAAATACATTGAAGAAGCATTCACTATTGGAACATCTCAAGAAGTGTGAATTTGCACAACAATATTAGTGTATTTATTTCTTCATGATGTTTCATCTCATCACAAAGCTTAATTTTGTATGGCATCTTGCATCATCATAGTTTACTTTGTGGCGATGTATTACATCATTGAAAACTTTCTTTCGTCACAACAAAGAAAACTTCTAAGTGAAATATTTTCTTCTTCTCTAAGGAAAACTTTCCTTCATTACATCCTTAAATTTTCATTCCTTGAATTTACATCACACTTGAATTTCATTTATTTATGATACATTTCATCACTATAAACTTTACTTTTTGTGTAATACATCACACCACAATAAACTTTAGATTTGTGCAATACATTGCATCATTCCAAAGTGTCTTTCAACACAATATATTTTGCATTCTCAAATGTCATACACATGTTTTACCTAACTTTATTTTCAAGGTGATACAATCTAGCCAAAGTATTTTTGATTCACGTCATTCCAAGGCATTAAAGGGAACACAAACACACAACAAAAAGTCCCATGAAGGCATATAACACATATTTCACATTCAAATTTTAATTAAGTGCAATATTGTGCAACTCCCAAAAGTTTCAAAGACCATGATACATAAAACCCATACATCATCTCAAAGTTTCAAAAGATGTTAAATAATGTATATAAAGTTAAATGGGATGTGCATAGGGTGCATCAAACAAAAAATAATTTTGGTGCAACACACAAATATAATATAAAATTCAAATCATATCACACTCAAAATATTTTCCAAAATGATACACTCCAAATCACATTACACCAAAAGCTCAAAAGGGCAAGACACATGTAATATATTGCACCAAACTTTAGTAAGGATATGACATGAAAAAAATTTCACACAGAATGTCAACAAAGGTGTGACATAAGGTGTTTTGCACAAAAAATGGAAATAGGTGCAAAATATATAGGGATTTTGTGAGAGGCCCTCACCTCATGATCACATCAATCAGTGATATTTACACATGGGATATTGAAACAGGGAGTTTCCTCTCTTTAAAATATTTCCCTTATGATATTTGACCTAAAACCTTATAGAGTTATTGTTTTAAATAGAATTAAATTTAGTAATGTCATTGCTCTTATATGTGTAGATTCAGAGGAATTTAAGAACAAAAAAATTGGGTTATAGGACCAACCAGAATTGAAATGCTACATAGGTATGGGCCAAACCAATGAAAATAATACTTATCTTTAACCTCCATAAAGAAAAAACGACCACAAGTCTTTAATATGTTAGAAATTGTACAAGAATGGCTCAATTTGACTTGTGCCTTAGTAAAATTGAGTAATTTGATTTTCCACATTAGTAAGATGACTTGGATTGCAGTTAACTTGTGTGACATGGCCTTGTCTACTCGTTAAGTTAGTAAATTTGATTTATAGGCTAGAGGTAGAGTTTTGCATGTGATGATTGCTAAACTTTAGCAATATAGTTTAGTTATTTTCAATTGAACTCAATTAACTGAGGTCAAGTACTTAGTTGAGTCAGTTGAAGGTCAGTTAAGTAGTATAATTTTTGTTAACTCAGTGATCTCTCAGTTAAACTAGCCAATAAACTAAACATATCCCAGACATGCATGGAATTTGAATTAACTAGCTAGAGTGGAGGAAAAGGCACATTGTAATTATTAATTGTATACTAGTTGAGTGTACAGCCTTGGCATTGAAGCAGGTGATCAATCCTTGGGAACTGTACAATAAAATAGGAGGAAATTCTTATCTTTTAGGAGCTAGTTTTCTCAAGGATTGCACAAGGAAATATGAGGTTGACAAAGGCTTGAATTGGATAATTGTTGTCAAGATCAAGCCAATTAGCAGGAGAAGAGGTTTATAGTGTAGGTTGTGCTTCAAGATCAAAGCAAGACATTGTAAGAGTTTCTCATTCTCATCTGATTAATGAAAAGCAATGGAGGGGTTTTTCCTAGATGGGTTCCCCTGTAAAATCATTTTATTCTTTTGGTTTTAATGGTTTCATGTAATTGCATGTGTTTCTAAATTGTGATTTTCATTCCATAGAATAGTAGAGGAAATTTTTGATCTCTTGATTTTAGTTTTATTTCATCAATCGTACAAAATTTATATTAATTTCTACATGGTATCAGAGTAGAAATCGCACTAGAAACCAATCAATATAGCTTCTCCTTCAAATATTTCGATTTGTATATTTAGTGAAGCAGTTTTTCTTCCATGCTAGAAAATGTCTTTCAACGGATTGAGATTGGAGTATGCCCTATATGAACCTCTAATTTCATAACTTGGAAGGGCATGATGAAAGTTGTACTTGATGATAATGGAGTGTTGGAGTACACCAAAACCGACATTCCAAAACCAATAGTATTGGATGCACAATAGTTATCCCAGTGTAAGAAGGATACTGCAAAATCCAAGAGGATCATCCTAGAGGGTGTGAGATACCACATAGTCTTGAATTTACGTGGCAAGGAGACTCAATTTTCTATGTGGAAGACACTCACTAAGTTATTAGAAAATGGTAGTTATGCAAGGAAATTGGCATTGAGGGACAATCTCAGAAACATTTGCATATAGAAAAATGAAACCATTCCACATTACCTCTCTATATTTACTTAATGTCGAGATGAACTTGGAGGATTTGGAGAAAATATTCCCTCTTCAGAGCTAGTGATCCTATCTCTCATAGGCCTTCCAAAATCCTGGCACAACTACCAAGACTCTGTAAATGGAAGGGATAAATTACCAAATTGGGAGAGACTTTGGTATGATTTAGTGTAGGAAGAAATTAAGAGGAACACTAGAGATGGAGTAACATCCAAATATGAGGAGGAAAATAAATTTTCCTTGGTTGGGAAGGGAAAAAAAACTAAGGGTAAGAAGACACAAAGCAAGCCAAAGTCTAGTCAGAACAATGGGAAGAAGAAGGACCTAAGAAAGATAAAATGTTTTCACTTCCATGCATTTGGGAACTATGCAATAAAGTGTCCACACAATAATTCTAAGAAAAATCCTTCAATTGGAGCAATAGGTGAATCACTTGCCTCACAATTCAAATTATACTTCACTTGATTGCGTGTATGGCCAACACTATAATGGGGATTGTATGGTATATAAATTCAGGCGCCTCGTTCCACATGACATGATGCAAATAATTATTCAGTATCCTAAAGGAGAAGGATCTCTAGATGCACATAGAACTTGGGGATGATGGGTGGTATAGTACCAAAGGAATCAAAATTGTAGCCTTTAAGAGGGAGTTAGGCTCCCATCTTCATCTGAAAGATGTTATGTATGTACTTGGGTTGAAGAAGAATCTGATATTCATAGTTGTATTGGAGGATAGAGGCTATGTTTTTGTTTTTAGTAAGTGGAAATCCTTTCTAAGACATGTAGCTACCAGGAAAGTGAAATAGATTGGAGTTTTGGTGAAAAAATTCTACAAACTTGTGGTGGAAGATTATGTTGCATTGTGTAGCAAGGAAAACAAATTGCAGAGTTGAGATTTTGGAGAACTCTGGCATAAGCGCATGGGACACATACACCATGGGGCCTTAAAAATCATGTAGAAAATTACCACAGGTCTCCCAAAATGCACCCTTGACCAACATGGTGTCTGCAAGGGATGTACTTTGGGGAAATATTTCAAATCCACCTTCCAGGGCCGAGATAACAGAGCTGGAGAAATCTTATATCAAGTCCATTTTGATGTATGTGGACCATTTTATATAGCCTCTACAACAAAACATAGGTATTGTGTGATTTTTTTTTATGACTTTTCTAGAAAATGTTGGATGTTCTTCATGCGAAAGAAAGATGAAGTTTTCTCAAAATTTGTTGAATTAAAAGCATTCAATGAAAAGGATACTGGCCATAAATTAAAAGCCCTTAGAAGTGACAACGGAGGAGAATGTTTATCTACCACCTTCAAGGAATTTTGTGCCAAATAGGATATTAGAAGAAAATTGATAGCACCCCATAGTCCACAACAAAATGGGGAGTCTAACAAAGAATGTTCCGAATTTAGCTTCAAGCTAAAAGGAACATTATAGTTGCATATTTTATTTTTGTTTAATAAAATGGATAAGGAGACACCTTGGCCCTCTTTTAATGAAGAAATAACACTCCTTGTGTGAAAGGAGGACAAATAAGCAGCTGAAATAAACACCTAAGGGTGTGAATGGAACCCGGATCACTTGATTTAGTCATCTTTTACTAAGGTCAACAACGCTACTGTTGATCAGCGGTTGTCATTGATGTCAACCCAAGCAGCACCAGGGGTTAACCCAATATTGCATGGGAATTTTGACTTACCAAATTAATATATTCTGGGTCAATAATTATTTTGATGTTTTCTACTTGTCGAGATGTTTCCATTGATATATGGCACGCCATGTAATTCTTCACGGTTTGAGAGATATTCATGTTTGAAGTTTGTACCCCCAGTTAGTGGGCTAAAACCCCATGGGGTTGGGGCATGGGTCATTGAAAAGTAATAATTAATATTTTTTAAGCTCCTAAAATCCATCCCATGTTTACTTGTTGAAGCCCCTCTCAACTTAAGCATTCATATAAATTTTGATCTTCATTTCCTCCTTATGCATGGGATTTGGCCATCTGAAACAGGTCATCATGGAATTTTCGCTCTAACATTTTCTCTGCGAAGGCTCAAAAGCTGAAATTTTTATGAGGAGAAACCAAAATCCTGAGGAATCTGCAGTAAAAATTTTAGTTCAATTTGCAAAATATTTTTGGAGATATGATTTGTGGAATTAAGGGTTTTTGCAGGCTCCTGAAATTCATCTCAAAGAAGTGACCTTGGTAAAATCGTCATAACTCTCTCTCTGAGTATCGGATTGGAATTCCGTAAAAAGTGGCAGATAGTGCAGAGTCTGCAGTTTTCTCTCTATCAATGTTAGAGGAAAATGAAGGAACAGTGACACATGGAACGTCGTACAAGTGCGCTCTGCTGAAACAGTCCATAATTAGAGAAATGTGAGAAATTGGGTATAACTCTCTCTTGAAGAATCAAAATTGAATCAGACCTATGTCATTGGAAAGAAGACTCGGAGGACTACTATAGGACCAAAAATCAGATATTGAGGATCTGAAATACCAGAGATACACTAGATTCAATATCAAGCTCCTAGAAAGCAAGAAAAAGCTAGATCATGTGTTGTCAAGGATTGCAAAGAACCAGAATTTCTACGGCATAAAAGAAAACAAGGTGAAGTAGAGGGTAGAATGACAAGAGCAGCAACCGAGGTGCATAACAGCAGCAAGAATTTCATCATATGAAGTCTTCAAGTTGGCAGCACTGCATACAATCATTGTAAAGGTATCACTGTACTTAGTCATTGTAAATACATTATTGTACAAATTGTACTAGTGTCTATCTACCAAGGGTTGAAGAGGAAATGTTGGCAGGTCTAGGATCATAATTAGGTGGTTGTGTCAACGTTGGGGTTATGGTCTAGTATATCTTCTTCTTCTACATCATTCTATATCATTGTAAACTAGACCATTTTCCCTGGTACGGAAGTCCATTCTTCTTTTATTCTTCTATAGGGTGGTAGGGTGGTGCTAGGGTGAGTTGTAGCTCATTGGGTGTTGGGGCATCCGTCCAGTGACTACTGAAGAATCTCGAGCGTTGGAGCGTCCATCCAGTGGGAGCTAGAGAAGAATTATTTTCTAGATTCTAGGAAGTTGGAGCTTTATTTTCAATTGGAGTTGAAAAGAATTATTAGAAAAGCATTAGGTGGTTTTTGTCCCAGAGTGGGTTTCCAACTTAAAAACTATCTGCATTTGTGTTCCTCTTGTTCGTTGTTATCATTGTACAAACACTGATAATAGTTGAAGATTAACTAATGCTCTAATTGAAAGAAATACTGATTCACCCCCCCCTCTCAGTATTTCCAACAATTGGAATCAGAGCTTGGTTCCTTCAATAGTAGTTTAACAACTGGAAGGAGATCATGGAGTATACCAAGAATGGTGTACCTCTATTCAATGAAAATAATTATGCACTTTGGAAAGGAAGAATGGAGGTCTATCTCTTGGCGCAAGGTTATGAAGTATGGGACACTGTTCAAAATGGATTTACATCAATTGCGGATGAACAAGGTAAGAAGAATTTGGTAAATGATGCAAAAGAAAAGAATATTATTATCAGTGGACTTATTGAATCTGCTTATCATAAGGTGTTGGGTTGTAAAACCACCAAAAATGTATGGGACAAGATTGAGAATATATATGCAGGTGACTCAAATGTCAAAGAAGCAAAGCTTCAAATCTATAGAGAAAAATTTGAGCAACTCGGAATGAAAGAAGATTGCAACATTGCTGCATACTTCCAATACGTTGATGAAATAACCAATACTCTGGAAGGATTGGGAGAGCCAGTTGACGAGAAGACTATTATACGGAAGATTCTTAGAACATTACCAGGGAGATTCAACCCAAAGGTATCGATCTTAGAATACAGTGCAAATCTAGACAAACTCAGCAAAGAGGAATTACATGGAGTTCTCATAGCATATGAAATGAGACTTGATGAAGAAGAGGGTACTTCGCATCTAGAAACTGCGTTAATTACGTCTAAGAAAACCAATAAGGATAAACAACCTTCAATTTAAAAGACATGCACCTGCAAGTGTGAAGAAAAGGGAGATGATGAAAAAGGTCTTTCAGATGAAGAATATGCTTACTTCACAAGAAAACTACAAATTTTTAAGGGACAATTCAAAGGTAAACTTCCATTGATATGTTTCAACAGTAATGAGGTTGGGAATTTTGCAGCAAAATGTCCAAACAAAAGTAATGGAAACTCAAAAAGAAAGAAAGGCTTTAAGAAATTCAACAAGCAAGGATCCAAAAGGAACTTTCTCTCTAAAGAAGATAGCTCGTCATCCGATGAAGACAATGATAGTGATGAAGAAGCCAATGAGAGAGTATTGTTTATGTCCAAGCACAATAAGCAAGAGGTATCAAACAACGAAGAAGAAGGATGGACCATAAACGAATTTTATGAGGAAGCAATCAAGCTTATAAAATATCTCAAGGCAGAGAAGATTCATTCCAAAACTCTTGAAGAACAAGTTCAAGGTCTCAAAATTGAAGTTGAAGAATACAAATGCATTGAGGAGTCACTTCAAAAGAAGTTGGAAGAAATTAACAATGAAAGGGAAGAATTAGAAGCCAAAGTAGTCTCGTTGCGTGAGGAAGTGAAGAAAGGAAAAAATATCCAAAACTATGCCAACCGCTCAAGGGCATTGGAAGAACTCATCAACAATCAACGATCTTACAATGACAAAACTGGCATCGGTTACAAAGAAGAAGAAGCAGGACCTTCTACAACAAAATACAATGAACCTATGCGATCTGACATGCATGTAGACTTCATTGGACAAGATTCGCAAGAACAACCTTGGAAGAAAATTCCTCGACGAAAATTTCCATCCAAGTACCAACATATCTTTTATGGCTACTATTATTCATGTGGAAAATTTGGTCATAAAGCTATAGAATGTCGCACATACCCTAGGAACGAATACAATTCCAGGATATCTGTCAAATATGAACCTCCTAGGGCTCAGCGAAATATCAATAGATTTGAACATTTAAGAAATAATTTTGAATGTTACAAATGTCGAAACTTTGGACACATAGCCAAAGACTACAGACTTGAAAATCCTCCAAAAGAATCTTCGAAGCCACAGAATGAACGAACATGGAAGAAGAAGAAGAATGATAATTTTTCTCTCGCTCTCAAGGCTCAAAAGAACAAATATGTGTGGTATGTTGATAGTGGTTGCTCAACTCATATGACTGGAGATAGAAATAAATTTGTATCTCTGAAAGAGAAGAAGGATGGAACCGTGTCCTTTGGAAATGATGGATCTTCAAATGTTATAGGATCAGGTACTGTCACTCTCGGAAGCAAAGATTTTCTAGCCAAGAATGTTCTATTGGTTGAAAACATGAATCACAATCTGCTCAGTGTTGGACAAATGTGTGATCATGGACACACAATACTATTCAACTCCACGAAATATGAAATCATGAAAGGCGTGTATGGTGAAATTGTGGCTATAGCAAGTCGAGCTCCAAATGACATATATGTTCTGGATGAAGCAACTAAAGCATGTCTAATAGCTAAAGAGGATGATACAATAATTGGTAGCAATGATGATCGACTAAGTAAGAATTTTGCTACAAAGGTGCAAAGTGATTTAGAGATGTCTTTACTTGGTTGAAAATTGAGCATTGACGACTCATCTAAGGATGTGGATCAAAGGTTGTACAGATATATGATTAGTATTCTTCTATATGTAACAGCCTCCCGACCAAATGTTATGCAAGCAGTTGGACAAGTAGCAATATTCCAAGTAGCACCAAAAGAATCACATATTAAATATTCTCCAGCATTGGAATATATTTGCCTGAAGCTTGGGATTCTCCCAAGTTCTCATTAGATTTTCCTTTTTCAGAATATAAAGGGGGAGTGGAAGTGTGTACAGGTATGCAAGACGGTTGTGTGTCAGTGTGAGTGGAAGTGTGTACAGGTCCGTAGGATGGTTGTGTTTCAAGGGGAGTTACCCTTTTCCATTGATGTCAAATAGGGAGAGAATTTTGTAGGAAGATGTGTCATGATCGCAGGGGGAGTGCTTGTGTTGCCATCAATGCCAAAGGGGGAGATTGTTGATCAGCGGTTGTCATTGATTTCAACCCAAGCAGCACCAGGGGCTAACCCAATATTGCATGGGAATTTTGACCTACCAAATTAATATATTCTGGGTCAATAATTCTTTTGATGGTTTCTACTTGTTGATATTTTTCCGTTGATATATGGCACGTGATGTAATTCTTCACGGTTTGAGAGATATTCATGTTTGAAGTTTGTACCCCTAGTTAGTGGGCTAAAACCCCGTGGGGTTGGGGCATGGGTCCTTGAAAAGTCATAATTAATCTTTTTTAAGCTCCTAAAATCCCTCCCACGTTTACTTATTGAAGCCCCTCTCAACTTAAGCATTCATATAAATTGTGATCTTCATTTCCTCCTTATGCATGGGATTTGGCCATCTGAAACAGGTCATCGTGGAATTTTCGCTCTAACTTTTTTTCTATGAAGGATCAGAAGCTAAAAATTTTATGAGGTGAAGCCAAAATCTTGAGGAATCTGCAGTAAAAATTTTATATCAATTTGCACAATATTTTTGGAGATATTATCTGTGGAATTAAGGGTTTTTGCAGGCTCCTGAAATTCATCTTAAAGAAGTGACCTTGGTAAAATTGTCATAACTCTCTCTCTGATTATTAGATTGGAATTCCGTAAAAAGTGGTAGATATTGCACAGTCTTTAGTTTTCTCTCTATCAATTTTAGAGGCAAATGAAGGAACAGTGACACGTGGAACGTCGTACAAGTGCGCTCTGTTGAAATAGTCCATAATTAGAGCAATGTGAGAAATTGGGTATAAATCTCTCTTGAAGAATCCAAATTGGGTCAGATCTGTGGCATTGGAAATAATACTCAGAGGACTACTACATGACCAAAAATCAGATATTAAGGATCTGAAATAACAGAGATACACCAGATTCAATATCGAGCTCCTAGAAGGCAAGAAAAAGTTAAATCATGTGTTGTCAAGGATTGCAAAGGACCAGAATTTCTACAGTAGAAAAGCAAAACAAGGTGTATCAGAGGGTAGCATGAAAAGAGAAGCAACCAAGGTGCATAACAGCAGCAATAATTTCATCATATGAAGTCTTCAAGTGGGAAGCACTGCATATGTAAAAGTATCACTGTACTTAGTCATTGTAAATACATTATTATACAAATTGTACTAGTGTCTATCTGCCAAGGGTTGAAGAGGCAGTGTTGGGAGGTCTAGGATCATCATTAGGTGGTTGTGTCAACATTGGGGTTATGGTCTAGTATATATTCTTCTTCTACATCATTCTATATCATTGTAAATTGGACCATTTTCCCTGGTACGAGAGTCCATTCTTATTTTATTCTTCTATAGGGTGGTAGGGTGGTGCTAGAGTGATTTGTAGCTCATTGGGTGTTGGGGCATCCATTCAGTGACTACTGAAGAATCTCGGGCGTTGGAGTGTCCATCCAGTGGGAGCTAGAGAAGAATGCTTTTCTAGATTCTAGGAAGTTGGAGCTTTATTTTCAATTGGACTTGAAAAGAATTATTAGAAAAGCATTAGGTGGTTTTTGTCCTGTAGTGGGTTTCCACCGTAAAAACTATGTGCATTTGTGTTCCTCTTGTTTGTTGCTATCGTTGTACAAAAACTGATAATAATTGAAGATTAAATAATGCTCTAATTGAAAGAAATACTGATTCACCCCCCCTCTCAGTATTTCCAACAGCTGCCTATAGAGGAGAAGTTGCGCAGTTTTGGAGGGAAGACACTCACATGAGGGTGGAAACCCTAATTGGTGGGACCATGGTGGAGAAGAGTTCCCTTTCTTTGTAAGGAGGAGATGGCAGCCCATTTGGATCATGTTTGAGTATAGAATTTCGAAATGGGTCTGCAAAGGCTTGCATCCCCGTGCTATTTAGCAGGGTGGTGGTGTCCTTGGGCACTAGGGTGTTCCCGATCAGGAATCTCTACCTCTTCCTCAAGGAAGGATGAGGATTGAGCTGCATTTTCCTCAATCCAAAATTGGCCACAGCTACTACCATCATCTACAGCGTTAGCTCTGTAGCAGAGAGGACGTTGTGCTGCTAGGGGCAGCAAGGAGGAACTCATGGAGTCTTTCTTGACTTATTTTCTTCAGTGGAGGAGGGATATACTCATTGGAGGAGATGCAGGGAGGATTCTTGGTCTTCATATCATATCTTTGGCATGTGGCCAACATTCCATCATCTCCCACTATGTAGTCCATGGAGGAAACTGCGTTATTTTATGGAGGCAGTGTGAGGAGGATTCATGGAGCTCATCAGGAGTGTGTTTTTGAGACAAAGGGATCAGCCCTTTGTGCTTAGAGACATTATCAGAGGAGGGAAATCACATTTTAGATCTGCCATGGCCTCATTCATATTTCAGTTTAGTTGCAGTGACAACTCAGTTGTCACATTTTGTATTCTCCGGCATTTCTAGCAATCTCTCCTAGATTGGCTAGAAATCCTGTATTTAGCCCATTTCCTTGTTATTGGGAATTTTCTTTGTATCCTTCAGCACCATTATCATTTTTTACACATTCAATAGTTGTTTCTCTCTTAATGACTGCGTAGTCATTGCCCTCCGGCATTTTGTGTAGTTGTAGTAACGTTTGTATTTCAAGGTGTAATCATTAGAGATTGATTCCCATTGTATAAGGGGTTCATTCCTCATGATATTTCTGTTTATTTTTGCTGATATAATAATATAATGATGGCTGCAGAATTTTCCCTCTTATGGTACATTTCAGATTTGCAGAGTTTCGAATGTGCTTTGCATATTGTTGTAGGCTCTCTCCTTGAGCATTGCTTTAGAGATCTAGTTTGGGGAGATCTGTATAACCCATATAGAATTATTTCTTTGACCTCATTTTATGCATAGGAGCTATATGTTTTTTTTTATAAGGCATCCCAGTAGTGGTTTGTCTTATTTTTACAGCAGCTTCCTTATACATCGTCCTCAAGGACCCTGTAGCAGAAATTCCCTAAGTGGAAATATTACATATCCATAGACAGAGTCTGTGAAGGGCCAGATAGCTTCTGGATCTCACACTTCCTTGTGAAGGTCACATATCTGGTAAATTCCCCAACAGTAAATCTCTAGAATGGACTTGTGGTCTTTCTATAGAAGGAATTTTGGAATATCTTAAGATATTCCCGATGGAGCAGAAAGTTCCAGATTTGGAACATTACAGTGGTATTAGAGCATCAATCTTGGCTCAGCCTATGCACAAGATTTAATGCCATCAGCAAGAGGAGCTTCTCTCCAAGGAGAGAATATTTTCAGAGGAAACAAGGGAAAATGAATGACGGAAGAGGAGGTCTCCCTTCTTCTTTTACAGACCATTGAGAACATCCTTGAAGATCTGATGAAAGGGAAAATTTGGAGAAATTTTCTGAAAGGTTTTGTGGATGAAGCAAGCCCTAGATATTCTCATGAAGGGTGTGAGAATTCAGCCACACATGCAGATCCATAGTGCAGTACATTTCCCATAGCTACTGCAAGAAGGATGGAGGAAAAAGTTGAGGCCTTTGGAGGAGCAGCGCTGCAACTCAAAGGTATGATTCATGATGGTTGGTTTCAGAATTCTATTTCATTTTTTGATGCAAATGAGAGATCATATGTTGAATTCAAAAAGAGTTTTACAAAGGGGATTGATGAAAACCAATGTGCAACATGGTGTGACAAAACTTCAAACACTTTGCATGCATGGAAGGGGACCATGAAACAAAGATCATTCCATCTTTCTAGAGGGGGAGTAAATCAGGAGGATGGCTTGCTAGAGGCAAGACCCCCATTGTAGGAAGGGAACTCTTCCATTTGTGAGGGTGTGGAGATATTTTTCTCAAAGGAAGGCCAAGATCCAAGGCCTCTCATTAAGGAGGAAATACACTCACATATTGGTAGAGAGGAGGTGCATAGAAGAACCTACAGCGCTGCACCATTGGAAGAAAAAGAATAACATAAGGATCAACATGAATGGATGATGGGCATTCAACCTTATCTACTTTAGAGATTTTCTTCACATAGGAGAAGGACTGCACTACGCAGTAGAGAGAGAGGGACCTTTCATTCCTCTCATAGATACAGTCCACTTCCTATATTGATGTCTCATTTTTTGGAGGCATTCCACCTAGGAGGCCACTGATCTAGAGATGAGAGGCATCATATCATTTGGTTCACCACTCTTGGATTCCAGGGAGGTGGAGACATTAAAGGGATCCAACACAGCGTAGAAATTTTGGGATAAGCTCAAGGAGGAGGGATACACTCTCTCATTTTCAGACTCACCCACTCTCATCAGCTATATTGCGCCGATAGAGTTTGTTGCATGGATGGAGGATAGCATCTTCATGATGCAGGATGACTGCTCCATAGATTTGGTGAGAGAGAGGATACTTCCTTTGAGGAAGGACTCTTTCATGCATTGGAGTAGAGGGAGGTCACTCATGCTTACATTGGCCAGGATCGGGAGATTCGTTGGAGGTGACAGTCTCTCATGGGAGGCTCATTTTCGGAGATCATCATTTCTATTTGAGCATGAGTAGCTGCATGGTGGGCATGGCAGCAACTTGGAGGATGAATTTAGCATGGGGGATGTCAAAGTAGCAGGCAGCAGCATGAGGGAGCACCATATTGTAGAACACCAGCGCTGTCTATGTGGAGGATTGATCTCGGTTAGAGGACTCAGCTTTTGGTTGAGTATTCCTAGGATCTTGGTGCATGCATGATTCTTGATGACCAAGAGGGAGATGACAGCTACATGGTTGATGATATGGTTATCTATTGATATGATAGGATCTTCTTGACTAGAGTTTCTAGTCTCAAGGAGAAATTATTGCATGCAGCACATGAGGACTTCCTAGCTATGCACTTGGATGCATACTTTGCCTTGCTAGAGGAGTTCACTTGGGAGGGCATTCATCATGATATTTATCACCATATGGACAGATGCATAGCCCAGATGATTTTGGAGAGGTTGGCACAACCATCCCCTTACTCATTGGAGGAGAGGGAGAGCATTCACATGAGCCATTTCAGCTCAAGGTCTCAAGTACATGGTAGAGAAGGTATAATTTCCCATTATATTTTGTACCTCTTTACTTAATATGAGAAAAATATTGTCTCAAGAAGGATCATCCCTTCTTGCACTTGGTATAATGTACTTGCAACTACTTGTAGCCTTGATTTTGGCTATTCTTATGATGGTTTGTGGGGGAAGCCACATGCTTCATGGTGTGCACCATTGGCACCAATTTGTAATTTTATGATTCCATCTTGTGAGGAGATGTTGTGGCTGTAAACAAGTGGCTAGTACAGCACTTGTTACTTTTGATTTTGAGGCAGCCCAAGGAGGCACTGCGCAGGTTCCATGAGTGGGATTTGGAACCACTCTCTAGTTGTCATTTGGCAACTTGTTTCTATTTCATATTGCTCCTTATATATTTCTAATGTTTGTACACTCATGAGGGGAATTATTTTGAGAGTATTGGATGTACAGCCCATTGGGAGCATGATTCTCCCCATTATACATGTTTTATGTTGCAGGAGATACCATGGGCAAACCATGATTGCCACATTGCTACTTGTACCTTCTTGTGGGAGGGACCACTTGGAGAATTTGCAGAGGCATTTCATGGCTGATTTTCTTGATGGGGTGGCTTGGGCCATTCTTGGAGGCCATACCATTTCAGCCCAAGGATAGAGGCAGCCCCATGGACACTTCAAATGGAGAGAGGACCATCTTGAGAAGCATAAACACAACTCTCCATTCAGCCCCAACACATTGCAAAAACCAGGGGTTGAGATTTTTATTTGGATTATTTCATGGATGAGAGGATCAACATTGGGGAACAATTTTTCCCATGCATATCATCACTCCTACCTTAAGGAGGCCATAACACAGCAAGAAGGATTCCACTACACCTTCTATCTTTCCATGAGGAGCATCATTTTCATTTTGCATACTTGGGAGAGAGCATTGGAGGACAGGTTTATCGCAGCATCTTTTGAGCAGTGGTAGAGCTTGTTGATGAGGAGGCCACAAGAGAAGGAGGAGGAATTTTTTTCTCTCTATGCAATTGCTTGAGGGCAAGCAACATGTGGGAGGGGAGGACTTTAATGTTCCCAATTTTTAGCTACAAGCTAAAAGGAACATTATAGTTGCATATTTTATTTTTGTTTAATAAAATGGGTAAGGAGACACCTTGGCCCTATTTTAATGAAGAAATAACAGTCCTTGTGTGAAAGGAGGACAAAAAAGAAACTAAAATAAACACCTAAGGGTGCCAATGGAACCCAGATCACTTGATTTAGTCATCTTTGACTAAAGTCAACAGTGTTGCCTATAGAGGAGAAGCTTGCTAGAGAAGTTGCGCAGTTTTGGAGGGAAGACACTCACATGAGGGTGGAAACCCTAATTGGTGGGACCATGGTGGAGAAGAGTTCCCTTTATTTATAAGGAGGAGATGGCAGCCCATTTGGATCATGTCTGAGTATAGAATTTCGAATTGGGTCTGTAGATGCTTGCATCCCCGGGCTGTTTAGCAGGGTGGTGGTGTCCTCGGGAACTAGGGTGTTCCCGGTCGAGAATCCCTACCTCTTCCTCAAGGAAGGATGAGGACTGAGCTGCATTTTCCTCAATCCAGCATCGGCCACAGCTACTACCATCATCTACATCATTAGCTCTGCAGCAGAGAGGGCATTATGTTGCTGGGGGCAGCAAGGAGGAACTCATGGAGTCTTTCTTGATTTGTTTTGTTCAGTGGAGTAGGGATATACTCATTGGAGGAGCTGAAAGGAGGATTCCTAGGCTTCATATCATATCTTTTTCACTTGGCCAACATTCCATCATCTCCCACTGTGCATTCCATGGAGGAAACTGCGTAATTTTATGGAGGCAGTGTGAGGAGGGTTCATGGAGCTCATCGGGAGTGTGTTTTTGAGACAAAGGGATCAGCTCTTTGTGCTTAGAGACATTATCAGAGGAGGGAAATCACATTTCAGATCTACCATGGCCTCATTCATAGTTCAGTTCAGTTGCAGTGACAACTCAGTTGTCACATTTTGTATTCTCTGACATTTCTAGCAATCTCTCCTAGATTGGCTAGAAATCCTATATTTCAGCCCATTTCCTTGTTATTGGGAATTTTATTTGTATCCTTCAGCATCATTATCATTTTTTACACATTCAGCAGCTACTACTCTCTTAATGAATGCACATGCATTACCCTCCGACATTTTGTGTAGTTGCAGTAACATTTGTATTTCAGGGTGTAATCATTGGAGATTGATTCCCATTGTATAAGGGGTTCATTCCTCATGATATTTCTATTTATTTTTTCTGATATAATAATATAATGATGGCTGCATAATTTTCCCTCTTATGGTACATTTCAAATTTGCAGAGTTTCAGAATGTGTTTTGCATATTGCTGTAGGCTCTCTCCTTGAGCATTGTTTTAGAGATCTAGTTTGGGGAGATCTGTATAACCCATCTAGAATCATTTATTTGACCTCATTTTCTGCATAAGAGCTGTATGTTTTGTTTTCTAAGGCATCCCAGTAGTGGTTTGTCTTATTTTTACAGCAGCTTCCTTATACAACATCCTCAAGGACCCCATAGCAGAAATTCTCGAAGTGGAAATATTGCATATCCATAGACAGAGTTTGTGAAGGGCCAGATAGCTTATGGATCTCACACTTCCTTTTGAAGGTGACATATCCAGTAAATTCCCCAACATTCAATCTCTGGAATGGACTTGTGGTCTTTCTATAGAAGGAATTTTGGAATATCTTAAGATATTCCTGATGGAGCAGAAAGTTCCAGATTTGGAACATTACATAAAAGGAAGGAAAAAAGCACAGTGGGAGAATAAAGAGCCATGTTGCATGATCAAGGGATTTCATTTGATATATGGGAGGAATAATGCAACAATGCAGTTTATTTGTAGAACATTAGCCCTCATAGAATACTTAACATGATCACACCCGAAGAAGCTTTCTCTTGGAGGAAGCCAGATGTATCTCATTTCAGAATGTTTGGAGCTATTGTGTACTATCATGTCTCCAGGGATAGTAGGAAGAAACTTGAGAATACAACTAAGATGGGAGTCTTTATAGGATATACAAAGACTCCACATAACTATAGGGTGTATCTCACTCAAGGTGACAATAGTAAGGAGAGATGTCAAATTTGATGAGGAGAAGGCTATTTGATGCTCTCTAGAGTGAGAGTCGAGTATCCCACTAGAGGAGAATATTTTAGTTCCGAAGGAGGAGCCTCATAAATATCTTTAGGATGTTGTGGAGAAGCCACAAGTGAAGGAGCCTACAAGAGGTCAAGTGGAGGCACCCACTCAACTAGAATCTTCTAGAGAGGGGAGGAAGAGAACCAAATAAGTTGATAGATTGGTACATGATGCAAGGGAGCAAGTGGGAGCTCATACATCTCAGCATAGGTAGAGGAGGTCGCCAGACAGTTAAATTAGGTATATGGATTTGATGACATAAATCATTGAGTCAAAGCCTTCTTCATTTGAGGAAGAAATTTCTCAACTAGTGTGGGTTAATTCCATGGTGGAGGAGTATGTCTCCACCATGAAGAAAAATATATGGGAAGTGGTGTTGAGTGTTGGAAATACTTGGGGGGGGGGCGGGGGGGGTGGTGAATCAATGTTTCTTTTCAACTGTTATTTTTACCAGTTAGAGCACTTATATTTAGAACAAAAAATGAACCATAAGAATAAATTCTTTTATTAATTTATTCTTTACAATAAATCAGGTATAATATATGTAGGGCTCCAACCCTAGATGAAGACACTGATCTTCAATCTCCCAGGCTCCAAATTGTATTTTCCAAGCACCGAATTAGTCCTCCAAGGCTCCAACCTTGTCAATTTTGAGGCACCAACCTCTAGGGCTCCAACCCTATCTCTGGTACAGGCTCCGACTTGGTCTCTTGAGGACTCCTATCCTCTAGGGATCCAACCCTTTGCTTCAATTCGTCAAGATAAGTTCACTAATTCTTCACAGCTCCCAATATCATCTCCATATATCTTCATTTCACCCAAACAAAGATCTCCAAAGTCACCTCATGAGGGCCTTCAACAATGCATCATGGTCTCCAAGAATCTCCAAGATCAACACCAAATCCACTCCAGGATATACTTCTTTAAGGTATCTTCAAGACAATGTCTAATGGTATGCTCTCAAACAATGTTCAATCCAAGTGACTTCAAATCAGCTCCACCAAGATTATTCTTCATAGGAAGTCTTCACAAGTTCCAAAGATAATCCTTCAGTCTTCCCTAAATGCCAACCTAAAATGTTGCTTCAAAATCCATTCAAGGGTTGCTTTAATGACTACAATATATTCTCCAAATTTCTACTCCAATACTCTTCAAATCTACTCTAAGACATCCTTCGCATGGTGTTCTTAAAAATTCTTCAGGATCTGCTCAAAATGCTCTCCATGGTTTGCTCAAGATCTGCTTCAAAATTTCTTCAAAACACTTAGCTTCAGATGCCTTAAGTCTGCTCCAAGACTTCAAGGATGACTCAAAAGGTTTTCAATATTTGATTCAATATATCACTCCAAAAGGCTTCTCCAAGATCACACTTCAAGAATCATCCTAGACTTCAGAAATGTCTACAAGTCGGCACAGGAATAGCTTCAAATCTTCTCAAAGATACAAAGAACATTGCTTCAAAAGATCTTCAAGTTCTCCTTCAAATATTTTCCAAGGATGCTTGAGGCCTACTTCAACAAAGGTTTCTAATAAATGTGATAATATCTTCTCAGAAACCTCCCTGAAGCCTGCTACAAGATTCTACAAAATCTGCTCGAAGTTCACAAGAGAGTCCTCCAAACAATTCCAAATATGCTCCAAGCAAGCTTTCGAAGGTGGTTTAATAAGGGTCAGTTCACATGATTTTCTCCATAGGAAATTAGGGTGATATTACAGACTTAGATTACTTCAATTCTGGGTTTTTAGGATAACCAAACTGTTTTAACCCTACAGAAATTTTTTAGCCCAAAACAAAAAGTCTTCAAGTCCTCCTTGGCCTCCAATTACTTCTTTGTGGTTATATTCTGATTTTTTGACCAAAAATCCTTAGCTAAATGAACATTTTGAACCTCCTTTTTATATGATATTGATGTCAGTATGAAGGAACATGTCTTTCTGGGGGTAGGCTGACATGAATGACTGTGTATAGGTCGGCTAGTTGCTAGGATTAATTTCCTTAACTTAAAAAATGAATATCTTTCAAACCGCTTGGAGTTTCGAGTTGAGTAATAGCTCGTTGGAAAGGAAAAATTATTCTCTTCAAGATGGTGTAGGTCCCATGTTGAAATATTTCCTCTAAGGTTGGAAAAAATATTTTTCTTTGTGACTGCCCTTAAATTATTTAGTGCAGAAAATGATCAGGATAGTATGGCTTCTTTGTTTGGCTTCTCCATTGTTTGTCCTCTCCATTATTTGGATTCTTCATCATCATAGAAACATGTAAGAAATACTTTTCATCGTGATAGTTTCCAACAATGTGTATCATCCATGTCATCACATAACTGTGCAGTGATATGTTATAGTGCTGCATCATTAGGAGAACTTCAAAATAGTCTTCCAACCTTCAAATGATATATTCCACGTTATCATCTATTATTTCAACCTTTATCAAGTGCCATCATCAATTGTGGTCATTCATTTAGCGTATGAAATCATCAAGTGTATGACTCCATATGTCATCAAATATTAAGGTCTTTATCATCAAGGCATATGCAACATTATAGCTAGTTCAAGGACTTCTTAGGACTTCTTCATTATTGGTTTGACATCTTCATGGGTTGACCTCTTCATTGATGGAATCCTTAGCACCTAGGGATTGCATGAGGTTCAATGACATCACAAGAATATTTTCCATCTCAGTTATTTACATCAACGACAACCTTGATTAACAATCTCCCCCTTTGTCATTGATGGCAATATCCTTGCCCTTCAACATTCTCTCCCCCTTTAACATCAATGGAAAAAGGGGTGCTCAGGTACTCCCCCTATCAAGTTTCTTCCCTTATCATATTTTCTTCATCAATAATAGTTCTTCGTAGGTACGATGCTCCCCCTGTCATGGTGCTCTTCTTTCTGGTAATGTGTTCCATGATAGATGTGTTTACATTTCTCCATGGATGAACCAACTCCCCCTGCATGCATAAGCTCTTCTAGCTTCATTAGAAAATAAATATTGTTGCCTTGTGATCAAGTGGAATAAATCTTCGCAATTTCATTATTTTATAAATTTGAGTTACTCCTGAGAGATGATTTGTTAAGATTGTCCAAGTGTGACTCATCATGAATTCCATAACACCTTTTCACGGAAGTCTTCTGCAAGAATAGTCATGAGTCACCAGCTCCCCCTAACAGTATGCATGGTATCCTTTTTGGCAGAGTCTCATCATAAAAAACTTGAAATATCACATTTTCCAAGGATGTCTTCATGAAATCAACAATATGTGTTGTTGGTTGGAGTGTTCAAGAGACTTTCGGGTCCAATTTGATTCATTTTCCACACTTGTGTAACTTTCTTCTCTAGCTTGGTTGTGATAGTTTTAGCTTGTTTAGGGACCCAAATCAAGTTACAATCATGAGCCATATGTCCAATTTTATGGCAGTTGGAGCATTCCATTCTGCTCATAAATGAGGATGCATGATTTCTTCTTGCAAAGTTGCTTCTAGGAGATTGATGGGGACCATTAAATTTGTCCTTGTGGTATGCCCTACAATCCTTTGCCATATGCCCAAATTTTGTACAACAATAGCAATAACCAAAAAATATACTTTGGTACCCGGAGGATGGAGATTGCCTTGATGTATTTCCAAAGTCATTCTGCCTTGGGATCCTTTGATGATATCCATTGCCTCTTTCATCCTTGACACCTTCATCATATCTTCTTGAAGTAGGGTTTCTTCCAATGTCATCTTGACTCATACTTTTGCTGGAACTGGGGGCATCAATATTTCTTCCAAGCTTTTCCACATCCTTGTTGTTTGAAGCATTAGGGTTTGCATCACTTTTGTTTGAGGGTTCACCTGAATAACCAAGACCTGATTTATCTAGGGGGGATTTTTGATAACTTAGGATGTCATCGAGGGTTTGAGAACTCTTCAAGTACTTATTTAGCATGTCAAATTCCTTTTTAAGAGAGACAATTTCTCCTTTCAAATTTTCACAATCTTCATCTTTCATAACTATTTGGTTCCTCATTTCTTCCATCATCCTTGTTGCTTCGTGTGCTTCGATTTTAAGGGAGATGATATTTGATTTCATTATGAATATTTCTTCATTCTCCTTTTCTGGACTGCTCTCCATTTCTTCTTTTATTCTTGTAGCTTCACATGTTTTAGCCTTGAGGAGATTGATTTCTGATTTCAGTTTGAATATTTCTTCATCCTTTTCTTCTAGTTGGCATATCATGGTGTTTCTCTCCTTTTCTACTTCATCAACTTATCCTTATATGAATGCCAAAGTTTCCATCACCTTCTCGACTCCTTGTGCTTGTTTCCTTGCTTCTTCTAGTTGAGATCTAAGAGATGAGACCTCTTCCTTGTATTGACCAATCTCTGCTTCAAGATTGTTCAAGCTCTTAAGTCTTTGTTCAAGGTGGCTTGACAAAGTTTCTTCCCTTTTCTTTGCCTTATACAATTGATTTGTCATAGATATGAATTCCTCATGATGCTTTCTTTTGTTTTGATGAAATTCCTCCTTAATTTTGGTGAGAAAAAATTGTTTATTGCTAAGAGGGATTGTTATAAATTGTAGCAAGAAAGGAGGAATTTGACTTGTGCCTTAGTAAAATTTAGTAATTCGACTTTCCATCCCAACAAGATGACTTGGATTGCAGTTAATTTGTGTGAGATGGCCTTTTCTACTTGTTAAGTCAGTAAATTCAAGTTATAGGCTAGACTTAGAGTTGTGCATGTGATGATTGCTAAAATTTAGCAATCTAGTTCAGTTATTTTTAGTTGAACTGAATTAGCTAAGCTCAAGTACTTAGTTGAGTTAGTTGAAGGTCATTTGAGTAGTAGAAATGTTTTTAACTCAGTGATGTCTCAGTTAAACTATTCAATCAGCTAAAAATATCCCAAACATGCATGGAATTCGAATTGCCTATCTGGAGTGGAGGAATAGACACATCGTAATTATCAATTGTATACTATTTGAGTGCACATGCTTGGAATTGAAGTAAGTGATCAATCCTTGGGAATTTCATAATAAAATAGGTGGAAATTCCTATATTTTAGGAGCTAATTTCCTCAACGATTGCACAAGGAAATAGGAGGTTGATAGAGGCTTTAATTGGCTAAGTGTTGGATAGAGAAGGACAGTTAGTAGGAGAATAGGTTTATAGTACAGGTTGTGCTTCAGGATTGAAGCAAGACATTGTAATAGTTTCTCATTCCCATCTGAATAATTAATTCCCCTGTAAAACTATTGTGTTCTTGTGGTTTTTATGGTTCCATGTCATTGCATGTGTTTCTATAATGTGATTTCCATTCCACAGAATATTAGAGTAAATTTGTAATCTCTTGATTTCAGTTCGATTTCATCAATAGTGGAAAATTTATATTAATTTCTACATAATATTGATAATTAAAGGTCATAGAGGATGAGAAGATATAACATAATAACTTTATCCATTCAAAAATAAAAGGATGTGAGGGGAATAGAGAAATTCTCTTGAAAAGAAGTGGTTTCAACAGTTACAAAAAAAGTTTCTCAATTTCTAACGAGATAGCTAAAATTACCACTTGGTCAGTTGTTGAAATTGAATCTACCACTTGGCTAGTTCTAATTGCTAACAAATACTTGAATGAAACTAAAACTACCACTAGGCTTGCTTGTTGAAAATGAATTTTCCACTTGTGTAGTAGGGCAAGAGTGGGTAGCATTTTTTGGGAAGTATAGAAAGGATGAGATGATGAGATTTAGAGAGAAATGTATTTGGCTCTGGAAGTTTTGTGTACTATTGATGGAACTTTTAATGAGGAGAAACCATTTTTGGCTAATCCAGTTGTTGAGCGCTCTAATTCATGTGTGTAAATGCTATGGATTATTCTTATGATTTTGCTAAGCATTTGAGTTGTGTAAGGATGTATCTCACAATGTATAATATTATTATGTGCAATTGTTGAATTTGTATTTCTATACTTCTGGAAATGTTTATCTGAATCTATGGTCATAAGATAGTAGGTGGTTGTTTTAATGCTAGACTATTATAGGTTTACTATCATTTAATCATTGATCCAAAAGGATCTTTGCACATGAAAGAGCTTTGCGCCATGTTGATTTGAATTTGGTGACAAAGTGCTTAAATGGGTGAAATTATGATTAATGCTTTTCATGAGATGCTCCTGCATTTAATTATGCATTTTATGAGCCTTTATTAAACACATGCATTATTATTCACTTTTGATATAAATGATTAATATTTGTGAGAGAAAATTTGTCTCATATTATTCATTTAATGTAATTATGGAAATTGGTTTTTGTGTGAGAAACCACCTCACACCAATTTTATATTTTTCTCAAATTGTAGGTTGAGACAATCAAGGGCATGGTTGAAGAGTCTTTAGGTGGTTTTGAGACTTTTCCCAATTATGAGCCTAAGATAGTTGGAGGTCCTACTTTCATGGATCTTTTTTTTCCTTCCTTGTAATTAGGTCCTACAATTATGGGTCTTGTAATTAATGCTCTTGTTGGAGAGTAAGAGGGAAAAAACTATATATATTCCTTATGTGAGACATGTAATAAAAAGTGGAAGAAAGGAGAGAATGATTATCTATTGAGAGCCATAGTGCTTAGCTAATGATCGGCCATAGTGCTTGAATGTAAGAGAGCTTTGAGAGATTACTTTGAAAAAGGAATATAGAAGATATGAATTCCAATTGAAGAAGATCCGAAGATGTAGCCCCAGAGAGATGGGAGGTGAAATCCATTACTAACATCAGTTGTCTCTCTCTTATTTACTTGAATGTGCTTCTTGATACTTTAAGTTCATTTACTTATGTTTATGTGTTTTATGCATATAATATATGAACTAATATGCTCAATTAAACCTGTATAAGCCATAGTCAATTAAAGTATCCTCAAATTGTAAACGATGGTTAGAGTAGTACTTGACTCGTGATCAGGTCAAGTTTGGTATCAAAGCAAGTGACTGCTTTGCAGGATGGGTAGAGGAGCAAAGCACGTTGAAAGAATGCAAGACTTGCAAGAGATAAATGACAGCATTCAAGCCGACAATGTAGAATTGTGCAGACTATTGCAGGTAGATGAAAAGGATAAGCAGGAGCTTCAAGAGATGCTACGAGCCAAAGAGGAGTTATTGGCTAAGCTACAGAAGGTTGAAATGATGGATGTTGCATCTCAAACCAAGTTATATCATGTTACTT
The DNA here is from genome assembly GCA_034641835.2 of Pinus albicaulis. Taxonomy (NCBI): domain Eukaryota; kingdom Viridiplantae; phylum Streptophyta; class Pinopsida; order Pinales; family Pinaceae; genus Pinus; species Pinus albicaulis. Next base: position 383,590,457 of record CM076579.1, on the reverse strand, counting down.
CATGTTTTGTTCTCTCCCAATATGAAACTAATATTGGCATGAAAATCCTCACGAAGATGGGGTATAGGGAAGGTGGAATTGGCATAAGTGGCCAAGAAGTCACCCAGCCATTGGAGGTTGTACCAAGACAACCATTTGCAAGCTTGGGTTATGGACAGGAAGAGAAAGGATAACGATCAAAGGTAGCTGAAGCAAAAGTCGTCTCTTCATCACCCGATTCCAAGAAGGGATTCAAGCCACCTCATCCCCATCAGTTCAAGGAAAAGTTAGGAAGGTATAAAAATCATTCAAATTTTTCTTTTACATATAAGAGAAATGATTACTTCCATATATCTTCTAACCATGATGTATTTAAGCAGCATACAAAGAAAGTGTGGGCTAAGAAGACAGATGTGTCCATGAGAAGAGAGACCAAGAAGAATGAGAACCTTATGAATCCTCCTATCATGAATACATAGTTGAATGTGAAACAACATAATTTCTATAGTTTCTGCAAGATCAGTGGCCATTGGGAGAAGAAGTGTTGGAAGTTGCACCCTGAAATTCACCACAAGTCAAGCAGACATATGGTGAAAAAGCTCGTGAAGAAGGAGGCTCCATCCACCGTTAGAAAAGCATAATTATGAGAAGAAAGTGTTTGGTGTTGATTTAGTAACAATTTCATGATGTTTCTGCAATGTTCATTTTTGCTCATTTGCCAAATTTTCAATGCCGAAGACACTTTTTACTGAAGGATCGAACATAACACACATTTTAGATCCACCAGCCTGTAAGGATCCTACTAAATCTAATGGCGTCCCAGTCAGTGCTAAATTTCCTGAACTTTATCAACAACCCTTGGGGACAAAGGTCGGGATCCATAGAATGAAACCCATGTGAATGTACCACACCCCCTGGGACACCAACAATGTGAAGTGCACTATTTCCACTAGAATTCCCTGCTGGAATGGAACATTGAGAAACATGGCCGACAAAATGATAGCAACAAAGAGCTAGAGGAGCCAATGATAGTGCCCATCAATCCCTCATGTGGTCGATCAAGTGAAGGTGGAAGAGCAAGATCTCTTGGATAAAATACATTCTTTTGATCACGTCAAGGTTTAAGCACTCGTTAGCGGGAGTAATTTCTGGCAGATCAAGTGTAAGTTGTTTGGTGGCTTGGGTTGCAACTGCGTCGTGGGTTCGAAATTGTTCCCCGTGAGTGCCTGCACTAGTAAGAAAAACCCTACATGATGGAGTTTGTAGACCTTGAGAACCAGTCGGGCCACAACATAGTTCGGTTTCTTGGATTTCTTGGACAAGGCTTTGTTCATGCTCATACGCTCCATCATTCTCACAACACAGAGAATGCAATAATAAATATTTGTTTTTAGTCTCCGAGGAAAAAACATAGAGAATGGGAATTGCAGATGAATGCAATTAGGATTTCCTGGGGTTGAAAAGGAATTACCGATATGGGGTGTTTGATTTTGACTTTGTGGCGAGTTGGAGGCCAACTCCAAGTCATTGATAGATGGTCCAAGAAGTTAAGCGTTGTATGTTTTTTGTGTTGTTTTATGCATGCATAATCCACACTTAGAGCCCACTTTGAAAGCTCGTAAAATGATTTTGTCATTCATTCAACACCTTATGCATAATTGGGTATGCTCAGCTTTCTGAATTTATGTTGCTTCCATACAATCTTCAGTGGAAATATGAACATAGTGAGAACTTCAGGACACAAGCTGGACACGACGCAAGGGAAGCGTTCTGTTGGCAGAGTCCGATTACGACTCTGATGTGGTGATCGCTATCAATGAAAAGGGATTCAGTTAAGTGGAATTTTCATTAACTACTTGATGACAACAAATTATCTATGGAAGATACAAATTTCTATAATTATCCATCCCACCGATGCGTTGTTATTAATTCCACCATCGAATATACGTGCATAGATTTGTTATATATTTCTGAAAATGTGTTGGGATCACCTGCAAATCTTGTGGGTTCAGTTCCACCAAAGATATGTTGTTGTCAGTTCTCATTTCATTTCGGCGCTCTATCCTTGTTCTTCTGCAACAACAATTGGTGGACAAGATGGGTTGATTCCACGCAATTCTTTTCTTGGTTTAATTATCCTAACATATGTTGGTCAGCTTGTATCTAAGGGAAGAGTCACTGTATGAAAATATGGGTGATACACTTGCATTTCAGTACGGTGGTTCTGCTGCTCATAACAAGAAGTATGAGAAGAAACCCCGAGAAGCCACTTTAGGTGATGAGTTTGCCAATACAATACAATTCATTAACAAAAATATTCACGAAGAAAATCACCTTAAGTGTATTCACTGGGATTTTCACAAGGCTTTCCGAAGCAAGTCTTTAAATGTTTTGGCAGACTTGGAAAATATGGCAGATCAAGCATTGTGCCTTACAAGGTTTTATTATAGTGTAATAACATCAAATTTTAAATCTAAGCTAGATTAGGCAATATTTGCACATAAATTTGGTGTTGCAGAAGATTTCCCAATGCGAGAGCACGATAAAACTTGTACAATGATTGATGATGGTCTTTCCATGCACATATTTTATAATGGGGGGATTTGATTTCTTTTCACCATTAGTGCATTTGAATGTTTTGATGCATACACATATTAAAAGGGGGTTGAAAACTTTGTATTTTTCCCTTTGTGCACATTGAATTTCCATGTAATTTATATTTTGGCATCAGAAAGTTGGCATGTAACTTGATGAAATTCCATGCAAATGCCATAGTTGCCATGAAGTCATGATGTAAAAGATGATTATGAAGAATTGTAAAAGGCTTGTTTTAGCCACTCTTATGTGAGGGAGAGTGAGAGGTGTATTTTTTCGCATTAAGCCTTGTTGGCTTCTTTGTAATCAAGTTGAATGAGGCGATTTTCCTAATCCATTTTGGCATGTAAACTTGACCAATAAACTCTTGGCAAGTGTTTCAAAAGATATAAACAAGTATGATCAGCTATAGGTTGCATCTTTAGGAAGATGTGGGCTTTTGCATTCCGATTCTTAAGGACCGAGGTGAAGGATTCTTGAAGGGATGTGCCTTTTCAGACATTTGCATTGCAACAGTTGTAGGTGTTGACTTTGCATCTTGATTTTGAATTACGTTGGGTGAAGGAGTCTTCAAGGGATGTGTCGTTTTAGACATTTGCATTATAGCTTTAGGCATATGTGGGCCTTGCATCCTAATTCTGAAGTATGATGGGTGAAGGATTCTTCAAGGGATGTGCCTTTTCAGACATTTGCGTTGTAGCAGTTGTAGGTGCTGACATTGCGTTCTGATTCCGAAGTACATCTGGTGAAGGTGTCATGTGGGAATGTGCCTTTCAGAGACATTTTCATGCAGTTGATGATGGATTGAAGCTGATACTTTTGGAGACCAAAATTTTATTTGTGGGGAGGTGTGATCCGAAAGGATCTTCACAGGTGAAAGATCTTTGCGCCATGTTGATTTGAAGTTGGTGACAAAGTGCTTAAGTGGGTGAAATTATGATTAATGCTTTTCATGAGATGCTTATGCATTTAATTATGCATTTTATGAGCCTTTATTAAACCCATGCATTATTATTCACTTTTGATATAAATTATTAATATTTTTGAGAGAAAATTTGTCTCACATATTATTCATTTAATGTAATTATGGAAATTGGTTTTTGTGTGAGAAACCACCTCACACCAATTTTATATTTTTCCCAAATTGTAGGTTGAGAGAATCAAAGGCATGGTTGAAGAGTCTTTAGGTGGTTTTGAGACTTTTCCCAATTATGAGCTTGAGATAGTTGGAGGTCCTACTTTCATGGATCTTGTTTTTCCTTCCTTGTAATTAGGTCCTACAATTGTGGGTCTTGTAATTAATGCTCTTGTTGAAGAGTGAGAGGGGAAAAACTCTATATATTCCTTATGTGAGCCATGTAATATAAGGTGGAAGAAAGGAGAGAATGCTTAGCTATTAAGAGCCATAGTGCTTATTTAATGATCGGCCATAGTGCTTGAATGTAAGAGAGCTTTGAGAGCTTACATTGAAAAAGGAATATAGACGATCTGCATTCCAATTGAAGCAGATTTGGAGATGTAGCCCCAGAGAGATGAGGGGTGAACTTTGTTACCAACGTCGATTGTCTCTCTCTTATTTACTTGAATGTGCTTCTTGATACTTTAAGTTCATTTAGTTATGCTTATGTTTTTTATGCATATAATAGATGAACTAATATGCTCAATTAAACCTATATAAGCCACAGTCAATTAAAAGATCCTCATACCGTAAACGATGGTTAGAGTAGTACTTGACTCGTGATCGGTTCAATCATATTCTTGTTTTTATTCTTAGTGAACTAATTTATGTTAATTTGGCAGCTCAGTGAAAAATTCTAACCATGAGACTAGATTCCTCTTTTCGAGAGGACCAATTTTGATTATTTAAGCACTCAATTTGGACAAGGGAAAGTGCACTTATGAGGAAAGGCTCAAATATGCACATTTGTACAAGTCGACCCTAACAGGAAACCGATCACCCTTGGAAGCCTATAAATACAAGTGACCTCGAGCTCATTTGTATATCACCAAAAATATTCTTCTTCTCTTCTTCATTAATTGGTTCGCACAGGTATGAGGCAGAGTCAAGGAAAGTAGTTTTTATAGGTCCAAAATTACAGGGTTTGAATTTCACATGTGTTTTAGGGTTTTGGTTTCCAACAGCAGGCTTCACGCAGGAAATTTTCAGTTATAACCACAGGCTGGCAGGCTCAAGCATGTGGTTGGAAGGTGTCAATCGTATGCATCCTTCTTCTTATCTGCGGCTAGGCTCTAGGGATAAATTTTGACATTTGACTACAGTTGACTGTTGTTAACCATAGAAAGGAAAAATTGTCTTTGATATATTTTGATGTTGAGAACATACTTCTGAATGTTGTCGGATGATTTTATATTGGGCTAATTGTACTCTTTGTTGAAAATTTTATGATAATATAATATAAGAAGAATTTTCAAAGGGTTTTCCCCCTAGTGGGGTTTGTCTCTAGTCTTTGACCAAATCTGGTGTCTCTTGTTGATGTGTTGATTGTCTCCTTTTTCATTACATTTATTGTTCTATCTTCAATTACTGTTGATGGTTGGAAATATTAATTATTATTGAAATATTTCTAATACAAAAATTGAATTGGGCGAAAGTAATTGAAACAACATAGAACAATCTGAACAAAGTTACCGATCAAACGAGAAAATTACTGATTACTCGTTTTTTAGTGGTAGCAAAACAAATACCCAATTTTGAAAAGTGGTGATGCTGAATCACCCTTTTTTTAAGCATAGTTTTGGCACTTTAAATTTTCTTATATGTCATGTTTTTTAAATGTCATGATTTTCATGTCGATTTTGAAAAGTGGTGATGTAAAATAACTTGTTTTTTTTTAGCATATTTTGGAACTTTAAATTTTCTTTGATTTTTTTTTAATGTCATGATTTTCATGTCGATTTTAAAAAGTAGTGATTTTTTAGGCACTTTAAATTTTTTCATTTATCAAGTATGAACATTTGTTTTAAAATGTCAGTGATTTTCATGCCAATTTTGAAAAGTGTCAATGCAACTTCAATCCTTTTTGTTTATAGTGGTGATTTTCAAAAAACATGACAAAAAAAATTAAATATAAAAAATATATAAAAAAAAACCAATAAAAGTGTTAAAAAAACAAAAATTAACCAAAAAAAAAAAAAAAGTTATAAAAAAATAACTACGTAATTTAAAAAAATGATAAAATAAATAATTTAAAAATAAAATTAAAAGAAAAGTTTTAAAATAATAAAAAAATTAAATTTTAAATTTTAAATTTTATAAAAAAGAGTAATATATATATATAACAAAATTCATTTTTTTAATTAATTTTTTTTAATTAAAAAAAAAAACAAACAAACAAATAAATTTAAAATTATCAATTAAATTTAAAAAATATATAAAAATTAAATTAAATTAAATTTATATATATATATATATATATATATATATATATATATATATATATTATTAAATTTTTAAAAAAAAGTCAGTGGGGCTCGACCGTCGGGAGGGGGGACAGTTGGCAGCTCTTCCCACTGCCCGACGACCGATCCCTGTGGCCCCCAGGCGGCGGAGGTCGATTTGCCGTGAAGCTCAGTTGTTGGGCGAGGGGGGGCGGGGGGGGGTCAACCTGAGCCCCGTTGGGTGGGGGGAGAGCTGAAAACTCTTCCCCCCGCCCGACAGCCGAGCCCCACGGCTCACAGGCGGTGGAGGTCGATTCATGGAATCGACCTCCACCTCCTGGGGGCCGCAAGGCTCCTCCGTCGGGCAAGGGGAAGAGTTGTCAACTCTAAACCTGCCCATCAATTGAGCCCTGCTAACTTTTCTTTTTTAATTTAAAGATTTTTATTTTTATTTTATTTTTAATTTAATAAAAATAATTTAATTTTTAATATTTTAATTTTTAAAATTTTTTAATTTAATTCATATTTTTTTATTTTTTTGTCTTTATTAAAAAAATTAATTAATTTAATATTATTAATTTTTTTTTAATTTGTAATTTTTTTAAATTTAAATTTTTATTTTTTTTTCAAAAAAAAAGAAGTTTGTCTTTATTTTTTTATTTGGAAATGTATTTTACATACATATACACACACACACACACACACACACATATATAATCCCAGCTAAGAGTGGCTGCTATAAGGTTATACGAGAATGTAATTGCCAAGTTAAAGAGCAATGAGGGGTGGTTGAAAGATATTAAGTGTAATATCGGAGTTAAACAAGGTTTCCTCCTCTCCCCTACCCTATTTGGCATTTACATCGACAAGCTAGAAGGTTGTTTAGAGGAAGCAGGGTGTGCTGGCACGATCTTAGCTGGGATAGTCATCATCCTTCTTCTCTATGCTGACAATATTTTTCTTCTCGCAAGGTGCCCATCTGATCTTGATAAGCAACTTAGACTTCTTAAGGATTTCTGCTCTACCATGGGTATGTCTGTTAACACTGACAAAACAAAATTTATGATTATCAAATCCAAGAAGGACCCTTATGCTAATTTTATGTATGACAATAGTAACTTGGAGGAAGTGTCTTCTTACAACTACCTAGGAATTGATATTCATTACAAGCTCAACTGGAACTATAGAATTTAGAAAAGGATTAATGGGGGGTGGAAAGCTTATTTTGGTCTTGAAAATAATTGTAAAATGAAAAACCTCATAATGTGGGATAGAAAGAAGTTCCTCTTTGAAACTTTAGTCACTCTTGTTATCTTATATGGATGTGAGGTTTGGGGCTGCAGCATCTCTAGAGAATCCTAGAGAAAGATTGAGAAAATCCAGAAGCGTTTTATAACTTGTAACCTTAAAATTAAAAGTAATACACCCTATCCTATTCTCCTTATAGAAGTGGGTCTTTCCCCTACCGAGAGCCTAGCTATGACTAGGCTTCTGTTGTACAAGCACAAGCTCAATAGCATAGGAGACCATAGACTTTCTAAGCTAGCTTTAAATTCCAGCCAAAACCACCTAAGGCTTAAACGAGGTTGGTATAAAGACACCAGGGCCTGGTTAAACCATTGGGAGATCGACGAGAACATTGCATTGCAAAACATTAATAACATTAAAAAAAATGTTACTTCTAAGTTCAAAGAAAAAATGTGGTGTGAGAAAGATCTAGCAACTAAAAGAAAATTAAGATATTATAAGGAGGTCATCAACCCCACCCCAGAGGATCAAAAGTATCTCTCTGTTTTAACTAGCTCAAAGAAGAAAATTAATATAGCCAAGATTAGAACGAACTCTCATGAGCTCCATAGTGAAACAGGTCGTTGGACAGTTCCTAAAACACCATGGATGAAAAGGATCTGCCATCTCTGTGAGAATATGAACATCGAGGATGAAAATCACTTCCTCTTAGAGTGCCCCGCGTACAACCACATTAGAGCTCAATTTCATAATCTTTGTTGCAATACTGACCTTTCTAGCCTTTTAAGATGTCAAAATTATAGTGAGCTTGGGAGGCTTCTCTCCAAGCTTTTTGAGCATAGGAATAAAATCTTAAATCAAACTAAATAACTCTTTTCTTTAGGTCCGATAGACCAAATATTGGTGTGAGTGGATGCTAACCATCATCATCATCATCATCATATTCTTTTTAAATTAAAATTTTCTTTTTTTAATTAAAATTTTTATTTAAATTTTCTTTTAATTTTTTTTTTAATTTAAATTTCTAAATTTTAAGTATTTTTTTTTATTTTAAATTTTGATTATTTTGTTTTATCATTTTCTTAATTATGGGGTTTATTATTATTATTATTATTATTATTTATAACTTATATATATATATATATATATATATATATATATATATATATATATATATATATATATATATATATATATATATATATATATATATATATATATATTTTTTTTTTTTTTTTTTTTAAAATCATGTGTCTTTTTTTTTTCCCCTCTTTTTTGAAATTTTTGTTTTTTTTTTTTTTTTAATTTTTTTGTTTAAATTTTTATTTTTACAAGGGAAATTTTATCTTTAATACTATGCCTAAAATGCGTTGGAATTTTATTTTCATAAAGGTGATATTTTTGTTTTCTATGTAAAGCTAAATTCTATTATATAGTACAAAAAATACATTCGAGCTTCATGAAAGGGTTATTGAATTAGCCAACCCTTGTTGGAAGAAAACATTTCAAAAATTCAAAAATTGGGCCGCCCTTTGGGGGGAAACTAGCCCTTAGAGATTTCAGCATGACATCATGAGAGTTGCACTTCTTGGGGAAACCAGTTATTAACATAAAACCAAAAGACTAAGTTTGCTAGAAAATGGAAAGATAAATAGAGAAACAATAAAGCAAGTAAATTCTGGAAAATAGGAGACCCGCGGCTCTACAGTTGTTTGTCCTATGTGTCCAAGGAAAATTTTTGGGGCTAATATTCACAAGTGGGCTAATTTTCCATCATTTTTCCAAAAAAAAGATCCACTAATTTCCATTTTTTCGTAAAAGGAATTCGCCTAAATTTTATACTATCAAATTATTTATCCTAAAAATCGCCAATATTTTATAAAGAATACATAAAATCATTAATAATTTGAATATTTTTACAAAATTATCGCCAAATATTTTACAGTTTGCATATTAGGCACTAGTAAGATTCGCCAAGGTTTCTAAACTTTAAGAAAAAAATTCATTCTTAAAATTTTCCCTATATGTGTCATGGTGCTCCATGAGAGGTGTTTATTCAACGATGAAGAAATCATAGTCTGACAGGGCGTCATCCTTCTTGGAGAGCTGGGGAGCCAACTCTGGAGTAGAAGTTGAGCGTGCTCCTTTGTCCGCTTCATTGTCATTTTCCTGAGCTCCTTCCGCAGGGCTGCTCCCTCCACTATCTAAAGCGTCCTCCATGCTTTTGACAAGAATACCCACTGTTTTTCTTGGCCGCGGGGAGGAGGAGTGAGAAAGGGTGGACTTTCGAGGGGGCTTCCTGGTGCTAGAGCCAGAAGGGCTATGTTGAATCTTCGGGAGGTGAATTGAAAGTTGGGCCGAAAGTAATTGACGGTCAGAGACCTCTGGAGCGTCCACAGCCACATATAAGGCCAATGTGCGCTCCGCCATAGCCGTAATGAGAGGGTGAGAGGGATATTCTCTGCCTCCTCCGCGATGACATCTCATGCAGTGTTGACAAGGCATTGCTTCAGTTGAATGCTAGGTATGCAAGACAGGGAATGAGAGTTCAGAGGGCGGCTGAGGAGCAGCATGAATGGCGAAGGCGATACGGGGGCTGGCAGAGCTAAACACAGAGGCTTCCAAATCCTTCGAATTAATCACCCGCATCTAGGGACATAAAGGTGATATTTTAACTTTAATATCATCCTTGGATTTTTAAGGCTTTTTAGAGACATGATATTTTATCTTTAATACCATGCCTAAAAATCGTTGGAACTTTAAGACTTTTGATATTTTATCTTTAATATCATGTTTATCATTGAAATTTTAAGGTTTTTCAGAGTCATGATATTTTATCTTTAATTTCATTATTAAAAATGTTGACAATTTTCCCCGAAAATAAAAAGACGTTATTCCAACATCATCACTTTTTTGTTTTCAAGGTGTTTTTTGCACACAAAAAATTGACGACGTTATTCCAGTATCAACACTTTTCATTTTCAGGGGTTTTTTTGCTCACAAAAATTGGCAATGTTATTCCAGCATCAACACTTTTCGTTTTCATGTTGTTTTTTGCACACAAAAAAATTGGCGACGTTATTCCAACATCAATACTTTTCGTTTTCAGGTCATTTTTTGCACACAAAAAAATTGGCTTTTACTTCCATTTTTAAAAAATGTTGAAAATTTACCCCGAAGAAAAAAAGGTTATTCAAGAATACAACTTTTCATTTTCGAGTTGTTTTTTCATGGTTTTTTTATGTTTTTTTGTTAGAGTTCTCTTTTGAAGTAATAGTTCTCGTTTGATCAGTAACTTTGTTTTTGAAATTTAACAATCTGATGGATCATTAATAAGAGCATTTGTGATTCTATATTTGCTTTCTATTTTCTTATTAGTCATACCTAGATGCATGTAAATGCTTCTTAAATTAGTTCCATTTCATTCTTTAGTTTAAAAAACTTCAATGGTGAATTGGGCCACAATAAATAAACCCCTAATATATATGAGTGATGGTAACCAAGCTAGAATTCAAGTGGGTTCCCTATTCCAAAATTCATGAGGTCTATGTGGGACTTCTCACAAAAGGAAACCCCTACTATTTTGACCCGTCAATACCAAGGAACAAAAAATTCGCCCAGGAAATAAAAAATCACTTAGTAAGGGAGAGAATATGGCTTTGAGGAAAATAAAATCACCCAGGGAGGAGGGTATTCAACCCAGCGAATGTGAATTTCTAAATTAGGTGTTGAAAATGAGAACTCGTGCAAATATGTAACCTTTTGTTTTAATAGCCCTAGATCTTATCAAATATGATTGAAGGATGATCTTAGATATTTATTAATTTGGATAAGCCAAATTCACATTTGAATTTTTCTTATGCTATAAGTTCACACTTGGTGAATTTTTTGTTCTATATTTATGTTTTTACTTGTAAATATATTTTCAACAACATGCTAAATTTATATGATGTTAAGAGAGATAGAATAGTGTTAATTGGCATCTTGTAAAAGGAATAAAGGGGAAATGAAAAAAAATTCCATTAAATACTCAAGAGATACTTCATTCGTCCACTCAAACTTTGGAAAACTTAAGGCAAGATGCTAATTATACTCTCTAGGTAATAAATTGTTTATTAGAGATTGTTGTACAATATTCCAATTCATACTAGTTTTCTTGTTGTTTAATAACCTAATTCTTTTTTTTCTTTTTTTTTTCTTCATTGACTTGATCTATTTGTTTCCAACTACTCAAAGTTATGGTTCTTATGTTTCATATGCAATTCAACTATTAGTTGTTACTCACACTTCTAATCTTGCAAGTTTTTCCTAGACTAAAGAAATCTGGATCCATGAAAATTCCAACTCATACTCATTTATAATTTGTTTAGGGGGCCACATACAGAAGGTACCTAATGTGAGACTTGTAAGTAATAATTTTTACTTACATGCCACCCAATATTTGTGGAGTTTAATGTGTAAAACCTTATGAGTGTAATGTATTGTATTTCTTTTGACTAATGGCTAGGCTAGCTTGCTAACTAATGAAAGGAGCCGTGGTTGCTATATTTGTAAAGGGTTTCCTATTTTTAACAATTTCAACCCTTGATTTTAAGACAAATCCTATAAAGTTGATGTTGAGATCAATTCACTTATCATACTTATAGGCACATAGAGATTAAGCTAAGTTCTCAAAGGTCATGTAGAAGGTGATGGTAGTATAAATAATCCTTGAATCAAAACCATTTCTTAATAATGCTAGGTCAAAAACACAATGTTTCATCAAAAAAAGCTAGTTGTACATCAAATAGGAGAAACAAAGATGCAAGTGTAGGTAGTCTAATATTTGTGCTCACAATTGCTCAAATTGTTCTCTTTATTGATCCATATTCCTCTTTTGGCATGATTCGACCCTTCCCTTATAAGAATATCCTTAGTTGAAAATGTGGGTAGTAGTGAAGGCCACTTGTTTGTGGGTGGTGGTGAAGGGAACTTGTTCTTGGGTGGTGGCAAACATAAGGAAAATATTTAAATAATTTCATTGTCTTGCCCATACATAATTAATAGCTACTCATAACTTGCATGCTTTTGCAGGTTAGAGATCAAAATAAAAAATGAATGGTCAACAACACATCTTTATTAACTAACATTTAGCAAAATAGAAGTGTTAATTAGATGATATTATCAAGAATATCACCACCACCTTGGTATTAAAGCCTCAAAGTTGAAATCCAATAGAATGAAAGAAAAATCAATTTTGAATAATTTTAATTGATAAAAAAAATTATTTAAATATACATATATTTAATATTTAAAATAGGAAAAAATAAAATTTAAATTTAAATTAATAGGGAATCAATAAATAATTCAGTGCAACAATTACCAATCTTCAATGGAAATCAATAATTTAATACAATCTCATGATATGACCAATGTAAGGCAAGGGAATTAATAAAGTTGTGAATGGAGGAGATATGCCATGTCTTTCCCCATACACAAGCTTAGTACATGACTTCCTCCCAATGATATTAGTATAATGATCTCCCCAATGTGATGGGAAACCCATTTATGAGATCTCAATGCCATCCTCCTACTCTAGGTGACTTTTGGATGATTCTCTATTTGATTTTGTGTGTTGGTATGATGGAGGTCTCACACTTCTTCTTGGACTCTCCCTATTGCATCATATTCCAACCTCCCTATTTTCTCTCACTGATTTCTCTATTATGGATCAAAAATGTTTCTTTCTTGTCTCATGTTTGTATGACTAGCTCCATTTCTAGCTCTCAGCAAGGTTGGTTAAATTGCTTGTTATTCTTATCATCCTTTGCTTTTTCTTGTGCTAATCCTATGTCACTTCCTCTACTCTATTATTCTTTCACTATATATTTTCCTACTCTTGATTTCCATCATGATGCACCATCATGCTCAATGTTTTAGGGGAAGTGGGGGTCATGGATCACAAGGTGGTTCACGTTCACATTCACGATACAAGGCTAAGTCTTTGGCACAAATGTTGCATAGAAAATTCTCATATGACATTCAACACAAGTCGTAGGGAGCTAAGGATGAGGTAGTCTAAGAAAGGGGATGTCACTTCAATTTCAACATCTTTACTGATGTAGCGACATAGGTTCCATATATCAGTCACACTTGTGGATGTAAGAAATAGTACCTACATACCATTGATTTGTACGAATAGATTAAGGCCCTACCGGGGAAGGTTCTCTTACATTAGAATGATGTGAAAGATGAAATTTTACTTATGTTGGATGGAATGTAGTTGTAAATAAAGGACACAGGTAACCATTTGGAGTGTGTTGAGGCTAATATAACCCCATGAATTGATTAAGGTGCCAACAATCATGCTTCTATTACTCCCATAGAGGTGGAACTATATGATTCCTTCTAAATTATTATAGATCCATAAGTTCCTCCATTTCTTAGTTTTTATAAACATTCCAACACAAATAATTCTAGATATATTAGATTATCTACTATTTACTTGTTATGGTTTAGTTTTATTGTCATTTTTGGGATAATTTTGAATTTGACCTCCTTGAATACAAAACCCATGTTGCACTACTAATGGTCTAGTTTCCCAAGTAGCAGACCGAAGGTTTGCAACATGCTTCTATGTAATTTTGTGAATGATCAATGAATTTAGCTACATTAAAAATGTTGAAACAAAGTAATGTATATTTTATTAAAACACTTAAGAAAAATTGATAAAGGATAATATATGATTAATAATGTAATTTAAATGTATTATGATTTGCTTTTTTTTACTATTTATATTTAAAGATTAATCTTGATGAAAATCCCATAAAATTTTATTAGAATTGCATTTTTGAGTATTTCAAGAATTTTTTAAGTTGTTGAATCCATTTACACTTTCAAAAATACATTCTAAGTATAAAAAAATATGATTTCACCAAATATTTTTTTTGGTAAGCTAGTTTGAATTTAAATTATCTTTAACAACAAAAAAATATAGTAAGCCTTAACTATAGCTACTTGTTTGCCACTAGGAAAACCAAACCAATAGCATAAGAATGTGACTTTGATCTAGACACTATGTCCTTTTTTTTAAATTAATAACATAATTATACAAATTTAAAAACCTTGATTGAGTTTGATGAAATGTTAAGCCTATTGAGTTTTCTACTATACAATATACCTTGTTAATCGCTCACTTAAAAAAAAAAAAATCATGAACCTTTAGATGGTATGAGAGTACACCTAGATAAGATCAGGGTTGACTATGTCTTACTCGAAATCAGATAACTCCAAATCAGTTAGCTTCTTATACATTAAAAAAAAATTGAGTATTCAGATTCTTAAAATAAATGTTTAATTCATTTATACATAAAATACAGTTTTAATTCATTTATACATAAGATAATCTCTTATCGTGACTCATACCTCTCCTCTAAAACCTTTCCCATTATCATTTTGATATTCTAGTATATATCAACAAGATAGATGTAGCAAGTGCACTTGGTGTGATTTTTACCAATATCTGGAAGCCAATGTCTAACCTTTTGATCTACATTCATGTCAATGATGAAACAACGATCAACTCGAGCTTCCTATGGAGCAACATTAATTACTCCGTAAGGTGTCCTTATTTGAAAACAACTTTCCTACCTAGCCATCTATCCTATTGCTGATCGTCAGATTCTTTGTTAGACGATTGAAAAATGCTCAGCCATAGATATAAAACAGTTAAAAATTAAACATAAACATAACTAAAACCCTTAATATGCAAATGGAAGTCGTATTTGCAAGGGGCACTTGGAAGCCACATTTTCTGCAGACAAGGGGGCACTTGGAAGAATAGGGCAGAATCATCTTCCTTCTGGGCCGCATTTGCTGCAGACATCCTCCTTCCTGGGCACCTGGAAGCCACATTTGTAGCAGAGAAGGGGCACACAGAATCATCCTCCTTCTAGGCCACATTTGCTGGAGACATGGGCGACATTTGCTACAGACATCCTCATTCCTGGGCACCTAGAAGCCACATTTTCTACAGAGAAGGGGCACTTGGAAGATTGAGAAATCATTCGCTGCAATACAGGAGCACTGATGAGACGGAGAGCTGCAGCAGCAACTGGAACAAACAGTTTGGTAGTTATTAGTTAGGTGTTGGTAGTTCTCAAATTTTCTTTTAAATGTGTTTCTCTCATTCATTATTCATCTATTTCTCCTATTATTTGTTTCTTTCGGTGAAGAACTGAAAAAGGCAAGGTTGTTGCGTCTAAGTGCCGCTGAGTGCTAAGGACTTCCACTTAAGTCAGAAAAGTGAAGTGTTGTTCCATTTGGCTGCAATTACTGGGCTGATGTCAGAAGGTTTCAAGCTGCAAAGATTCAGATCCAGTCAACTACATGGTTAGTAATTTCTACTTTGTTTTCTAAGAGCCCGCATTTAAACGCTTCTTGCAGTATACATACTGTTCTTGCCCCTTCGAAATATTCTAGTACTGTTAAAAGATTTAAACAATACTCAATTTCTGATTTTTCAATCTTGTTACATGCACTAAACTATGGAAAGCAATGTATACATGTTTCTTCACCGATCTTCTAAAAACCTGAAGCAACAAATATGATTCTTGGCGGCCTTTTTGTTCAATTTAAAATAAATCCATTGTGCTTCTTTCACTATCAGAGAAGGGAGGCCAACGGACAAATTATTAAATTATTAAATATAAGCACACTAGTGTGAGGGAGTTCCTCTGTATTTTGTGCCACCTCCACCTTGTTTGGAAGAGGTAAGTAGCAGAAAATCCTCTCAGGTCACCTAAATTGGCTTTAGGAGGGATATTCCTGGCCAGAGTATTTTTGTTACCTGTTCCAAACAATTATAGATTTCACAATAAAGCTGAGTTTGTTTACCATAGATATACTCCACCCAAAATTTCACACCGTCTGGTAGACCTCTTGTCTCTTGTCACCTAAATTAGCTTTAGGAGGGATATTCCCGGCCAGAGTATTTTTGTTACTTGTTCCAAACATATATAGATTAGAAATAATATCAATCTCCCTACCTCAACATATGAGCAGAGATTTTGTAAGTCTAACTTAGCATGTTTCATCCTATAAAACTAACTTATGCTGAATTTTCACCACACCTTTGTGTAAACTGCATACAAAATTTAAATGGTATGTTTTCACAGATTTTGTATTATCTAATTCAATTGTTGATTTTTGAAATATTTCAAAATTAGAAAAACAACAAGGGGTCGAAATATTTTCACATAACTTTTATTTGTTAGATTTCGAAATATTTTTAGAATTTATAATCTAATACAGTTTTGTAAAAAATAATCTAATTGAATACTCTGAATATTTCAATCCAAATAAAGATAAAATTAAATTGAATTCTCTGAAATATTCAGTCCAAATAAAGATAAACTTAACTTGAATACTCTAAAATATTTAATCGAAATAAAAATCAAAAGAAAGGATTGGAAGGACTAAATCTACTTAGACCAGATAGTTTGTGTACCTAGATATTGATATTGGAGATCTAAATTAAATATTTTCTTAGATTTGAAACTTGATGAAGGTCTTTGGATCCCTCTAGATATATTTTGTAAAACAGATATTATAAGGGAAATACTACTACTTCTAAATGATATGCATAACTCAGTAAATTTTAGCATGAGTTTTCTAAGACTAAAACAGAGTGTCACAGGCACATTAGATCTCACTGAAAAAGAAAGAAATAAAGGAAATGTACCTGTCATTTATCCAACAATTATAACACACTTTGATTTGAAATCAGACATTTTCAAGTCCTCTACCAGCAACCGGGACAACAGAAAGTGGCCCAGACGATTTGTACCCACACTCAATTTAAAACCATCAGCTGTGAATGTGGGTACCTTGGCAGTGGGTAAATAAATTGTAGCATTACAAACCAACAAATCCAGTGGCCTTCCAGAGTGCCTGAAGTTATCAAAAAACTATCTTACACTTTCAAGAGAAGCCAAATCCAAATGCATGACAGTGTAATTCTCTCTGGGAATTCCAGCAGTTTGGGCCATTCTCTTTGCCTTGAGGAAATCTCTGGATGCCATAATAATATGTCATTCCCCACTCTCCCCAAGATATTTGGCAGCATCAATCCCTAAACCAGAGGATGCACTTGTTATGATAACATTACCTTTTCTATTTGTCTTTTTACTTGCTGAAGCTTCCTTTCTTTCCACTGGTGTGGCCACAGTCTCTGCCCTTATCCTAGGAAAATTAGTATTTCTGCTGGTAACTTAATGATACAAATGCACATTAATCAGCCAGCTATTTTCTCCTGATCCAAATCCCCTGTGTATATTGTAAGTTGCTAGGCTTCCATCCAAACAAACTGCACTAAACCATGAACTTGAGTCAATTACAAATAACAAGCATGATTTGAATGAATCTTAGAAGATAAGCATAGGTTAAGCTAAGTTCTTAAAACTATGATATTAATCTGTTACTCTCTTCACTTGGCTAACAAGAGCTCCCCCAAGGGCCAAAACAAGGAGAAACCCATAACAGAGAGCATGCATAAGGAAATAAAAATGACAATCCTAGAAAACAATGGATATAACAAGTTTAGGAATAAATGCCTTGCCTCCACGTTAATCAGCCAGCTATTTGCTCCTAATCCAAATCCACTGTGTATATATATATATAGATATGTGGATCCAGATCTAGAATAAAAAAACCAAACCAGGATCCACTCTCATTATTTTTTTCATCATTCCAATTGCTTGCTTAAATTTTACCAGCTCCTCTGGTTGCTGCATCTCAAGCTTGCAGAATTTTTTTATGGCTTGACATATCTTGGAACTGAACCTGTTTCTACTTATTCCACACAAATTGGTAGCAAGTTGTCTACAATAGACCCATGCATATTGTCCATGGCTTTAGTATGTTGTCCTGGCCACTATTTAGGCATCTTAACTATGAAACTTTAACTTCAAAATTATCTCAGATCTATTATTGGCTCATATCTACTCAAAACTCATCTTTATTGAGTTGCAACAGCTGGAACATAGAAACAGATTTGTCATGAGCCAATGTAACGTGCAATTGTCAGATATTCTGAGTGAAAGGTGTAATTATTGATCAAAATGTTTTAGTGGCAGAAAAAGAAAACGTTCTTTCAGACGTGGTGGTTTCTTTCTGTCCTTTATTTCTCATTTGTGACAGGCCAAAGCTGGGTGCATAAGTCTCTCTCAAACAACTTCTTTATGTAAAGTTCTAAGTACATTTATTGAACATTAAGAAGTAAATTTATTGAACATAAAGAAAAATTTTAGGAAGTAGATTTATTTTTATTTTTAAATTTGATTTGATTGGTAAATTAGTTATTTTTATTTAATTTTTAAAAAAAATTAAAAACTTATTTTTTTTTTAAATATAAGAATTTATTTATTCCAAAAATGTTATTTTATCAACTTAATGTCAATGTTGTATCCTAATAGCTCAGATTATACCACACTATAGTGAACAAACTAGATACAATTTTTTTTAAAGAGTTTTGAAAGATGTATATCTATATAGGAAATGTATTTATACATCTAACTCGAAACCACATATAAACAATTTTAATTATTCTAAAAGACCTAATAATGATTCATTTGGATTATTTTTCATGTGTAGATATTATAGTGCACATGTTTTGTTGAAGATTGTTTCTCTACTTTGTGTTCATGATATTCTAAGTTTCACATTTTTGAAGATGTGTTTTACCAAATATTTTTTTTGTTAAATGTCTTTTACATCTAACTCAAAATCACATATAAACAATTTTAATTATTCTTAGTTACCTAATAATGATCCATTTGGATTATTTTTCATGTGCAGGTATTATAGTGCACATGTTTTGTTGAAGATTGTTTCTCTTTAATGATACTTTCTGTTCATGATATTCTAAGTTTCACATTTCTGAAGATGTCTTTTACCAAAGATTATTTCAAATGTTGTTTTGCCTAAATATTATTCTAAAAATTTCTCTGGTATCTTAAATGATTACAATAGAGGATTATTAATAATAATTTCAGTTTCATATTAATAAATTGAAGAAGATATTATTTTCCTATGTTTTGTACAAGATTCTTTCTAACACCATCAACATTTTTATCATTTAGTTTTTTATATTCCACATAATCATTAGTTTTAAGTTAACTAAGATTTACCTACAAATGATCCATAATTTTTATATATTAAAAATTTAGATTAATCTACAAAAACTAACATTTAAAGCAATAAGTATATCTTAATCCATCATTTCTGAATAAACCTTTAGTTTTAACTTCTCATGTAGCTCTATAGGAAACGTAATTATACATCTAACTCAAAACCACATATAAATTTTTTTTAATTATTCTCTTATCTCTGTTTTCAGAAAATGACAACAAATCTTACTGAAAATGCTATTCCCTCAATGCTCTCGGGGAAAAGTCATATTCAACCAATTCTACAAATCGTTGAACTTGAACATATTACATCAATGAAAAGTTCAACAATACGATATCGCACTGCCATCTCTGATGGCACACATATGAAGCGCCTTATTCTTCCGATAACTTTCAATGACCTCGTTGAAGCAAACTTGCTTCAAAAAGGTTCAATTATACATGTTAAAAATTGGACTACTTCAACTATTGGTCCATCAATGTAAGTTTTTTACAAAAATCTTATTTAAAATTTACATATTTCCTTCATATCACTTTGAACTCTAACAATTTCTCTTATTACTATCATTTACCATGTAGGTCAATAACGCTATTAGAATTTGAAATTTGTACTACATCTACACCTTTATTTGGTATTCCAAAAAATCTAATTATCTCGATCACTTCTCAAGAAGAAGATCCATTGTCATCAAACCAACAACCTTCGTCGAAAAGGCATTGCACCCTTTCTAACATTCCTACTACATCCATTACACCAATCCAAATTCAAATCAAAGCAATAAACCCTTACCATTCAAACTGGTGCATAAAAGGATATGTTCAAAGAAAGACACCTCTTTGACAATTTCAAAATCAATATGGTCTTGGTAAAGTGTTTGGCTTCAACCTCTACGATACAGAAGGTGAGGAAATACACATTACATGTTTCAACAATGTTGCTGATTCTTTCTTCGACAAAATCCAAGTTGGAAATATGTACATTGTCTCAAAAGGCAATGTGAAAATGGCTAATAAAAAATACAACCACTTAAACAATGAGTAGGAAATTTTGTTAAATGCTACATCTACCATAGATCAAGTTGCCAACCAAAATAGATCCAACCCAATAGTGAATTTCAATATCAAATCAATCAATGATATCAGAACAACAAACGTGAACTCCATTGTTGATGTTATTGGTATTGTTACTAGCATTTCCAATCCATGCACCATACATAGAAAAGACGGCTCAGAAGTTACGAAACAAACAGTAAATCTTCAAGACATGTCTGGATATAACATGGATACAATCTTTTGGGGAGATAATTTTGATGGAGTTTCGAAAGAAATTTCCAACTTATGTACTACAGGAAATTATCCCATTATAGCAATCAAGTCCGCTCGTGTTGCCGAATTTAATGGAAAAAATGTCGGTACTACAACAAGATCGATTATTCTTGTAGATCCTAACATCGAAGAGGCTCATATCCTAAAGTCATGGTTTAGAAAAGAAGGTTCCACTACAACTTCTACACCACTGACAAGAAGATATTCACCTTATTTTGGCACCAACCCAAAAAAATAACGATTGCGGATATTAACAATATTGAGTCCTCAGATATACCTGCATTCTACCAAGTCAAGGGAACAATAACAAAAGTATGGATGGACAATTTTTATTATCTATCATGCCCATCTATTGTTGATAAGAAAAAATGCATGAAGAAACTTATTCCAAAGAATGAAAACACATGGTTTTGCCCTAAATGCAACACCGAAGTAACTGACTGTGATTACAGATACTTACTAAAGATAGATATACAAGATCACACTGGTCAATTTCTTTCAACAGTTGCTTTCGAAGATGTAGCGTCTACAATTCTTGGAGTTAATGCAAAGGAATTTTATTTGTTATCTGAGGATCCTGATGTAATAAAGGAAATTATCTCGAAAGCACTCTAGACCGATCACATCTTCACACTATCAGTGAAGACAGAAACATTTAGATACATACCACTCTTGAAATGTGTTATCATCAAAGAAGAGAGCTTGCAATTCTCAACAGAATGCAACAACATCCTTCAAGCAATCAATAAAATTTTAATATCATAGATAAATATGATTACAAGTACTATCATAGAGAAAATATGTGTTATTATGGTGTGTGGTTACTACATGTCAGGCCAATTGTAAACAATATGTCATGGCAGGAAAGACACTTGGTTTATGTCTTCCAAATTCATAATCTATTTTCTTAACTCTTACTATCAATTTACCAGTTGGTATTTAATCATAGAGAAAGCTTGTGTTACGCTACGTGCAAATTATCTCTCCACAAAATATTAAATTGTAATATGTCATCAATGTAATGTTTGTGGAAAATCAATTTGAAACATGTGTTATTGGGTATTGGATCAAACATAGTCTTGCAATCTAACTTGACTATATCGCTTTTTCCAAACATAGTCAAATATTCCTCTATAGTTACAAATCACTAAAATTTATTCTCAAACACATTGTTTTAATAATAGATTAACAAAATTAAATTGTAAACTTCAATTTCTTTTTTCCCCTTCCATACAATAACATGGTTGATGTCTCTCCAACTAACATTGTCACTCCATCTCAATACTTTAACTTTTTCCCTATTAAAAAATCAACCAACTTTACACATTACATATCCAATTACATTCATATACATCTCTAAAATACTTAAACATAATCTCAAACATATTATTATCAACACATTACACATCTTATTATCTTCCTCTATAGCTAGAAATTACTAAAACTTCATTTCAAACACATTGTTCTAATAATATATTAACAAAAATAAATTGTAGACTTCAATTTCTTTTTTCCCCTTCCATACAATAACATGGTTGTTGTATTTCCAACTAACATTGTCACTCCATCTCTCTTTCGTGAAGGTGCATTAACTTGTCGGAATGTCTACTACTTCTAATGATGAATGTGCGCAAAGATACTATGAAGCAAATAAAGAAAAAATAAATGCACGTCGACGTGCAGCTTATGATGCTAAAAAATCCCTCAAAGATTCCCAAACAAACAAAATGTAAAAGAAAATTCAAAATTCATCTTCAAGAACATACGATGGAAATTCACAATTTCCATCAAATAATCAAATAATTCTCACTTCGAAAGCAATTCTCTTTCCCAATTTACAAGTCAACCATCTTCTCAGCAAACCACTCTACCAAATTCATCCACAGCTCATTCGCCACCACACTCCATTCCACATGCTTTCAACAACGCTCATATAATGATGCTCAAACAAATTCATCCATACCTCATTCAACCCCTCCATCCATGACACATGCTTTCAAAAACGTTCATACTAATGATGCACAATGTGAATTCTGTGCAAGAATTGATAGGCTTGCACCTAAATCACCATGCTCCATTTGTCTTGAATCCTATCCTGGAATCCATATACACATGTCGAACCAAATCTATTGTTGCTACAGATGCATGTCTGAAAAAAACATTCACCATTTCTCATTACCAAACAACATGGACCCTGGTCCTCAACCACCTGTCCTGGCTACTCTTTCACAAATAGAAGAAATGCGTATTGCTAGTTTTAACCCTATCATCCAAGTAACACATGCACATGGTGGCCAATATAAATACACTAGCCACACAATTTTCTTTCCACAAGACATTATAGAAATAGCATGCATGTTGCCACGACGTGTTGAAGACTTGGATATTTTAATCGTTATCTGTAAAATTAATGACCATCAAGCTTATGATTGCATTGTAAGTAGACATCGAGTTCTCGCCGCATTAGAATACAAACTGACAAATGATCCTTACTATGGGAATGCTCACATTGATAACAATGCACTAGCATCCTTACCAGATTTCCCAACCAATATCTCCTCATCCCTTCACCATTCCAATACCACAGATCCAACTACTCAACTGTCAATCGAAACACCAATTTTCCCCACTGAAGATTTCATAGAACAATACTCACACCATACATTCATTCCCACTATACCTAATAGAAATACAGAAATCCAATAAATATGGCATTATTTACATGCATACAACCACCATTCTGCTGCTACAATCCAATGGCCACCAATAAGCTTATCCCTAATCAATGAATACAACACAGAAGGTCTACTCTCTATGGCTTTCCCAACCCTATTCCCCACAGGAGCTGAACTACCTAATCAACCAAGAATAAAGACAATGAAATTACATGAATATGCACTTCATCTTCTGCATTACCACGATAACAGATTCAGAAAGCACCCTCGCTTCTGCTACTACATATACAATCTGATGATGCATCATCGCAGTCAAGAAACAACATCCTTCTTTGTAAAAAAAACATTGGAGATGGCTTCCCAACATCAATCCAAGAATTGAACATTCGATTACAACAATTTCCAGACGACAAATTGGCAGAACAAGTGATGCGCTTCGGTAGCTCTCTACGTGGCACAAGATCTTTTTGGCACAAAGCTAAAAATGAACTGACAAACATGATATCTCAACTCGGCTGCCCAACATTCTTCTTCACATTAAGTGTAGCTAAAACAAAATGGCCTGATCTTCATGCAATCATGCCAGGAATTCCACCTCCTGATGTTGCAATACAACACAAATGGAGGAATGATAACATTATCTCTAACCCCCACTTAACATCACTATATATGCACCACAGATTCACAATATTTCATGAAGTTATCTTGGAGAAACACTTTCAAACAAAAGACTACTGGTACAGGTATCCACTCTACCAAATTACTTTCATAATTCTTTATACATCAAACTCCTTCTATTTCAAAATTTTCTAACAAAAAAACATCCTTCGCAGGTATGAATGGCAACATAGAGGATCAGTGCACATCCATGGCTTCCTTTGGATACAAAATGTACCTGATATGGAAACTCTTAATTAGGATAACATAGAAGCAGTTGATAGTACTAAAAAATTCTTCGACAAATACATATCAGCTTGGAACCCTCGGCTTTCTACAATTTCTAACCAATCAATTTCTCAAACAAATGTAGAAGACCCTTTCTTATTGTCTACGTCAAATATTCTTAGAAACAATCCTTTTAATGATTATGTCCAACTTATCAATTGCATTAAGAGACACACAAAATTCACTAAAAACACATGCCTCAGGAAAAAGGCTCCTCATTCGAATGTCGATATAAAGCAACTTGGGAATTACATGCACATTCCTCCTTGTTTATTGACTCCAATGGCCAAAAAAAATACACTCCCACTCACAATGATGATCGACTAAATACCCATAACCCTACCATCCTATCTATCTGGCGTTCAAATATTGATTACCAACCAGTACTCTCAATCCATGTCGTTCAGAAATATATTGTGAAATATGTATCCAAAGAAGAAAAAAAATCTGAAACATTCCATGACATGCTACGTAGAATTGTACTCGCTTCACCTAATGTTGACCTAGCAACATCTGCATTCTGAAAATTCCTTGCAGAAACTCTTGTCGATCGTGACATAGGAGCACAAGAAACCTATCATATGATACATAAATTACCACTAACACTGTGTAGTCACTCCTTCTTCCCTTTAAATGTAAGCCAACAAATCTATATGTGCCTTCCAGAGAATAACACCACCACTCCTCCATCACCACACTTCATAGATACATACATCCATCGACCATCTCCCTTAGAATCCACATCACTTATAGAAATAGAAATATCATGGTCATATGATTCTCGTCGTAAGACAAACAAATGGAAACAAAGACCCGAACAAGCAATTCTTTGTATCATACTATGCTATTCCTCAATACCATCCACAACCAACTCTTCTTATGCTAACTTCTGTCGAGTTGAACTTATGCTTTACAAACCATTTCGCAAGAATTTATCAAAAATTCTTGTTGAAGAATTTATCATAAATTGGCAAGCATTTTGTCCATTCTACAAACCTTGGCATCAACACCGGACACTATCTGATATCGATCCTCCTGCAAATGATAACACAACTACTCAAGAATTCCATCCTCCAGAAACCATGGACCTAAACGAATGGGAATTACTCTCTCAGTTGTACCCTACAGACGAACTGCTCATAAATGACATTCAAATTCTTGGTCTGCGTGGTTTTGATGACAACCATAACTGGAATGATACAACTATTCCATTGCATCTCCAAGAAATAGGCGCACATTTCATTGAAAATAATCGCTCTCTCCATCGCATTATTCAAACAAATATAGATACTCTAATGTGCCTTAGCTCATTATCTTCAATGCAAAAAAAATCTCTGGATATTATTTGTACTCACTCCAGTAAGAAGGATATCTTACTTGCTCTGCTAATGAATAATACAAGGCACTGTTGGAACTGGGAAATCCCTTCTTATAAATTGCATCAGAGAAATGCTCATAGCACTTGCTGGCTCAGAACCTTCACCAATCATGCTCCTAGCCCCTACAGGTGTTGCAGCATTCAACATACAAGCATCGACAATCCATTCCGCTCTCCACCTTCCAATAAAAGATCTTACACCATTAGAAGGCAATGCTCTTGCAAATTTTCAAGAAGAACTCAAGCATATTAGGTACATACTAATCGATGAAATGAGCTTCATTGGACCTAAGCTTCTTCACCAGGTTGATGAACGTCTTTGTGAGGCATTTCCATTAAAGATAAACTTTCCATTTGGCGATTCTTCAATTATATTGGTTGGTGATCTCGACCAGTTACCACCCGTCAAAGACATACCACTATATGCAGGGACAAGTCATGGAACCGCATTGTGGAACACATTCACAACAGTCATCACATTGGACAAAATATTTCATCAACAAGGTCAGAATAGTGCTCAAGTTATTTTCAAAAACATCCTCCAAAACATTAGAAATGAAAATCCAACAATCGAGGACTACAACATCCTTATGACGCAAATAGACTCTTTCTTGTCTGAAGATGAAATACAGTCTTTCCATGATTCTATACATCTATTTCCAATAAACGCTCAAACATTGGACCATAACAAGCAAATGATCAAATCTTTAAACACTCCAGTTGCAAGATCAATCGCAGCAGATGACACCACATATTCTGCATTCTCTTCAGATGAAGAGCAACTAGAGCGAATTGTCTACCTCTGCAAAGGGAAAAAAGTAATGTTGACTTCCAACCTTTGGGTTTCAGCAGGGCTTGTTAATGGTTCCCTCGGGGAAATCATATCCATCTTCTACAAAGAATCAACTTCACCTCCACAACTTCCAACATTTGTAGTAGTTGAATTTCCAAAATACATCGGGCATGCTTGGGATGAAACAAACCCCACTCACTTGCCGATTCCAGCAATAAAAAGAAATGATCGTATGCAAATTCCACTAAAAATGGCTTGGGCTTTAACTATACATAAATCTTAAGGTATGACTCTGCCACAAGCAATGATAGACATTGGAAAAATTGAACGACAAGGCTTCACGTTCACAACAATTTCAAGAGTCCCTTCACTATAGAATCTCTGAATTTTCCCTGCATTCAGTTTCGACCATTTCATGAAAAAGAAAGACAACAAAAATATTGCTTGCAAAAAACAAGCAAAAGAACGTCTTTGTTCAATGTCTCCTACAGATGACCAACTCCATTTCATATGTTAACATCTCCAAAAGGTTTCCACATATCATCAGCTCCATAATATTTTCATCGCGTATCATTTCTACCTATTACTAACAACTTAATTTACTCATTATTAATACATAGTTTAAAATATTAAATTCGTTATACAATTCTTAACTATTTCCTTTTAACATTTTCTATCTTTTGAAACAGAACACATGGACTCAAAGATATCACATTTACAAAGCCACTGCATTCCATATCTAACATCTCGTAAAGGTTTCCAAATATTATCAACTCCAAAAAATTTTAATCACACAACATTTCTACTTCCTAACATTAACCTGATTTACTGATTATTAATAAATGGTTCAAAATATAGATTCTTGATATAATGCTTACCTATTTGCATCTAACAATTTCTTTGTTTTGAAACAGAAAACATGGACTCCCAGATATCGCAACTACAAAACTACAGCGCAGAGATAGATGCAACAATTCATTCATTACAGGAGATACAAAAAAGATTCTTGCCAGTCCCAAATCCATGTGCCACTATACAGACTACGACCAACTATAGATTTATTACTTAAAATAAAATCTACTATCAAACATATAATCCACATACACGAACGAGATAAATTGAGAAAAGCAAGAGCAGAATGGCAATCTAGAAATAGGCACCTGCAATTCCAAATAAATCTCCAATGGTGTTCAGTCTGCCATCAATTGACCTGCATCTACGACTTAACATTTCCAATCACATATTACAGGTAACTTCAATTTCAATCAATATTATTTCTTTATGATAGAATTCACACAAAACCTCATTGAAGTCAACTTGAACAAGTTATTTTCCATTTTAAAATAAATATATATTCTTCTAATTTCTCAAAAAAAATTCTCTTTGCAGGTTGCTTATTACATCAGCATATCTCCTAACTCTTCACCAAGCTCAACATCAATCATTTTCTTCATGATACACTTGTAATCTTTTACAAAAAATACAATTTCATTGCAAAATACTAACATGCAATGTACATTTCTACAATTTCACACTCTTCAAAATTACATTTCAAACATTGTACATTCTGAAAATCTCACGTAATAGAAATAAATTGCCATCAACTAACTTTTCCATTACATCTTTTACTTATTCTCAACAATATAATTATGTATTCTTTTCAGTATCATATTATTACAATATTAAAACTCCTAATAAATATAAAAAACTTCAATAAATCATTTCAAAAATTTTACATTTCAATAATTCACAATTTTTTTTTAAAATAAACACAATCTCTTTCACAATTCTACCATAAATTTCTTTTCAAATATGAAAATGCAATCTCTATTTCAAACATTATACATTATATATACATATCTCCAATGACATTATAATATAACTTTCTTTTCAACTATGAAAATGCAATGTCTATTTCAAACATTATACATTCTATATACATATCTGCAATGACATTAAAATATATTTATATATTTATAGACATATCAAATTCATTACAGCTCATCTCATTCTACCATCTTCCTTACGTCATTTCCTTTGCAACATTAGGTGCAATTGCTAGTTTCTTACCTATGTGAGGATCATGTTGAGGTGAGTGTTGACACACCGAGAAATTGAATGCTTGGTCAGGTGTGTTGTGATCTCCAACAACTTCATACACATGTCGTTTGTCTTCGAGGCTATGCACCCCTCTACCATATTTAATTAAAAAATTACAAATATATGATTAATAAATTATAATTTTTGAGAATTATAATAATTTTTTTTATTAAATTATAAATTTATTTTAAAATTTTAAAAACATATATACAAAGTTTTATTTAATATATTTTCTAAATTAATTATAAAATTTGTATTTTATTTTTTATTTTTAAATATAGATATTCACATTATATTAACATTGAAAAATACATAATGTGCAATTTAGAGAACATGGGAGGACTGAGCCCTTTACCTGTTGGAAAACTATGTCTTTGAGTGAGGAAATCAAAAATTAAGTCACAGAGTATCATTTGCCCCTGAGAGGGGAATTAGAGGTGGAAAGTTGAATTACAAAATTGAGACAAGTCACTAAAATGATAAAAAAAATCAAACTGTAAATTGAGTGGCATTGAGCCATCTGCTAACAAGCGAAAATGGAGGAGCCGAGAGGCCAAGAGAGACCAATCCAATATGATCCATGAAAAATTGAGAAGTTAACACGAACCTGTGGAAGAGTCAACCTTCAGGAGTTATATTAGAGCCGCATTGTATCAGAGTGATTCCCACGTCACTTGGAATCTCCTCAAAGATGTATCAAATGTTGGGACTCTGATGGGGAGGAGATGATGAGGAGACCAGGGTGCGTGTAGAGGATAGAGGTAGAGCTAGGTCGAATTATTTGCGAACAAGAGAGGGACGATGAGCAGGGGCCATGAAAATTGGGTGAGAGGTTGAGTAAGTTAAAACTTAGCTAAACACTATGAGAATGTTTTCCATAATACTAAAATCTTAGATTATGATTAAGTTTTACTATGTTTATGTGTTTATCAAATTCTTAATAAATTTATATAAAAAAATCTTTTTACTCTAAATTTAACTTACTTTGCAACAATGTGAAAGTGAAAGGCACATTGTAATGAAGAATTTTCCACCCTTTGGGATAAATATAAGAGAGAAATAAATTTGGTCAAAAGTTAAAGTGATATTTAAGAATTTTAAAATAAAATAATTAGAAATAATGTTAAACTAGATTAAAAAAATTAATGATTAAAACAATTATTTAACTAGGTTACAAAGAGAGTTTTTAAATAATTTAAAATAAAAACATTTTTTTCTTAAAAATTAATTAAATAATGTTAAGAATTGATTATATAAAAAATAAATTTTGATAAAGGCTCATGTTGAATTGATATATAAGAAGTTAAAATAAAATAATTAGAAATGTATATTAAATCAGATGAAAGCATTACAAATTAAAACGGCTATTTGACCAAAATCAAGTTCAATTTTTTTTAAATAAATTAAATAATATTTTGTAATTTTTTAAATAGAAAACAAAATAAAATTTAAAAAAGAAATTAATTGAAAATTAAATAAATAGAGATTAAAAATTTCAATGAAAAATTAATTAGAATTTCCATATAACTAAAATATTATTATAAATTCAATAGGGTTAGTTCAAAAAGGGTAAAGGTCTAATTAAATAACGTGGTATAAGGAAAACCAGAAATAATGGGGGCATATTAGGAAAAAAATAATGAAAAAGGGAAAGGCCTGGTGAAAGATCAAATTTTAATTAAAGATAGTAAGGGAGAGAAAGAACTATAATAAAATTAATTAGACAACCATAGGATGGAGTGAAAATTGCCTATCAACATAGACCAAATATGTCATTTCAAAAAATTGAACCTAGATACTGAGAGAGTTAATGTCCTATTTCAACCATTCAATTTATCTTTAACATTTTAAAATGTTTTTTTTTACTACAACAGCTTGAAAAATATTGGAGTACTTGAAATATGAAAGTTTACAATTTAAACTTGTAATTCCAACTAACCCTAACTAAATTTTAGACAAGTTCAACCAAAAATATGCCCAAAAGCTCTAAAACTTATCACAATTTTAAGAGACAAAATAATACAAAAATCCATATTAAACTTAGTCATTTACCCAATAAATTATAAATAAATCATGAACTCAAACTAAAAAGATAATATAATTGAGAATCTCAACTTTTCATTAATAAACCATTGAAGTAGAATAATTTCATAAGGATTTTGAATGTTTAAGATAAAATATCTAATAACATAATAAATGTGAATGGTTTGAAAAGATCAAATTATTTAAATAGTGGAAAAGTTTATTAAAATTTAATTATTAACTTAGTAATGAGATAATTATTATTAGTTTTTATTTTTGAAGGTATATTACCTATTTATTATTATAAAAAAAATTATTATAATTTAACTATTAAATTAATAATGAGAGAATTATTATTGATTTTTATTTGTGAAAGTAGATTTAACTTATGAAATCATTGGTTTGTGTGGGGTTTAGCCTCTACCACATTTTAAGTTAAAACTTCATGCATGAAAATTTACATCTTGATAACTTACTTATTTTTTGGGGCTTAATAAATTTGGATCTATGCTCGTGTCTTAGAAAATGAACCTTTAAGTATATATATATAGAATTATAATTATAATTTTAACTTAAATTATAGAAATTCATTCTTACTTGTCATGTTTAATTTTTTTCATACAAGTTAACATGTTTCATGTCTCCAAAGAATAAAACCCAAGTGGAGGGGCATTTAACCCACTAACTACAACGGAAGCTATTGTCCTCTACTACATTTTCATATGGTTAAGAGCTTGTGTTTCTTCCTAAGAGGTCACAGGTTGGGGGTAGAGTATGTATGCCTTCGTAGACTTAGCAATCAAATCGTTGTGTGGAGGTGGGTCTCTTGTCCCACAAACAAGGGGATCTCATACACCAATTTGGTGTCTAGCTTGGCTGTGACCTTAAAATTCGATAATAATAATAATAATTTCAAATTATTTTAATCTTATTTTTAAAATTTAAATTTATTAAAAAAAAAATCAAAATTCAAAATAATAATATCCGTAGTGAGTTAGCATAATTTAACTATTCAATTTTTTTATTGTTTTTTAAATTTAATTTCTTGTCAGTTTTATCTATAAAGATTTCTTTAATTTAGAAGTTTAAGCTACCTATTTTATAAATTCCAAATACTCTAATTTTTTTGTAAAATGTTGAATCCTTTTATATATTCAAATTCTCAAAAGTGTCTCAAACTTTTGAATCCTTTTATATACTCAAAAACTTATTTTTCACAAAACTTGTATAAAACATTGATTAGCATTGAAGTCAATCTAGCCATTTAAGGGATTATTGATATTTCTGCATTATTTTAGTGATTTCTACATCCTTTTAGTGATTTTAGTTAAGTATTTTTTTTTTTTTTTTTTTTTTTTAAATGAATCTTTTTTTGTATATATCTTACTAGTATTTAAACATTTCAAATAAAATACTTTGTTTTATTTTTATTTTTATGGTAGATCGCGTAAACCACCATAAAAAATAATTTAATATTAGAGTAGTCTAGTGAGACTATAATTTGGCTTAAAAAAATAATGGAAATTTTAGCATAATTTTAAAAAAAATTAGAAGAAATTTTAGCATAATTTGGCTTCATTTCAGGATTTTGGATGCTCCAAATTTTTGTTTGCTAAATCTATTTCTACCATAAAAAAAATAGATTCAAATAATCCTATCAAATTTAAAATAAATTTATATGTAATTTGATATCCATTTAATTAAAAAAACACGTATTTACCTCATATGCGCAAAAAAAATGCGCCCAAAACTCCGAATAGACTGCATCAATAGAATTGTGGCTCGTAATCTTATCGGAAAACCAAAAAAAACAAAAAAACCAAATCAGTTAACCTCATTCCTTAATAAAAATAAAATAAAACAAATGCTGTAAATGCAACAAAGGTCGCAACGATGTCAGAGCCTTATATCCTCGGAGATACCGACCTCCAGCATTGAGGTTTGACCTTTTCTTTTCTTTTCTCCGGTACGCATACATGGCCGATTTTTTAACTCTCTTAAGTCATTCGAAGCCTACAATCTCGCAATCCGTACCAGAAAAAATCACACGCAGAGTAACCATACGATGGCGGAGCTAATTGAGCAGGAGAGGGTTGTCTCGCTTGCGGATGAATCCCACATCAGCTTGAGGTCTTTGCTCTGCAATGAGGAGCGAGATTTTCTCATTAGAAACAATGGAGAGAAGGTATGAATTTTACTGCATCGGATATACTTTCTGTGATATTGTTCATTCTGGTCGAAATTTGCATTGTTAGATTGAATTCGATGTGATTTACAGGTTAAAATCGAAGAACTGGAAGGGAAATATGTGGGTTTGTATTTTTCTGCCCATTGGTGCCCTCCATGCAGGACTTTCACCCCTATTCTGTCCGAAATCTATGCAAATCTATTGCAGAAGGGGGACTTAGAGATCGTCTTCATCTCTGCAGATGTTGATGAGAAATCATTCGAGAAATATCATCGCATCATGCCCTGGCTTGCTCTGCCATACTCAGATGAAAGTACAAGGCATAAGCTTGATCAAGACTTTCAGGTCCATAGCATTCCGTCCCTTGTTGTTCTAGACAAAGATGGCAGAGTAGTGACCACTGAAGGTGTGGAAATAATTGAAGATCATGGTGTCGAGGCATATCCATTCACTGCATGGAGAATCGATCAGTTGAGGGCCGAGGAGGAGGCCTTGAGGGCTGCACAGACTGTGGAGTCTCTTCTGGTCTCTGATGAACGAGATTTTGTCATTTCCCATGGAAGAAGGAAGGTAGGTTTTCCTCTCTTTTGCTTTTTCGATTTTCTTTGCTCGTAAGTATGGATTTGGGTTTTTGTTGTCAGAGTGTACAGAAGGAAACATCTATTTAATTAGCTTATTGTACTTCAAAACCTAAAGAATATATTATACATATTACATACACTAGTTTCTGTAAGGGGGAAGGCATGTATTAAATTGAATTTTTGAGTTTGAAAACCTAGGGAATGGATCAGGGATAGATTGGATCTCAGAAAGTGTTTTCGTAAATTTTGTGTCATGTTGGTCTGATTTTCAAGTGGATCCTGCCTGGATCAGGGATAGATGGATCTCATAAGGATTTAGGGAAAGTGTCTTCATAAACTTTGTCTCATGTTGGTCTGATTGTCATGTGCATCCTGCCAATAGGTCGCGGTAGCTGAGCTCGTTGGAAAAATAGTGGGCCTGTATTTTTCTGATCACTGGTGTGTTTCCTCTAAAAATTTCATACCTCAGCTTGTGGAGATTTATAATGAGCTTATGAAGAAAGGGGTGGCCTTTGAGATTGTGTTTGTCTCGAGTGACACAGAGGAAGAAGCCTTTGAAGAGTATTATTCCAGCATGCCATGGCTGGCCCTGCCATTTGGAGACAAAATTCAGAAAAAACTGTATCGGTATTTTCAAGTTCAGGGCGTCCCAACCTTGATTATTTTAGGCCCAGATGGTAAAACAGTACAGACGGAAGCAGTGGGCCTAATTCAAGATTATGGAATCCAAGCTTACCCATTTACAGAGGAGAGATTGAAGGAACTTCAAGCCGAAGAGAAAGCCAGACAAGAAGCACAAACCCTAGAGTCCCTCTTGGTCTCTGAAGATCGTGATTTTCTGATCAAGAATGGAGGTTCAAATGTGAGTTAAAATCTGATCTCTCTCATGTAAATTTTCGTAAATTTTTTCAATGTAAATAAGGTTTTTACTTACAAAATTATGTTTGTTCTGATAAATTTGGATCCAGAGCCTTAGGGTTTTATGAAAAATGAATTACGACCTAAGCCGGATTAATTGTCATTATTAAAAGAAATAATGAGGTGAAAAAAAAAAACCCATGCAAGATTATTGTCTCGTGCACAGTTCTGAATGACTGAAAGGAGTGAGTGATCTTCTTCAACTCTTCCACGTCGGTTACTTTTCTTTCTGTTATTTGGAAAGTAGCTGCTTTAGCTTTAGCCACTCTAGTGTGCAGCACTTCTTTTCACTTCTCATCGAAGAGGTGGCATCTTCTTTCGGGAATATTAGCTATTCATAACATGATATCAGGTAATTTGATCACCATTGCTCTAAACAAGCATGAAGCTCATGCTTGCACATTTTTCCACAGGTCCATTCGAATATGTGGTTATTGAATCATCCATGGAGACTCAAATGATGTATTTGCAAGCGTGACAATTTATATGCTGTCCTATATTTCAATAAAACAAATTTTCATGTATGATTCTAGTCAAAAGTATGCAATGCTTTCCATTATGTTTGATAACTAGTTTATACACCGTAGATTTGCCCCCGGATGCAGTTCAAACTCAAGGGAACAAGTTTAACAGATAGTAGGTAGCTTTGTTGATGGACTAGGTTCAGAACTCTATTGGGTGGTGCTAATCCTTTGTGTTTTCCATTTTTGTAACAGGTCCCAGTTTCTGAGCTTGTGGGCAAGACAGTTGCTCTGTATTTTTCTGCTCATTGGTGCCCTCCTTGCCGAGTTTTCACTCCGAAGCTTATAGAGGTATACAATGAACTTAAGGAAAGAGGAGAAGTGTTTGAGGTGGTTTTCATCTCTAGTGATGAAGATGAAGACGCTTTTAAAGACTACTACTCAAGCATGCCATGGCTGGCTCTCCCATTTGGAGATAAAACTACAAAGTCTCTCACACGGCTTTTCCGTGTTCAAGGCATACCAACCATGATTGTTATTGGTCCCAATGGAAAAACTGTGACAGATGATGCCATAAGTGTGGTCTCTGTCCATGGGGCCAAGGCTTATCCTTTCACCGATGCTCAGCTTATAAAGCTTCAGAAGGAGATAGAAGAGCTAGCTGAGAAATCACCCAAGGAGATACGATACAGCCAACATGAACACCCCCTTTTATTGGTGCAAAGGGACGCATTCAACTGTGATGGATGTGATGAAGAAGGAAGTGCATGGTCTTATTATTGCAAAATATGTGAGTATGATCTTCATCTGACTTGTGCTTTAAAGGATCAACAGGGTCCCCAGAAACCATGACAAGCAACAGGACACAGAGGCTACTACTGATGAAAACTGCAAGCCAGCTTGAGTAATCTGTGATGGAGATATTTGTTATAGGGTCTAGGCCTAATGATATTGGTATCTTATCACCAAGTTGAACCATCATGGATAGCTGCCTGCACTAATCAACACTGTTGCTGCTAGCTTTACAGAGTTTTACATTTCTTCAACAAATCTTTCATAAACAATAAATACTCCTTTGTCGTATGGCTGATAGTTTTATGGAAATCTGCAATAGACGATGTGAGATAAAAGAGGCTTTAGAATTGTCTTGTCCATATTATTTCAAGGTTTGAGAATTGAATGCAGGCAGCAGCCACCCATGATGTAGAGCTTCACTGCATTTAATTCTTTGCTTGAGACCCCATGGTTATCTTTGTATAGATTGATAAATATTGTGTTCTGTTGAGAGAGGAAGGTCATGTTTTCTCAATAAATGAAGTACCTTATAGTCTGTGTCTAACTTCTACAATGAGATCTCATCGTGCATTCAAGTATTTTTATATTATGTATTTTGCTTCCACATTTGGATTCTATTATATCTGAATTAACTTTTGCTTTGATGTTAGGAATTATTACAAGGATTCTTAAGTTATAACTGCCCAATAATAAAACACTAATAATAGAAAAATGCATTGTTCCACGGGGATGCATCCCTAAGGGTGGGGGTTCCCAGGTTTCCCACGCTTTGGGGATGGGGATGGGGATCCTTGGGGAAATATTTCCTTGCATTCTCCTTTGGGGATGGGGATGCTTAGGGAAATGTTTCCCTGCATCTTTGTTTGGGGAAACTTGGGGAAACATTTTCCTGGGGAATGTGTTTTCCTAGAAGGGGGATGCCTGAGCACCACCCTTCTCTAGAAGGGGGGTGCCCCCCTCATGTTTTTGTCTATCAACCCATGAAGATAGTGTAATATTCCTAAATTGAATTTTAATAGAAAATACCAAGCAAGCGACTAGGAATGGCAAATCAACTTAAACTCATACATAGCAATTAAAAACCAAAATGTCTAGCAACACAATCTGAGCCATTTTATTACTTTTATGGTGAAAGAGTACATAAATGAGCTGAAATGTTGGAACATGGGCTTGCTATGCAAGCTGAGTAAAACCCAAAAAAATGGCCCGACTCAAGTGGTAGAAATGGTCAGAGAGTGAATTTCACCCTTCTCCAATAATTTTTGTTGTTGGCTGCTGACTGGAGCATTGATTTCTAACGGAAATATTGCCCAGAAAATTCTGCAAAATTAAGCCCCAAACTCCTCTGACCAAACCCACAAAAACATAGAAAGGGTTTGGGTGGAAACCAAGTATTGAAATTGACCCCCAAATAGTGCAAGTTGCCCAACTGGCCTGCTGAAATGGAAACCAAGTGAAATGAAGAGCTGGAGCACCCTTCGCTTTGCACTACTGGAATCCTCCCAAACTCCTTTGAGAATTACTCAGAAGGCCCTAAATCCTCTCTCCTTTTCAACTCTTGACTTTACCAACCAAATGTCTACGCAGGCTTGAGAAATCCACCTCCATACACTGCCAAAAGATAAGGAACTAACCCACAAGATTGGCCCTACTCTAGCCCAGTAGCTTGCCTCCAAAATTTCGGCAAAACAATGAGAAGATATCCTTGCAATTTATCTCTCAAATCCCCTCCGTAGTGTTGAGAAATCTAAATGGATGCAATTAGAATGATTTCCCTTAAACTTAATAATTATTTTTTATGTCTTTTTACTTTTCCTAATTATTAGCTTCATCTCTTATTATTACCAAACAACTACCCAAAACAAGAAGATCGACAATACACAAGAACATAGTATGTTGGCTACAAGTCAAGGCCAAAACCTCTCCTCTTGAGAGGAAAACCCACAAATCTCCTCTTCTTATAGATTCTTCAAATGATGAATTCCAAGACCTCTAGACCAAGACCATTACCCTTCCAAGACCAAGCTGGGCCTTCTTGATGACGTGCTTCCTATGTCAAAGTCAAACCTAGTCAAATCTCTTCCAACTGCACAACTTCAACCCCCAATTACAGAATTTCGGCCTCCACTACAAGTCTGAAATTTTTGACCCATGCAACAATTATTGCTTCCACACCTGTGAGCAATTTCAGGGCTTCCAAGGCTTCCTTTGGCATTCGCTTGTGTTCCTCCTTCTTCTAGGGCTTGTAGGTGACATAATGGCCTTCCTTCGACCTTCTTTCTACAATTTCCTCAACTTTGACCTTGTAGCATCAAAACCCTAGCCTTTCTTCTTCGCACGTGAGAGAGAGAGAGAGAGAGAGAGAGAGAGAAATAACCCAAACCTTTGACCTTCATCCTTCTTCCTTTTTCGCTAGCCTTCACTTAGATGATGAGAAGATGAGTGAGTATCCATAGGAGGTTGAGTTCCCTCCTATATATAGGCTTCCAAGGAGGACAACATGCCTTAATGAGGCCGACTTGGTCTTGGAGGGTATTTGACACTTTTAAATACAAAAATAATTCTTTTTACATGTGACAATGTGCCCAATGGGGCCTTCTTCATATGAAAATGACTCTATGACTTCTTGACACTAGGAAAAACCCTAGAAGGACTCAATGGGTGTTTGACCTCTAAATAAAAAGACATTGAACATGAAACTCATGCTACAAAAATAACAATAATATTTTTTCTTTATTTTACAACATACAATAATTGAGAGTACATTTCATATTTATGAAGACCAAACCTAGTTACACATTTCACCACTCCCTATTATCTAGGGAGGTATTCATAAATGGTACTTGGACATTCTCAAACTAAAGAGATCTCATAAGACGCGTTGGATCGGTAAGCCATCTCATAAGCTATCAATTCAACTTATCTCTTTGCATCATACCAACCAACATTGTCACATAGCAAGGCCTTGACTAACAAACTCTATCTATCCACAAGACCAGAGCATAATTCTGGCGATACCAATGACTGATAGACACCATCATCATTGTCTCTCAAGGCACATACCTCACTTGGGTGTTCACAAGGTATGTCCTTTTAGGACAATTCCTATCTTGGAATAACACATCCTCAAGGAATTTCCTCTTCGACTACTCTTACATCTTGGATGCCCTAACTCATCTTCAAAGAGTATCAGAAACCATATGCTTACCTAATCCTCCATTCTTTCTTCACAGAGTGAAGAAACGAATGATGTAGCTATCTCTCCCTCTCAACTAGGGAGGATATATCAACCAATCCAAGATTATCTCTAAGATACAAAAGCTTCTTATTAGGAAGAGATTTTGTCAAGATGTCAGCTACCTGTTCATTAGTGGAGATATATTATAGCTGCAACACTCCATATTGCACCAACTTTCATATGTAGTGATACTTATTATTTATGTGCTTTTTCTTTCCACGGAACACTGGGTCTTCAAACAACCTTATACATATGGTGTTGTCACAATGTATCATGGTAGGGTCCATCAATCCTTCAAACAAGTCTGACAAAAACTTCTTCAACCAGACAACTTCTTTGCTTACTTCACAAGCTGTAATGTATTTAGCCTCAACACTACTCAAAGCAATCAATTCTTGATTTCCACTCATCTAGGATATCATGGAGGATCCCAAACTAAAACATCTTCCAGTAGTGCTTCTCCCATCCATCTCACTGCCTCCCCAGTCAGAATCTGTATATCCAATGAAGTGGACATCATTCCTTCTATCACACTTCAGGCAGTAGTTGATTGTTACTCGCAGATATCTCAATATATGTTTGGCTGCTATCCAATGATCATGCTTGGGCTCCACCTGGAACTGACTGAGAATATTCACTGCAAAACAAATGTCTGGTCGAGTATTGACAAGGTACATTAGAGAGCCAACCAATTGTCTATACCTTGTTGGATCCACGGGGCTGGAATTCGAACTTCTTAGCCTCTTCAAATTTGTGACCATAGGGGTTGTCATAGGTTTGCAATCCATCATGTCAAGGATTTTCAACATCTCAATCACATATTTACCTTGACCTAGATATATCTCATCAGATCCTTGCCAGACCTCCAACCCCAAATAATAGTGCATCAACCCTAGATCCTTCATATCGAACTATGCTGCCAATTGCTTCTTGTGCCCCTGAATACAACCCTCCACGTTTTTCATGAGAAGATCATCCACATATAGAAGAATGATTACTGACTCATTCTTCACAACCTTGATATAAAGATTCAGATCAACAAAACTCTTTGAGAAGCCCAATCTTTGTAGGTATGTTTCCATCCTTGCATACCAAGCCCTTGGTGCTTGCTTAAGGCCTTAAAGTGTCTTCTTCATGTGAAAATTTCTTAATATAGAAATCCTACTACAGTGTTTCAATTTACTTTTCCTACTTGAATTAAATTACAAGTTAATTTTCTGAATTATTTAGCAAAATCGGCAAAGTAAACACAATTGCAGCCTACACATTTATAGATCATTTACAGAATATAATGCACACATGACAAAGTGACAGATTTTTCGGACAAATGTCCCCGGAAAAACCCAATGCGAGAAAACCAATGCAACTAGTTCTGGAGGGTTTTATTATTATGCAGAATCTGAATACAACAATTTATGGGCACCAAACATGGTTGGCCCTACAAAGAAAATTACGACAGTAATTCCTCTTTCACTCGGAGACAAAAAATATGGCCGATTCACACCCTCAAACGATATTTATAGAACTCGAGCCCTTCTTGGCCCATCGGAAACCCCAGCATTGTCCCTCAACCCTCTATGTCAGCCTTTCTCGCTTGTGTCGGCCTTTGCGCTTCTCTAGAAGGGCCTGTGTCAGCCTCTGCGTTGCCCTGACTGGGTTTGCATCAACCCTGAAGGGATTTTGTTGCCCTCTTTGTGGCTTTAGCTAATTTGCGTAGCTTTGGCTGGCCTCTGTGCTGCCCTCTATGTGGCTCTGGCTGATCTGCGTAGCTCTGGCTAGCCTATGCGCTACTGGGTATGATATCTCTTTGCCACTGTTGTATTCTTGGCCTCGGATCATAATCCCTCACCAACACTGCCCCTCACCGCACTGCAAAATTACTTCGAAATTCTTAGCAAACCACACCCTAGAATTTTGACTTAGCTTCAGTGCTCTGCCAATGTGTGTACTCTCCAACTAATCCCAAGCCCTTCTCTTATACTTTTATCGTTGGAAAACCAACGACCATGTTTAAATCTTTAATCAACGACTAAGATTATACGCTGCTTGATCCACG
Organism: Pinus albicaulis; assembly: GCA_034641835.2. NCBI lineage: Eukaryota > Viridiplantae > Streptophyta > Pinopsida > Pinales > Pinaceae > Pinus > Pinus albicaulis. The sequence continues at coordinate 383,549,593 of CM076579.1, read as the reverse complement.
TCACTTAGAACATTCTCATCACATGTTTAATTTAATTCACTTTAATCTTTTAATTTTCCTAAGTTAGACTTAAGGTCCTTAATTAAAAAGATTAATTATTTAAATAACTCTTAAACCAGATGGGATTTCTCCAAACGCTTTCTGAGTCTTGGAGGTCTCATGTACTCTAACTCCTCCACAAAATTGCGGAACTAGAGCGCATCCGATGCTACCCCAAAATATCAACACTCCCTCTTAGCGAAGAGTGTGCTCTAACAATACATCCACACCGAAGTACTGCAATAATCTCTGGCATCGGTCTCCGCATTGATGCTTGGCCTACTGCCCTCCATCACTATGATGTTGCTGCTTTTTGTACTATTTCCCATGACTCTGCCACATTTGTACTGCATTTCCCTCTCAAATTGTTGCATCATGCTACCCATAGCACTACCACTGCTAACTGTTGCACTGCAAATCAGTTGCTGAGAAGTAAGCAAATGAAGGAATTCTACCCAATCACTAACAGACAAGTCAGTCGGGTTGCATCTCATCACTGAAGCTCCCTTGGCTACTGCTCTACGTTGTCCTCCTGAAGCCACTGCGTTGCTACAGCTCTGCACTATGTAAGCACTGCATCCTCTGTGTTGTTGAAGTCCCATCAACTCCTCTGCATTGTTGCTTCTATGTTGTTGTTGCCTCTGCACTGCACTTCTCCCTCTATGGCGTCCCAACTCTGCGCTCCGCTTCACCATGTTCCTCTGCACCCACAGCTCCAATCATCTCGGCTATTGTCTTAAGGCTCTCGTAGCATGTATGTGATCCAAGAGTTGGGATACTCAAGGATCATGCCTCCACTCTGTAGCTACTCTACATATCAATATCACCCCACCTCTTCTCTCGAGGCACATGAGCACTCATGGCTACATCATCATCATAGCCATTGTCTTCTTTAGTTGCTGCACCCTTGGATTCAGCTTCCTTGTCCTTCTTCCTTAGAGGACAAGTGGTGGAAAAGTGTCCAAGTTCACCACACCTGAAGCAATGGATCTTGGATAGATCCCTCTTCTTCTTCCCTTGCCGCTTCTTGGATGCCAGGGTTGCATCTTTTTCTTCCTCCTTCTTCACTTCGCTTGATCCGGTGTTGGCTTCTCTCTTGGTCATCCGATGGATTTCCTCTTATCGGAGGATAGCCCACATGTCGTCCTAGCTTGGAAGGTCCTGTCTGTCCAAGATGCTTTGGACAAACATTTCCCATTCATATGCGACTGCATTTAGAGCAGTCATCACCATGACATCATCCTCTACCTTGACTCCCATGGAAATCAACTGATTCCAAATTGACTGCAACCTGAAGAGGAAAGGATTGATTTCCTCTTCCTTATTCATCAGAAACAACTTTATATGGTTCTCCAAAAGCATCTTCTTCAAGACAAATTTCCCTTGATACACATTGTGGTTAACGCTTTCCACATAGCATTAGTCGTCTTCTTCTTAGCTATGTGTGGGACCACATGATCCTTGACCTCGTCCATGATGAAGTGCTTAGCATGCGCCTCCACTTCATTATGCTTTGTGAGAAGAGCAACATTGGTTGATGTAGCCAAGAAGTTCTCTGCATGCTCTCGTAATGCGTATGCCTCCAGGACCGTCAGGATTCTGGCCTTCCAAATAGCAAAGTTGGACAAGTCATCCAACCTATCTTGACACACAGTCTGTATGGCGCCATCTAGCTGAGAAACAATCTATCAAAATAAATACTCCTCTCCCTGATGTTGTTGCTATCCTCAACAGTGGCCCAGATCTAGGGTCCTTGGCTAAAAATGCACCCTTTATAGTAACTACTCCCTCTGACAACTGATTTCCCTCCTCAGAAATCTGCCAAATCCTTTGAATCAATCCTCTTCGATCACCCCCCTGATCGATCCTCAGATTTCTTTGGCAAAAATCTGTTGAGCAATTGTTCTCCTCTCGCTTTTTGTCAACTTAGCTAGGCATGATTTTTCACCGACATAATCTCCACCACATCAACAACATCTAAAGATCTAAAGCTTTGCTTCGAGTCTGCGACAACTCTGCACAACAAGTCGAAACTAGACTGCGTCCCTCTAGTTGGCCTCTGCGTGAGCAAACTGGCTCAATGCAGCCTCTGCACAGCGACTGTGCAGTGCAAGCTACTCCTGCGTCACTCTAGAAGGCTTTGCATTGCCTCTGCGTCACTCAGCTGGGACTGCGTCAACCCTTGCGTGGCCTCTGTTGGGACTGCGTCCCTCTGGTGTTGCGCTGCGCTCTCCAGATCTCTATTTCTTCAACTGCCTCTTTGCAACAAACAAATTCTTCAACTGCTTCGCTGGTGATTTAGCTTGATCTACAATGCTCTGATACCATGTGAAAATTTCTGATTATAGAAATCCTACCGCAGTATCTCGATTTACTTTTCCTACTTGAATTAAATTACAAGTTAATTTTCTAAATTATTTAGTAAAATCAAAAAAGTAAACACAATTGCAGCGTACACATTTACATATCATTTATTGAATATAACGCACAAATGACAAAGTGACACACATATTTTTCGGACAAATGTCCCCGGAAAAACCCAATGCGGGAAAACCGGTGCAACTAGCTTTGGAGGGTTTTATTATTATGCAGAATCTGAATACAACAATTTCTGGGCACCAGACATGGTTGGCCCTACAGAGAAAATTACAGCAATAATACCTCTTTCACTCGGAGACATAAAATATGGCTGATTCACACCCTCAAATGGGATTTACAGAACTCAAGCCCTTTCTGGCCCAAGGGAAGCCCTAGCACTGTCCCCCAGCCCTCTGCGTCAGCCTCTGCGCTACTCTGGAAGTCCATGCTTCACCCTCTCTGGGCTTACACTGCCCCTGCGCTGCCTTGACAAGGTTTGTGTCTGCCCTGAAGGGCTCCTGCTGCCTCTGCGCTTCCCTCTGTGTGGCTTTGGCTGATCTGCATAGCTCTGGCTAGCCTTGACCCTCTGTGCTGCTAGGTATGCTACCTCTCTACGGCTGTTGTATTCTTGGCCTCAAATCATAATCCTTCGCCAATACTGCCCCTCACTGCACTGCAAACTCACTTCGAAATTCTTAGCAAACCACGCCCTAGAATTTCGACTTAGCTTCAGTGCTCTGCCAATGTATGTGTTCTCCAACTGACCCCAACCCATTCTCTTATAATTTTCTCGTTGGCAAACCAACGACCATGATCTAATCTCTAATCAACGACTAAGATTAGATGTTGTTTGATCCACGTCACTTAGAACATTCTCATCACATGTTTAATTTAATTCACTTTAATCTTTTAATTTTCCTAAGTTAGACTTAGGGTCCTTAATTAAAAAGTTAAATTATTTGAATAACTCTTAAACGAGATTGAATTTCTCCAAACGATTTCTAGGTCTTGGAGATCTCATGTACTTCAGCTCCTCCACAAAATTTCGGAGCTAGAGCACATCCGATGCTACCCCAAAATCTCCTCACTTCAACCCGCAGATATGAGTCTCTCTATCTTTTACTTCAAATCCCAAGGGTTGTTTTATACAGACTTCTTCATCGATAGTACCATTCAGGAATGTTGTCTTGACATCCATTTGATTGATGTTCCATCCCATCGATGTTACCAAAGAGACCAACAATCGTATAGGTGTATGCCTTGTTGTAGGTGCAAATATCTCTTCATAATCGATGCCTTACTTGTTGGGAAAACCCCCTAGCCACAAACCTTGCCTTATATTTGTCAATACTTCCATTTGCTACATGTTAAATCTTCTAGACCTACTCAGAAGTTACCACATATTTTTCTTCAGGCCTAGGAATGATTTCCCAACCTCCATTCTTCATTATCGATTGATATTCTTCATTCATAACATCTTTCCATTCTTGATGTTTGACAACATCTTCAAAGGTGGATGGTTCTGCTGCAATCAACTTTTTCATACAGGTTGCATGCCCTAATATCTTTTAGGGTTCTTTCTTTCCGTAAACGTACCCTTGGCTTCTCCATGTCCCTCGCCATCTAGAAGAGTAGACTTTAACCAATTAGGTCTCTTCTTACTCTCAAGGATGATGACTTGTTGCATAAGTTCACTCAGGGACCTTCTTCTTCATTATTTGAATAATCCTCCTCCCTAGTGCATTCTTCAAATATTGGAAGTTCTTAATCATGAGAGTCAACTTAGGAGGTCCTTTAATTTCTTTAATGCAATACTTTCATCAAAGATCACATCTCGGTTTACTTCTATTTGGTCCCCTTCCTTTATGTAGATCCTATATGCCTTTGAAGTGTTACTATATAGCCAACAAATATTCCCTTCATGCTTCTAGGATCCAACTTATTTCTTTTATCTTCTAGAATGTGAATATAGACAGGACAACCAAATATTCAGAAATGATCTACACTTGGTTTCTTCCCATTTAATGCTTCCTCAGGAGTCATGTTGTCTAGTGATCTGTGAGGACTTCAATTTTGAATATACACAACAATTTTTGTTACTTCACCCCATAGAAATTTAGGCAAGTATTAATCATGTAACATGGCTTTAACACTTTCTTCAATTGAGCGATTCTTTCGTTCAACAACTCCATTTTTCTCTGGATTATATGGGACTATTAGCTCCCTGTTAATCCCAACATCATAGAAAGCTACGAGTTCCTTTGATGTGTATTCTCCTCCATTGTCAAATCTCAGTACCTTTATCCTTCTTTATGTGAGATTCTCTACTTCAACCTTGAATTCTTGAAATTTGTTGAATACTTCATCCTTGGATTTCAACAAATAGATCCAAGTTTTCCTTGAGTGGTTATCAATGAATGTTACATAATATAGATGACCTCAAAGAGACTTTGTATACATAGGACCACAAACATTAGAATGAATGAGATCCATGATTTGTTTTGACCTTGAAGCGCTGCCTCAAAATGGTCTCTTAACATTTTCCCCAATGCACATCCCTTGCACACTCCTTCATGATCCTCCTTGAGTTCAGGGATGTCATTCACCATTGAATGTAGAGTTGGTAATATTTTGTAGTGAAGGTGTCCAAACCTTTGATGCCAAAATTCACATGGACTTACTTCAATGTGAACCAATACTTGAGAGATATGTGCCAACAACCTATAGAGCCTTCCTTTGCGAATCCCAATGGTTTTTGCATTGTTGATTCTAGAGCTTTTATCCCATACCACAACCTTTCCATTTATAAAAGTGACTCCATCTCCCTTGTCTTCTAGACATGACATAAAAAGTAAATTATTTTGCAAACTTGGTATGAGCAAAATGTTATTTAGATTAATATTTCCTCCATTCTTCAACTCCAACGAAGTTGATCCTATTCCTCTTACATGATAGCTCTTCTTGTCACCAAGTTCAACAGAGTAGGAATATTTTCCTCTTGATAAGGTCTTTAGTTGTTTGTGCTCACATGTCATATGTCTCGATGCTCCACTTTCAATTACCCATATGTTTTAATCTTCAAATGTAACTCAGAATCGTTGAGAATAACCCTTCGTCTTTTGTAGTGGAAGTCTTGGTCATATTATTCTTGATGGATAATAGGAGACTCCATAATGCTTTGATACCTTGCTTGAGATGACTTGCCACCATAGAACACTCGCTTGAATGATTTCTTCAATAATGTAGTGATCTCCATCATGCCCCTTAGCCAACCTTAGATATGATACCATGTTGAGAAATCTAAAGGGATGCAATTAGGATGATTTCTCTTAAAATTGATAACTACTTTTGATGTCTTTTTAATTTTCTTAATTATTATCTTCTTCTCTTATTATTATTTTGTTATTATCATCAAACAACTAAGAAAAACGAGAAGATCAAGAATACACAAGAACACAATATGTAGGCTTCAAGCCAAGGCCAAAACCTCTCCACTTGCGAGGAAAACCCACGAATCTCTTCTCTTCTTATAGATTCTTCAAATGATGAATTCCAAGACCTCTAGACCAAAACCAATACCCTTTCAAGACCAAATAAAACCTTCTTGATGATGTGCTTCCTTTGTCCAAGTCAAAGTCAATCAAATCTCTTCCAGTTGCACAACTTCGACCTGCAGCCTATAGAATTTTAAACTCCACTCGCAAGTCTAAAATTTTCAGCCCCTACAATGAGTTACTCGCTCTCCCACACATGTGAGAAATTTCAGTGGCTTCCAAGGCTTCCTTTGACCTTTGCTTGGGTTCCTCCTTCTTCTAGGGCTTCTAGGTGACCTAATGGACCTTCCCTTCGACCTTCTTTTTTGCAATTTATTCAACTTCGACCTTGCATCATCAAAACCTTAGCCTTTCTTCTTCACATGAGAGAGAGAGAGAGAGAGAGAGAGAGAGAGAGAGAGAAATAACCCAAAACTTCTACTTTCTTCCTTCCTTCTTTGCCAACCTTCTTCTGCTTCTCCTTCACTTAGATGATGAGAATATGAGTGAGTGTCCATAGGAGGTCGAGTTCCCTCCTATATATAGGCTTCGAAGGAGGACAACATGCCCTTAATGAGGCTGATTCTTAGTTGCCGGACCGACTTGGTCTTGGAGGGTATTTTGACACTTTTAAATAAAAAAATAATTCTTTTTACATGTTACAATATGCCCAATGGGGTCTTCTTCATATGACAATGACTCTATGACTTCTTGACACTAGGACAAACCTCCCGGAAGCAATCAATGGGTGCTTGACCTCTAAATAAAAATACCTTGAGCATGAAACCCATGCTACAAAAAATAGCTATAATAAATTTTCTTTCTTTTTACAACATACAAGGATTAAGAGTACATTTCATATTTATGAAGACTAAACCTAGTTACACATTTCAATGCTTAGCATACACAATAGCCAAATCAATTTTCTCTTTTGCGCCTAGGAAATGTGCTACATACAAGTATCCATGCAATATAGCTCTTTGGAGAAGCCCTAGATGGACTCCTCAATTCCCCCACTAGGGAGACACTCAAAGTTCTTCGAAGGAAGGGTTGTAATTCCACTAAGAATTCTTGGTGCTAAACAACACTAGTCTTCATGTGCTAAACAACTCCAAGAGAACTATAATTAGAATTTAAAATGATCAAGATACCCAAAATGAAGGCCTCCATGCTCTCTATTTATAATTTGTTGGCCCTCTCCCTCCCTTGGTGGTCCCCACTCTTCACTAATTTGCACCTTTTCTCTATCCTCCTCTTCTCGTTAGTGCGAATTACATCCTTTGGGTGGTCCCCAACGCCAAAAATTGAAGAATTGCGATATGCCTTATAAATTTTTAAATTTAGGATATCACAATCCTCCCCGCTAAAAATTTCTTGTCCTCAAACAATGCTTGAAAAAGCACTCTCTCTTTTTGGTTGACCCTGTGTCGTTGCTACAAGCAATACCAGGGGTCCTAAATGTGCCACTGCGTTATGTTGAACCTATGCAATGTCCCGCAATAAAGGAATCCTCGATACTAGGATCCCATGCCATCTTGCTCAATGTGAAGCCATCCTCACTCCACTCACAATCCAAAAATGTACTGGTGTAAGAGACCGACCACATACTACCGACAAGTAGAGTGCATCGACAATGCCAAATCTCCGTCAACTCCTCAAAAAGTCGACTTGTTGAGACGTCAATATTTGGTACCTCAAGAGTGAACTCCCTAGAGGCATGATTGAAGCCTTATAGAATAAATCCCTCACTCCTGCGAGTCAATCACAACCATCTCCTCGCCAATCATATAACCACCCATGGGAAGCGCTACCCCATTGCAACATGACCCGAGGAAGTGAAATTCCTATTACCAAATGGAAGCTCAATGGAAGTTTTGGGTGACATTCCCTTGTGGGAACCCACACTTCTCAGCCCGTAATGCAATCGTCAGCCCACCCGTAGCTCCCACGTCCCAAGTGAGGTCACTATGTGGACATTGTGCTAACTGTGTATGACTCGTGATCCCCTCGTGATCCCGCAGATCTATCCACTCCCCATAATCCTCCATCACAACCCCAATAAAGGACAACTCGTAGTGTTGAAGACTATCCTTCCAGGGGCATCCCATTAAATCCATCATATACTAGCCCTTGTCCGACATTTGGCCAGAACAATAGCAAGGAAGGCCCTCCCTCGCCCATACCGATAATCCTAACAATCCCCGACCTATCCTCTCCAGGGGAGATGTCGTCTTTGTCACTATCATCTCTATGATCCTCTCAAGTAAGATGCTCTCATCTGCCCCAATGGATCCCTAGACCCCCAAAGCCGATTGAAAGCCCATTGCTTCCAATTCATGTTGCCCTCGCCACTCTGTAGTATTGATGTCCATTGGGAACCCCCATGTTCCATATAGATAATCCTTGAACGTTGCCAATAGAAAAATATATGATACCCACAACCGACTCAGTGTTTTTGCAGATTTGTCCTCGCTCCAACAAATCATTGCCACTAAGTGTCGTTCTCACCTCGTAATGTGCCAATACAATGTTTGAAGCTTGGATACCCACCGGAAAGTTTCCTTAGCCGCACACTCGTATCCTCCCGCTCATGTAAGATCCTAACAAGCCTTATTGAAGCAGAGAAGGCACATGTCTCCCCCGAGATCATCTCACCAAGTGCAAGCTCGGAGATGAAAAATATACCACCCTTGCGAAGATTACCTCATCTTTTAGCCCATGGTCGCCAACTCATGTACCGATCTTGATCCTCCACCAGGGAATCTCTATCATGCCCCGAATGCACTAAATCTCATAGAGCCATCTCAAGAAAATCTCCCAAGTCCTATTATCCACAATGCGGGCCTCAATCGGACACAACAAGGCTCCCCTCAATCGCCCGTGATGCCAACGAGTGAGAGATGTGTGGGCACCAACGGTATGGTCAAGAACCCGTGTGGACACTCTTGAAAAAGCCTTGTGTCTCGATCTGATCTCCCAACTTGGGTATTTCCTCCTCAATGGTATACCTAACACTCTCGTCAAAAAGTCTCCCCTGCTAGCAACACCCCCTCACTCCATAGTGAAACCGCGCATTCTACTACATACTACCCATCTATCCTCATGCCCCATAGCATACAATCGCACCCATTTGCACATATTTGTGCACTAATGGACCCCGTTACATGTTGTCACATTTCCACGTGATCAATTGACATCCCTCCCGTATCGATGTGTTCGTAATACTATGAGGAAATGCATTGCGATGTGAACCACTCCTCTTATACCTCAATATGACCCTACACACCACTACACACCACCCCGCACTTATGTGCTCCTATACATATCGTTGCGCACCACCGCATGACCCTATACACCCCTCGGATGCCATGGTCTAAAAGTGAGTCAGTAGTATTAACTCGCACCTTGTCAGTATCACCATATCCACTCTCTTACCTCTTTAACCCTCTGACGAGTGGACCTCCACTCCCGATCCTCCCCGAGAGATCCGACAGGCGAATCTCCCTTGTGGTGGTGTCCCTAAGGTATTACTTCGATGACCCTCGTGCCCCATATATCCATGGGGAATCATCCTCTCCATACAAGGAACTATCCGGTGGCCTCGTCGATGCCACCTCATTTGACAACCTCCTACCAAGGTGCACCGATCATCCAACGACCCCACACACAACCAACATGTCAAGACAACTCGAGTATGCTCGCTCCCCTCGCCAACCCGACGTGTCATTGGTGTTGTCTAGAATTCTAATGGGAATATGAAAATGGGGGTGAGTCAAATCACCGTGATCCACCATCCTCGCTAATACCGTAGATCGACCCAATCCATGAAGTGTTAGGGGGTCCCACCCGGATCCCAATGATGATTCAACCTTTGAGCCCCTCTCGGGAAAACCACGAGCCCTCGTTGAACTATGATCCCCACCATGGATGGATCCGGACACCTTACCAACTCCACCAAGGGCCAACTCTCTCGCCACCCAACCCCATGTGAGGGATCAAATGCAAGAGCCCCTAAGTACATAACAACTCCATCATGTGAATTTTACACCCTACACAACTCATGTCTCCTTGCCTCATCGGCCCGGTCAACATATACAATATGTCTAGGTAACTATGCCACTCCCCTCTAATGTGCAGAGGGCAACCTAAAAATGTTGCAAGCCCTATCTATGTATGCTTGAAGAGGGTTTCTCTAACACTCTAGTGTGAAGTCCTCTAGCCGTACCATTAGGGAATCCAACCTGTTTCCGCAACGCGAGTCGCCCTGCCCACCGACTTGGCACAAACTTCTCTCATGACCTCCAACTCCTCATTCTACTACAAAATGGTCTCTTGGACTGTCGTGACCTTCTTTTTTAATGCTAGAAGGTCGACCTAGAGCCGTTCAAATTGTTGTGGGTAACTATCACCTATAAAATCGGCCACAACTCTTTATACCTATGTTTCTCTTTGGAACCACATCAATGGTTGATATGTCTCTTGCCACCTCATCAACGGTGGATACCTCTTTGTCTCTTGGCACCCCATCAATGATGGATATGTCTCATGACACCTCACTAATCGTTGTACGTCGATATCACCTAAAAATCGGACATGACCTTGGACACCTCATCAATGGATACCTAAACAACGAATGACACCTCATCAACAATGGACATCTCTCGTGTCTCCCCGGGCACTCGTCGATGGATCACCCTATGGGTGTATGCTCTACTCCCCCCCAAGGTGTCGCCGTAGTTATCAAAGGAATCTCCAACAAGGGTGATACATGCATCACTCTTTGCACATCTACATGCTCCTCATGCGTGCCATCCGCCTCATCCTCATTCTCCTCCTCAAGCTCCCGATATCTAAAGCTAGGTCTCCACTAGCATAAGTGCCCCTTGGTCCCACCCTCTAATTTCCCCCTATCATGTCCACTTCTTTTAGTAGGTCCGGTGCCCTAATTATGCCAACTTTCACCACATGGTGTAAATGACTACATCCCCCACGACATGTGCAACTCTAGTGTCTTTGTTGTAAGGACTGGGGGATGAATTTCTGGTCCGCCACCTTCCTCAACCGGGCCAACCTCTCATCGTTCCAATAGATTCCACCCCAAATTTCCCTGCATACCTGAATCTCCCTTGAGCCATGGGTTTGTATATGGATTCACTCGTCACTATGCGTACATGCCCAAATCATCCATGATCTTGCCGGGCTACCCCCATAGTTGGCCAAGATCATGCTTTGATACCACTATAATATTCCTAAATTGGAATTTAATAGCAAATACCAAGCAAGGGACTAGGAATAACAAATAAAATTAAACTCATACTTAGCAATTAAACACTAAAATGTCCAAAAACACAATTTGAGCCATTTTATTAATGTTATGGTGGAAGAGTACATAAAATGAGCTGAAATTTTGGAACTTGGGCTTGTTATGCAAGTCGAGCAAAACTCAGAAAAAATGGCACCGATCTAAGTGGTAGAAATGGTCCTAGAGTGAACTACACCCTTCTCCAATAATTCTCGTTGTTCGCTACTAACTAGAACACTAACTTCTCGCTAGAAATAATGCCTATAAAATTATGCAAAATTAACCCTAGTGGGCTCCTCTCACCAAATCCAAAAACCCGTAAAGGGTTTGGATTCATCCCAAGTACTAAAATTGACCCCCAAATATAGTGTGTTTCCCAACTAGCGTAGCTGAAATGGGAAACTAATCGAAATAAACATCTAGAACACCCTTCAATCCGCACTATTGAAATCATCCCAAACTCCTCTAAGAATCACCTAAAAGTCCCCAAATCCTCACTCCTCTTCAAATTTTGACTCTACCCACCGGATGTTTGTGCAAGCTTATGCAATCCACCTCCACGCACTACCAAAAGATAAATAAATTGACCCACAAGATTGGCTCCCTACTCTAGCCCGTAGCTTGCCTTCAACATTTTGGCAAAACAACGAGAATATATCCCCAATTTGTTTCTCAAATACCCTCATTATCTTTCCTAATAGCGAAATTGATTTTCCTTCTACACCCAGGAAATGTGCTCTATTGGAAGTATCCATACAATATAGATCCTGGAGAAGTTCTAGATGGACTCCTCAATTCCTCACTAGGAGACACTCAAAGTTCTCCGAAGGAAGGGTTGGAATTCTCGCTCAAAATTCTCGTTGATAAACAACACTCATCTTCTCATGTTAAAAAACTCCAAAGAGAACTATAATTAGAAGTTAAAATGACCAAGATACCGAAAATGAAGGTCTCCATCCTCTAATTATAATTTTTTGGCCCCTTTCCTCCCTTGGTGGTTCCCACTCTTCACTAATTTGCACCTCTTCTTTCTCCTCCTCTTTTCTCTAGTGCAAATTGCATCCTTTGGGGTGGCCCCCCAACACCCGAAAGTTAAGAATTGCAATATGCCTTATAAATTTGTGAAATTTGGGATATCACGAGATAGAAAAAAAAAGATAAAGCCTTGAGGAGTCTAAGACCTTGGTAGATAATTTTAAAAGTGACATTCTCCCTTATCTTACCATTTCTATCATTTTAATTCTACTCTTAACATTACCATCAATTGTTTCAAGATGTTTGAGAGTGGTTCCAACCTCATCAGATTCTTATGGAGATATTATTTCAAGATGTTTGAGAGTGGTTCCAACCTCATTAGATCTCTTATGGAGAAAGTATAATTTCACATGTCATTCAGAATTGACTTAGTGTTTTTCACTATTTCAGGATTGGAGGATTATTGCATTCCACTAGATTGCATAATAATGAATTTGCATGTGATTGATTGATGCAGGAAAACCCTACCAAAACCTAGAATCTCTCAAAATACTTTGCATATAAAAATGCATCCCAATTCTTTGCCCAAATATAGACTCTAAGTCTGGGCAATCTCAACTTTTACATGCGAAAGCTCTTCAAACATATGGTTCAAAACCATTCAACATATACACAAGGCTCTTCTATAAAACCCAAAATTCAATTAACTCATGTGAAAGTTCAACTCCAATCAATGTTATGAAATCATAAACCCAACAATCAACTTTTCATGTGATTAAACCCAAACTTCAAATAGCATTTAGAACCCAACTCACAAATTTCATACCAATTGTCAATATGAATGATTGACCTTAAATATATCGATATTGGTTCTATTATATATGCGCCCTTGCCTTTACACTTAACAAGTTTGATATTTGCTAATCAACACTAGCACATATAGGATTATGCATTCCCACATCTACCAACCTTCACGGTTTATTCAACATGCTAATTGCCTTCTATTCAAAAATCGACTTTGATTTAAATATAATCAACTTTGCCAACATATAAGAACATTTCGATTTCAAAGTTCGACCTTTAGCATTTAAAATCATGCAACCATTTCAATGTAACGATTTAACTTTCGACCAATGCATCAATGTGAATAATGTGTATGGCCCCATTAACTTACCATTCGCTTCAACGTCGACTTAATGCTAATGCCTCTGCGCATGGACTTGGCATTTCATCACAATTCCATTCTTACTCAATTCCATCCAAACGAATGAGCTCAGGACCTTAGCGTTTCATATCAGGCATTGCCATTTTGCAATAAAATCATGTGTTATTTCAGTCGAAGTTCCTATATCTCGAGGCCAATTCCACTGGACCCCATACTTTCGGTATCATGGTTCAATGTCAAGGTTCCGCCTCAACCACAACTGTTTTTTTTAGCATTTTCTTTGTATTGTCATTTCACCGAAGTGTTGAGACTTCGGTGACATTGTTATCTACTAACAGACCTCTCGACAACAAATTTTACCAGTAGGTAACGTCAGTCACACCTAAACAAATCAATATTGAGGTTCTTACAAAGTTTTCATCTGATCTAGCTCGGGCTTGATATCTCAATATTGTTTGATTGCAGATATGCTAAGGCACAACACTTTTATCGCCTCTTCGACCGATTTCAACATCGCTTCCTCTTCTTACATTTCTCCATAGTTCACACAGATGTTTTAAATAAATCTCTACGTCCTTGCTCTTCAGATTTCTTCAATGTATTTCAAGGCTCGGGACCTGTGCCTTTCACACAACGCTCAACAATACATTTAGATCCAAAAACCAAACTGACATATAAATCGATTTCAACATTCTGGCAAACAGAGTTTTAACCTCTATTTAAATGTTTACTCAGACTTTATGCCATTGCTGCATTCCATTTTATTCAACGCTGCCAATCAAAACCACAGACTGACATTAAAAATCAATTCACCCAACACACGTAGTCTCTCATTTATTTCACATGGATTTACCATTACAATTAACAATTGAAATATCAATATTAAGTAATATCGATCCTTCCAACTGTGTGCAGAGCCATATGTCAGAGCCTAATTCTGAATTTTTCATATACTTATTAGAATCAAGCATATTCACACAATCAAATTCAACAATGCTCATATGGCTCAAAAGTCAAATTCCACATATATAAATAAAAGCAAACAATTACAAAGAACCTCTTGTTCATGGTCTGATTTTCAAATCAATGGCCCTTTTACAAAAAGCCGGAGGCTTACAAACTATGTTTTTCCTATTCAACTCCTATTCTCTGATCTGGCTTCTAAAATTATTAATCTATACAAATTTAATTGAACCAATTTAGGTTCAAATCCCTTCAATAACTCAACAAAGTCCTCAAATATCTCAACACCCCTACAATCTAGATTTTATCCCTAAAATCTTGAAACTAAATCTATCTTAGGCTTCATAATTAATTCTTAGATATTTCAAATCTAATTTCCCTCATGTTTTCCAATTATTTGGAAACATTAACAAATCCTCACATATAATTAATTAAAAACTCTCAAACATCCCATTAATATTTACATAAAATTAATATTTCTTCACAAATATAAGACCCCCTAGTTTAAATAAAATACAAAGTATTTCCCCGAATCTAATGCTCCTGCATCAGACTCCCAAGGTTGAAAATGATCATGATCTCCTGATCATGCGTTTTAAATCTTTGTCCGCCTGGATCCCACACTTTGTTCTGTAACTCATCATCTATATCTGCTGTTTGCTGCTTTTCTCCAGGTCTCCATATCTTATGCTGTCTTGCTCCACTGGCTGCACTTTCACAATCTGTCTCTGTTTTCATTTTGCTGCTGCTGCTGCTTCTCTTCCTTGCTGATGTCTTCCTTTGAGACACTTTCAACATGATTCTTCTGATTAATTCAATTTCTCTGTCCAATAAATATTTAGATTGTTGATTTCTTGCTACCTGCTGAGCTCTGGCTTGCTGAGCCCTTGCTTCTATGCTTGCTTCTGTTCTTACTGCCACCCAATCATCCATGCCCTCTTGTGTTCTGCAATTGAAAACTTCTTCTCTGCCTTCTCCTATCAGCAATTTACTGGACTGGTACATTGTGTACTCCTTTTTTCTGTCTTCATCTCTCTGCGTCTGCAATTCACAATTCTGAAATTGAGAATTCTTTTCCTGCACTGAATCTTGACTATTCAACATCATTTCCAGCAACATAACTTCTTCATTCCATGGATTAGAAATTTCCACAGAATTTTCTTCTTCCTTCATTTGACTACTCAACTGAGTCAAATGTTCTCCAGCACCTGCAACAACACCTGCATTCACAAAACACTTGTTAAAACAAAAATCATAAGGCCCCAATGCCTTACTTCCCTCTGCCAGCACTTCAGTATGTTGTTCTGAGTTTTCCTCCACTATCAGCACATCATTATGCTGATCCAAACTTTCCAAAGAATTCTCTAAAGAATTCTCAAGACTGTCAACCAGTCCTTTTTTCACACCATCTGCCTCCATGATGTATTTATGCTCTTGTTCACTGTAATGAACTCTGCCTTCTGCTGCAATCTCCCTGTCATACTCTGAATTTACCAACAAGTATTCCAGCAATGCAATTTATCTGTGGCATAGCTGAAGTATATCATCATCATGTACCAACCCTACATTCATACACAAACTTTCACTTTGAAAATCACAAAGTTCAACAGTCTCAACTGTTGGTTTATATACCAACTCTTCAAGCCGATCCTCTTCTTCATTCACAAGAACTTCCTCTTCTACTATAACAGCTTCAAGTACAAAAGCATCACTGCTTTCTTCTTCAGAGTATTTATCTCCTGAAAGATTCTTTTCCATGCTTGTGACCACTCCACAAGATTGTGCATCCTCCTCAGTAAAACCTGTAATCACATCACAATTGTCAGCTACAAAAATACAAGGTTTTACATTATCCAGCTGATCTGGATTTACCCAATAGTTCAGGAAATCATCAATGATCTCCTCTTCTGTTTCATCAATGGAAACCTCCACTTTCAACTCAGCTGCTCTGAGTTCTTCATGTCTCAATTGTATACTCATCATCTGCTCGAGCTTCCTCAGCTCTTCTGTTAATTGCATGTTTACCTATTGATCCCTCTTTACTTGTAGTCTCTGCCATTTCACTTTCTTCCTCATGGTCCAACCATGTCTCTGGTCTTTCGTATTTTCCTGTAACAATTCTATCAATAACTCAAGATGAACTTCTATCTCAGCTTTCTCTCTCTCATACTTTTCATCAGTCAATTGTTTCCATATGCCATTTTCCTTGGCATTTTCCTTCTCCTTCTTTCTATTGTGGCCTCTCTCTGAACCTCTGCTCTCTCCTTTATGACTTTCGGTAGTCATCTTCTTTTCCATGAGTTCCTCACCCATGAGTTGCACCAAGCCTCTGCAACAGCAAGCTCTCCTGCTACCACTTACCTCACTAATCCTTTCCTCCGGATCTGGTCTTTTGGTAATCACTGGTCCTCTGCTGGAACCTTTTGAGCATTTCTTCACTGCTCCTTCAGGCTTCACTCATCTGCAACTTTATTCAACCTCTATTGAATCTTCAGGTTCTGCCACTCTTTCTTAGAATCCCTTGCTGGACTCTTTCATCACTGCACTCCAGTTGTGATCTGCTTCATTCTGCTGAGATTTCTTCAACCTGCTTGCAACCTGAATTCTACAAACAACCTTCAAACCAAAGTTAAATATCACCTATCAACTCACCTCTTGACTTATCTTTCACCTGCACTGCATCTCTGTGCTGCAATCTTCATCAGTTTCAAAATCTGATCTTAACACATGCAATTAATTAACAAACTTGAACCTTCAAACAGAGCTTATTCCAACTCTGATACCACTTGATGCAGGAAAACCCTGTCAAAACCCAGAATCTCTCAAAATACTTTGCATATAAAAATGCATCCCAATTCTTTGCCCAAATATAGACTCTAAGTCTAGGCAATCTCAACTTTTACATGCGAAAGCTCTTCAAACATATGGTTCAAAACCATTAAACATATACACAAGGCTCTTCTATAAAACCCAAAATTCAATTAACTCATGTGAAAGTTCAACTCCAATCAATGTTATGAAATCATAAACCCAACAATCAACTTTTCATGTGATTAAACCCAAACTTCAAATAGCATTTAGAACCCAACTCACAAATTTCATACCAATTGTCAATATGAATGATTGACCTTAAATATATCGATCTTGGTTCTATTATATATGCGCCCTTGCCTTTACACTTACCAAGTTTGATATTTGCTAATCAACACCAACGCATATAGGATTATGCATTCCCACATCTACCAACCTTCACGGTTTATTCAACATGCTAAATGCCTTCTATTTAAAAATCGACTTTGATTTAAATATAGTCAACTTTGCCAACATATAAGAACGTTTCGATTTCAAAGTTCGACCTTTAGTATTTAAAATCATGCAACCATTTCAATGTAACGATTTAACTTTCAACCAGTGCATCAACGTGAATAATGTGTCTGGCCCCATTAACTTACCATTTGCTTCAACGTCGACTTAATGCCAATGCCTCTGCGCATGGACTTGGCATTTCATCACAATTCCATTCTTGCTCAATTCCATCCAAACGAATGAGCTCAGGACCTCAGCATTTCATATCAGGCATTGCCATTTTGCAATAAAATCGTGTGTTATTTCAGTCGAAGTTCCTATATCTCGAGGCCAATTCCACTGGACCCCAGACTTTCGGTATCATGGTTCAATGTCAAGGTTCCGCCCCAACCACAACTGTTTTTTTTAGCATTTTCTTTGTATTGTCATTTCACCGAAGTGTTGAGACTTCGGTGACATTGTTGTCAACTAACAAACCTCACGACAAAAGCTTTTACCAGTAGGTAACGTCAGTCACACCTAAACAAATCAATATTGAGGTTCTTACAAAGTTTTCATCTGATCTAGCTCGGGTTTGATATCTCAATATTGTTCGATTGCATATATGCTAACGCACAACACTTTTATCGCCTCTTCGACCGATTTCAACATTGCTTCCTCTTCTTACATTTCTCCATAGTTCACACAGATGTTTTAAATAAATCTTTGCGTCCTTGCTCTTCAGATTTCTTCACTATATTTCAAGGCTCGGGACCTGTGCCTTTCACACAATGCTCAACAATACATTTAGATCTGAAAACCAAACTGACATATAAATTGATTTCATCATTCCGGCAAACAGAGTTTTAACCTCTATTTAAGTGTTTACTCAAACTTTGCGCCATTGCTGCGTTCCATTTTATTCAACGATGCCAATCAAAACCACAGACCGACATTAAAAATCGATTCACCCAACACACGTAGTCTCTCATTTATTTCACACGGATTTACCATTACAATTAACAATTGTAATATCAATATTAAGTAATATCGATCCTTCCAACTGTGTGTAGAGCCATATGTCAGAGCCTAATTCCAAGTTTTTCATATACTTATTAGAATCAAGCATATTCACACAATCAAATTCAACAATGCTCATATGGCTCAAAATTCAAATTCCACATATATAAATAAAAGCAAACAACTACAAAGAACCTCTTGTTCATGGCCTAATTTTCAAATCAATGGCCCTTTTACAAAAAGCCGAAGGCTTACAAACTCTATTTGTCCTCTTCAATTCCTATTCTCTGATCTGCCTTCTAAAATTATTAATTTATACAAATTTAATTGAACCAATTTAGGTTCAAATCCCTTCAATAACTCAACAAAGTCCTCAAATATATCAACACCCCTACAATCTAGATTTTATCCCTAAAATCTTGAAACTAAATCTATCTTAGGCTTCATAATTAATTCTTAGATATTTCAAATCTAATTTCCCTCATGTTTTCCAATTATTTGGAAACATTAACAAATCCTCACATATAATTAATTAAAAACTCTCAAACATCCCATTAATATTTACATAAAATTAATATTTCTTCACAAACATAAGACCCCCTAGTTTAAATAAAATACAAAGTATTTTCCCGAATCTAATGCTCCTGCATCATTGATTGT
>CM076579.1:383232652-383530193 GCA_034641835.2 Pinus albicaulis | reverse complement strand
TTTCTGTTTCATTTCAGTATTGCTTTGTTTAACTCAGTTTTGCTTAATTGTTTCAGTAGTTAAATTTAGATATATTAAACTGCTCATAGCATCTTCAGTTGCCTCCGAAAGCCACAGCTGGACTGATGGTGAGGGATTGTATTATGAAATGTGTAGTTTAGTATTAGTTTTCCTTCTACAAATTTAAATATATTAAACTGCTCATAACGTCTTCAGTTGCCCCCGAAAGCCACAGATGGACTGACGGTGAGGGATTGTATTATGAAGTGTGTAGTTTAGTATTAGTTTCCTTTCTGCAAGTTAGAAATGTTAAATTGTGCATGACATCTTCAGTTACCTCCCAAAGCCACAGCTGGACTGATGGTGAGGGATTGAATTATGAATGTATGGTTTGATATTAGTTTACTTTCTACAAGTTATATATCAGTTACTCAAGTTGTTTATGGTTACTTCCGAAAATCATAGCTGGACTAATGATGAAGGATCAGAAGATAAATTGATGTAATCTGATTTAGATTTACTTTGTTGCAATTTTGAATTTCTTTAAGCATAGTTTCTTTTTGTTTAGACAACACTAAGAATAGTTTAGTTTCATGCTCACTAGTTCACTATCTTTTGATTTATTAGACTTACAACATCTTTTCATTTCAGCAGTACATTTTCATTTCCTTTCAAGTTTTGTCATTGAAAATTTCAAATTCCTTTTTAAGTTTCAAGTTGGTAAATCATTATAGGGGATATCATTTCCTTGAACAAATATAACCATACTTTTTTTCATTTTAGAATTTCGATTTCACCTTAGAAAACCAAAAATGACAAACAGTTAAGAAATAGGTTATCTTGCACATATAGTGCGCCGCACTTCATCAGCTTACGAATCCCAGATTGACAAACTAAATGCAGCAATTTAGGATACACTAAATTGACCAAACACAAATGTACCCTCAAGAACAACTGGAGTAAAAATGGAACTCGAACCCGATAAGTATTGTTCAACTGCGACACCACCAGCTGAGAGTCGAAGAAAACTACCAACGAATCAACACCCAAAGATATTGCCTCTGAGATTAGATAAACAACTGCAGTGTATTTTGCTATGTTATTGGAAGCAGGACCAATGCAGACCCCTCTTGATACTAACAGCTGATCGGATGGATAATGAAGCACCCAAGCCGCAGAAGCTAAGTTCCAGGAGTGTCTACTAGCACCATCGGCGAAACCAAAATGACTCATGACATCCGACACAACCTGCCAAAGTAGATCAAAAACATCACCAGCCCATCAAAGATAGAAAAAAAACCAGATATGTACAAAGAAAAACTACTATATACAAAAGCAACATGCCAGGCCGAAGCCTAGGCATAATACTTCTTCAAATAGAGCCCATTTCTGGGCTCCGGCAACTCGTTCCCTTCAAAATCAACCAAGGTATATGCTCCTTTCTTAAGGACTTTTTTAACGATAAAGGGGCCATACCACATAGACTTAAACTTTCCTGCCCCCAAGGCATCTTTTTCTTGGGCATAGACCAAAACAAGGTCACCTTCCGAAAAAACCCTAGACTTGACCGCCTTATTGTATTGAACTTTAACTCGGTTTTTATGTGCTTCATTCATCGTGGCAGCATCCCGACGCTGCTCATCGAGATGTTCCAGATGAGGGAGACGTTCTTCAAGACTAGAAGTGTCAGGAAGAAGTTCAACAGCTAACTTAAGAGAAGGAATCTCATATTCAATGGGAAATATGGATTCCAACCCGTGTACTAGCTGAAACGAAGTAAAGCCTGTTGCAGTTTTCACTGACGTCCTGTATGCCCAAAGTGCAGGATATAGCATAATATGCCAGTTGGATCTAGCTTTATCAATTGTCCATTGAAGAATTGTCTTCAAGGATTTATTCACGGCTTCCACTTGCCCATTGGCTTGAGGATAATATGGAGATGAATGCTCCTGTCGGAAACCTAATTTTAGAGCCAACTCAGCCATCATGTTATTCTGAAAATAACTGCCATGAGCAGTGACAATCTCTCTAGGAATACCAAAACGAGCAATAACCTGGTTGAAAAGAAAAAGAGCTGCAGTCTCACCATCATTCCCAAAAGTAGGCATAGCCTCGACCCACTTCGTAAAGTAGTGTACTGCTACAATAATGTACTTGTGACCTTTAGCCGAAGGCAGGTTACAAGTAGTATAATCAATACCCCACTTTGTAAAGGGACCGACAGTAATGACTGGAAAAAGCGGAGCTAGATGAGCACACATTTTTTGAGTATGAACTTGACACGGATGACACTTTTTGACCGACTCCATACAATCCTTGAAAATAGAAGGCCAAAAGTACCCAGCACGCAAGATCTTTTGGGCTGTAGCAAGCCCAGATAAATGACCACCACAAGCTCCACTGTGGCAATCATTTAGCACAGCCTCAGCTTCTTCGAGAGTTAAGCAACGTCTCAGGATTGAATCAACCCCTCGACGGTATAAAGCATCACCAACAATTAAGTAATTCTTAGCCAAGTGACGCAACTTACGGCGCTCATATTTCGAAAAATTAGAGGGAAAATTCGCATTCTAAAGATACACAATTATATCTCCATACCAAGGATCCTGTGGAGAGATAAGAAACAAATGTTCATCCAGGAAGGATTCATCATAGATCATTTCTTCCCCACAGGGCAACTCAGAGATCAATTCCGTGAAAACCAATGATTTCTTGGACTTGGCAGACATAAACTCAAGATCAAATTCCTGCAAAATCACAATCCATCTATTGTATTTGCCCCCAATCATTCGCCTACTGAGGACAAACTGAAATGGATTGGTTGCTACCAAAACATAAGTTTTTCGTAGAATAATGTAATTCCGGAGTCGCTGCACAACATGAATAGCTGCTAAAGCTAAATTTTCTATCGGATTATACCGGAGTTCAGGTGCTACCAATCCTTGACTAAGATAGTATATAACATGCTCTGCAAGAGCATCATCTTCCTGAACTAGAACCATACCAATAGTAGATTCTGCTGCTGCAAGATACAAAAGGAAATCTCTGCTATAATCAGGTGGACTCAATAAAGGAGCAGAGGTCCATGCGTTTTTCAAAGCATCGAATGAGCATTGAGTGAAGTCATCCCAAAGAAACGGAACTCCCTTCTTCAACAATCTCATAAATCCCTTGGTAAATTCAACATAATTTACGATAAATGTTCGAAGAAAATTAGATTTTCCTTGTAGAATTTGAAGTTGATGAATAGAGGATGGGGGAGGCAACCGAAGTATTGCCTCAACCTTGAAGAGATCTACCCTAATCCCTTCCCTAGACACAATGAATCCCAATAACCGACCGGATGTAACCGCGAAAACGCACTTGTTCGGATTCAACCTAATCTTATAGAAACGACATCGTTCAAATATTTTCCGGAGGTGAGCAGGATGATCCATCCTCTTTCGAGAATGAGCAGCTAAATCATCCAAATACGCCTCGATAATATTTTTGATGTCATGGAAGGCATATGACATGGCCCGCTGAAACGTAGCCCCAGCATTTTTAAGACCAAAAGGCATCTTCTTGTATGCAAAAGTACCCCAGGGACAAATAAAGGCAGTCTTATGTTGATCTTCAGGACGGATAGTAATCTGATTATATCCGGAGAAACCGTCCATGAAGGAGAAAATCTCATTACCGACACACTCGTCAATGATCTGATCGATAAATGGTGTGGGGTAATTATCTTTAGGACATGCTTTATTGAGGTCTCTGAAATCAATGCAAACTCGAATTGTTCCTTGTTTTTTATCTACGGGAACAGGGTTTGAAACCCATTCAGTCAAAGGAACAGGGAAAATGAATCCCGCCTTAAGCAGCTTCTCCACCTCAGCTTTGATAGTTGCTGCCTTCCTAGGATTGACCGGACGAAGTTTTTGCCTCACAGGCTTAGCATTTTTGTAAGTCTTGATCTCATGCTGGACAATAGATGGATTTATACCAGGAATTTCCTCATAAGACAAGGCGAATACATCCCTATACTCTTTAAAGAGCTCGGTGTAAATCTGAATCTCTTCAGGGGAAAATTCAGCTCATATGAAGACATTCTCAATAACAATTGGATCCCTGGAAATATTCACCGGGATAGTCGGAGAAATCATGGCCATGTTCCCTTCAACATAAACCTGTGTTGGTGCTAAAGGGTTCAGGACTGGGCGAACAGGACCAAGAGACGAAGGACTTGGAAAACTCGTTTCAACTTTGCTCAAATCAGGAAAAAAGTAAGACCGATGATGCAAATCATCCCACGGTCTATCTATACCAGTCATAGCTTCCAGGATGGCCTCTTCAGATGGAAGAGTGGTATCATGGAAATCCTGGGCAAAAGAAGAACTAAGCATCCAAGCCGGAGCCACATCTCCATCCAACTCTTCTGGTGAAAGAGGAGCTGGGATGGATTCTGCAGAGTCAACAATAGACTGATAAGCAATCTCAGCTGCAGACATTGGAAATGCCATTCCACCCACTTGACCTTCCGCTAATGTGGCGGTAGGGGAAGGTAAGGTCCAAGGGTTCGAAAAATAATGAGTTCTGAAGAACTCTCTTAGAAGAGGAACCTTGGAGGATGAAATTGCATTTATATGCACCGTAGGAGGAGGAATATCAAAAGTACCCATCAAGAAAGAATACATTCCAACTCCTAAATTCTCAGTAGGCGACTTGGTATTATCCAACTTTGGAATATTTGAGTCAGTAGATGCATTCGGGTCTACAGGAGGACAGTCCAGTTGGTCCACTGTAACAATCCTCCCTTCGTGAGGGAAGCAAATGAGTCGAAACAATGAAGATGCAATGGCATCCATCTCATAAATCCAGTTTCTCCCCAAAAGAAGGTTGTATTCCAAGCTTGCATCCGCTATCTCAACCTCTATATTTACAGTTTTTCCCCCAACATAGATAGGCAAAGCTGGGAAAATACCATGCGGTCTATGAGAATGACCATCAAATGAAGTCAGAAGAGTAGCAGATGGAGAAGCTGCGGGAGGTCCAATCCCCTTCCAGCATGCGAGAGACATCACACATGTGGAAGCACCCTCATCAACGACCGTCCGAAAAATATTGCATTTCCGGTATGATGATCTAATATGAAAAGCCATATGATGGGGGAGTCTCTTCTTAAAATTATTCATATCGAAGGTAATCATAAGAGAGTTCTTTGGATCTACAGCCCTAAGAGCAGTGAGCAGAGCACTGCGCTGAGCCAAACAAGACTGGAGCACCTCTAAAGCCGACATGGCACAAGGACTCTACGCCAGATCTTCCACAATAGAGTAGTTCTGGGCAGCCCTAGCGTTTGGATTAATCGTCGAACGCTTCGTAGATGCTTTGGGCATCTGAGGTATAGGCTCAACAGTAGGCCTCGTAATATGAAACGGCTCAGTAGCATCAGGAGCACCCTTAGCTTTCGAAGACTCTTCTTCGCCATAATCATGGGATCTCGGAGTGACATCCACGTGAGCACTCATCATGTATATGTTTGATGGTATTTCCCCTTCCTGGGTGCCACCAGAAGAAGCCCCAGAATTTTGATTCGTGCCAACAACTAGTTGTTTCCCTTGGGGAAAAGTGTTCGTCAACACAGCCTGGGAACTAGAAGAACCCTGCTAAGCTAACAAGCGCTGCGCATCCTGAACTTTAGGGCAAAGGTGTGTAAGGTGGTCTCCAGTACATAAATTGTATGGAAACTTCACTTTCTTTTTATCCTTTGGACCCTCACCAACATGCTCGTTGGTTTTATTTGCATTACGCTTCCCATTCTTACCCTTTTTCTTATTATTCCGTCCCTTCTTCTTCCCTTCGGATTGTTGATTTCCTTTGGGATCAGAAGCTTGGAAGGCATTTACCGACAAATATTGGGAAGGCGATGACTCAGCAGGCACAGCCTGACCAAAAGGAGCAGATTGTATAGACAACTGCTGCAATTGAGTAAGCAGGTTAGCTGCACCACTATTGATCGACCCAATAAGTCCATCACCATGAGGACCAGGCTTAGTTTTGGATAAATCTAATTTGGAGCGAGGAGCATTGGGAAAATATTTATGGAGGACCCCAGACTGAGAATATATCAGTTCCAACTGCTGGGCCCTAAAAATATCTTGTTCCTCAGAAAATACCCCATACAGGGATACATCTTTAGAAATTTCTGACTGCAAAGATTTCAGAAACCATTCCAAAAGTAATTCTCTTGGAATATGAGCTTTAATAAGCCTCTTCCTTCTCCGCCATTCCTGAATATGGTCAGAAATGTGGGTTGCGTCGTCCTGCTTAAAATTAGCTAGGAGTTCAGTCCTGGCGTCATAACAGACGGGCAACTGGAAATGATTTAGAAATGTAACAGCTAGATCTCCAAATGTAGCAAAACTACCCCCAGTTAGCTCAATATACCACTTGGCAGCATTTTCAGTTAAGGTGCGTTGAAACAATCTCAACCTAATCGAATCATCGATCAGGGAGTTAGAAGAACACCATAAATGGAAGGTGGTGATGTGATCAACCGGATCTTCTCCATTCTTACCTTCAAACTTTGGAATGTTTGAAGGAAGTTTGGTCGGAACCGGAGGCCACCCCGGACTGTACCGGATCAGATCATTCATCAATTTCGACAGATCTGGCAATTTTAACGTTGCCAGAAAAGGTAAACGAGGCGGAGCTTGAGGATTACATCCTTGATGGGATGAATTCCCAACATTCTGAAAAGAATACCCTAGATTTGATAAGGAACCAGGTTGCCAGAAAGAACTCGTAGAAAAAGGAGAAGAACCTCCTCCCAACGCAGAGTTACCAAAGACCAGACCAGTCCCCTCCCGAAGTATTAAATGAAGAGGAAAGCCCCTGATAGGGGTTCCAGGCATTATAAAGAGGGGAAAAAGTCTGATAAGCACTCGACGAAGGGAAAGAAGCATTACCTTGGTGACCAGCGTAAAACTGATTCCCTACCTCCGCTGTAGTGAATACAGGGTTCCAACCTGTAAAAGTGGTCGAATTCTGACCTCCAGAACAAGGGTTGAAACTCTAAGTCTGAGAAGTAAACGGAAAGGACCCTAAAGAAGGATTCGAACTAGGAATATGCCCAGTTCCGAAGGGGAACCCTTGAAAAGAAGCTGATCCACTAGCCATGGAAGACATGGGTGTAGATCCAGCTGCAGTAGCGGAAAAGGAAAAAGAAGGAATCCCACTAGTGGGCATTCCAAAACAAAAGGGACCAGAATGAGAAGCATGTGCTTGGGTGAAACTTGAGCCAAACACAGCAGTACTAGAAGCAATCGAATATATAGCAATAGTGCCTCCTCCTTCTACAGAAGCAGGAGTCTGAATGCCTGCAGCACTCATAGCAGAAGCCGCGTTCCCAGTCGTGGCCATCGAAAGGTATGAATAATATGGAGGATCTTCCGGTCTCTCTGACTCAGGTCCGATGTATTCAACAACGAACGGATAATCAGGAGGAAGAGGAGATGGAAGTGACTCAGAGGGTTGAGACACTTCCTCTACCTGTACTTCTTCTTCCTGCGGAAATAAGACTCTCGAGGTGAGCGGAGCGCTCCTCTAGGAACCAACACCAGAACCAGCTATGAAACCTTCGAACCCTTGTGGAGGATCTCTCTCCACTTCATCAGACGCCACAGGGTGATACTCACTTGCTAAATTACTCCTACGCCTTCTTGAAGAAGGCTCTGGACTCTCGGGAGATAACCCCCGAATTCTCATCGATCGACGAGGCGCTTGATCAGCCACTTTAACAAATTTTAATTAGACTCAAAAAGTACAAAGCTAGGCAAGCTAGGAGCAAAGAGCACTCACTACAAGAAAAATCCTTGAGATACAATCAAGCAAACAACCTTCAGGTATTTCCGCTCTGGGTGATTAGGACCAGACACCAAAATACAAGAAAGCGAAATATAGGACCTCCCGAAAGTAGTCTGGGATAATTACGGCCCAGGCTTACTAGCGAAGGTAATAGAAATAGTTACGCCGACCTCCTAACAACAGCCTTTTCCAGCACAAGTACCCAAGCTTCGCAAGGGCACCCCCCAGAAATACTGCTGGAAGTGATACGACTTCTGCCTCAGGTACCACGGGTATTCCCCCCTGCAGTCACCTATGTGGAACCTAGGAGTGGCAACTATGGGCACCAATCCATGTCAGAAGTCGGGCGGAACGGTCTTGAGGTTAGATCCAGCAAATCAGAGAGGGGGTATGTCTCTTCTCAGCCTTCACTTCCCCTCGTGCTTGACTCTCTGGAGGAGAGCTTTCCCGGTCCACCTAACGGAGTTGGATTTCACTCAATTAATCAACTTCTATGTTTTTGTTTGAGCGAACTTGGAGAGTTAACTCTCCACTCACCTAATCCAAGGCCCTACAACCTAGCTAGTTGGTGTATGACACTTAATAAAAACTTTCTAGTTGCTTTTAAATTATAGCGCTTATTTTAATCGACTGTTATGTTAATTCAAATGGATACGGAAATGAAACTTGTGGTGTTTTGACGCAGAAAAGAAATTAATAAAAACCAAACTACATGCAAATGCAGTAATTTCCTTTCGATGAAAAGAAATTTCTACAAAGGTTCTACGAGACTAAATTTTTTTTCTTTTCAGATAACAAACTTCACACTCACAAAAACTATGAAAATGAATAAATGCTTAAGTGCACCTAATGCAAATAACTAAGAGCATGAAAATCCTAAGATGCAAAATCTACTAAAGCAGAGAGAAATTTCCCAAAGATCCTTCAGTTTTATCTCTTTTTGGTTGTCCACAAATCTCGTTCCCAAAATCAGAAACTCTTAGTATAAAGACACTAAAAACGCTTGAAACAAGAGGAAGAAACCAATGACAATTCCTTTCCAAAATCAAGTCAAAAAACAAAGGGAAGAAATCTCAAAAAAGCTTCAAAAGATACAATGAAAAGAAAACAAAAATGCAAAACAAGAGAAAATGACAAAACAATTTTTTTTTTGAGCTTTTGAATTTTATAAAAAAGAAGGGCTCAAAGAGACCAAGAAAACTATCAAATCCCAAGCCAAACAACCCTGAATTTCAAGAAAAAACTTCAAAAATTCTCCAAGTTTTATAGGGCTACATAGTAGTAAGATTTATATGAGAAAAAGAAGACAAGAAACTCAGTAACTCAGCCTAGAAGAATAGTACAACCTTGCAGCAAACAAAAACTTTAAAGAACCAAGAAAGACTCTTCAAAAATTGCAACAAGACCTAGTCAACTGAACTCAAGAAAACCAACCCAGAAATGGGAAAAAATCGAAGTGAAAAGCAAGACACAAAGGTAGGAAAGAGTAAATGAGCAGAGGCTCTCTGTTCTGATGAAGCAGAACAACTAAGAATCCCCAGGAAGAGATCTTGATACTCGAACCAGAAATGCCAGCACAAGAAACAAGATTTGCCAGATAAGCTAGTTTTCAACCAAACAAGAGAGAGAAAAGACCAAAGACCACTTTCAACACAATCCAGAGGATACAAAGACACTGCAGGAATAGGTCTTCACCGACAGACAGGACTAAAAAACCAAGAAATCAAAATTTTCAAAATTCACCCAGGCATACGCTACTTGACAGTTTTGAAACAAGCGTGCATACACGACTGTGTTAAAGGAAACCCGCGTATACACGACTCCCTTTAACAAAAAATGCGTGTATACGCATCTGTGTACAGACAAACCCGCGTATGAAAAGGTAAATAATAAAAAATAAAAAAGATCAAGCCTGGATAAGGAATCAGGTCTTCAATCTGACTGAGAAAGAGTTAACTGGACTGGAAATAAAAGTTAAAACTGTTGGAAACCTTTCAAACAGCTGAAACCACCCAACAGGGGAATCACAAGAATGTGGTCCCCAACGGAGTCGCCAGTTCTGTTTCAGGGAAAAACACCCTAGAGGTTTTTTGGGTCGAAACCTCCACAGAGCAGGGCATGTTATTCAGAAGGACTCACACAGAACCACACTTGAATGCTAAAAACTAGATAACAATGATAGTAGAACTCACCCGTAGTCCTACGTTCAATGTAGAGACCGCGGGGTCCAAACCCCCAACAACCCTTCTTCCTCCTTCAACCTGGAAAACAAGGAAGAACGTGCACGGAAACCTAGTTGTACAGCATATACTTCTCCTAAACGTTAGTGCAATCCATGTGAAACATTATATAAACCATAATAAATTCTTAATAATCAATCTTTTCACATATGCAAATAGATATTAACACACAAGTTCAGGAACAATATGGTTCTTCATTATTGTGAATAGCATGTACATAAATAAAAAGTGGAGAGATGCGGAAGTCATCACGATCTTCGAAACCGAGACCGTCGTAGGATCCAGATCCTGCCCTTACCATGAATGACTCAGACATTTTCCGAGATGACGCATAAGCCAGGCAGAACATCTCGAGAAACAAAGTTTCCTGTCTCATCTGGGAAAAATCTGGAGGCACGGGAGTGACTTGGTGGGTTTCTATGAAGTGTGATGTGCCTTAAAATTTCTCTCTCCCTTAGGCCATGCACATGAGGGGCTTTTATACTCCCTCAAAGTAGTTTCAATCGGTTAGAAATGATTTGGCCACGTCTTTGGGGTGGTTGAACTGCGGAGTAACCATCAACTTGACTCGAAAATAGGGAATTTATATATATATTTTTAATGATTTTAATGGCATACGCGGAAAATTACATGTGGGCTCGCGTATACACGCGGAAAAGTCTGGGCATACCCGCGTATGGGAATTTTAACACTATTTTTTAATGAATTTTGTTTAAGTCCGTGGGAATGGGTGCCCAAGGCCATAAAGACAATCATGAATCACATGAGGGTGAAAAATGATGCTATAACAAATGCCCCCTAATATATGAGGTCAGAAGGGGTACATGACGGCCGAAATGTATTATGCACATAGAAAGAACTTCGCAAGGACAAGAGAGGACTTCACCAGATTTCAGCCTGCCAAAAATCAATGAAAGAAAACAAAGAGTCAACTCATGCTGAGGCGAGCATACCCATGCTCAGTAAAAAATACATCATATCGAAAGTACTGAATAGATCCAACATGTATACAAGTATAGCTGAATTGAAAGTACACAATGAATCATCTGAGCATGGCCCAGAAGTACAAGTCATAATCAATGTCTAAGTATCACATATAGAAAGCTAATCAATGATGCTAAAACTGGATGTCTGATCATATAAGTAACTGAATCTCCAAGTACCAAATCATAAGAGGTGGAATAAACGGTACAATCACGCAACTCGGGAGCCAACATATAGGATGCTATTGTAATGACACCTGCAACATATAAGGGTGAAGGAAACGACATCAACGCGAGCGAATGGTGTAAAAAAGTGAACCGAGAAATGTGATGCAACCCGAGGTCTTCACCGATCTCGATGGCACAATTCTACACAATGGGAATAAATGAGCTGAAGTCAACCATGTGAGAAATCATTTGATTACCGGTCAATAATGTATACCGTTAACAAATGCGAGACAACCCACCGTTAATGAAAATGAGTGTCAAGGTACCCAGTACAATATAACAAGTGAGAATTAATGAGTTTAAGTCAAACACTTGGAATAATCCACCAATCAGGAGGCAATGATGAATCCCCATTGTTGATAGCGAAGAGTACGCCGCGATGAGCGCAAACCTAAGGTGCGGGAAAATACTCTAGACCTTATTCCCAGAGCAATGAGTTGGAGTCGATGGGAAAAGATCTGCTGGAAGGAAGGCATTAAGGCATCCCACATCAGTCCAGCGCAAGTGTAACCCGCAGGCCAAGATTTGGAAGGAATCAGACGAAGTAGAGTGATGGAACCAAACCGAAGTATGTTTTCGACATGCACAAGATGAAGCTAGCGCACAGAAGAAACCCTCTTAACCAACCAATAATGAAAGCTGACACAGAGGTGAGAAATCCACCGATAGGTTCAAATGGAAATCAAGGTACTGCACGAATCCTAAGTGTGATAATGTGTGCTGACGTCGAACACAGGGGAAACCACTCAGTCAAAGACCCATAATGATGATGAAATGTTGAGCACAAGGTCACCTATCAATGATGGAAATAGGGCCAGGGTGCGGCTCTAGGTTTGCTCTTAGAGAAATGTGTCGTATTCGATAAGAGACAAACCCGCCAGCAAGAAGTCAATGGAGACCTTCTCAAACCAGCACAAGCAGAAGGACCAAAACATCTGATGTGATAGAACAAGATACTGACCAAACCGGGAAGGCCGATTGAATAATGAGTCAAGAGACACCGCAGAATGGCCGAATCTGGTTAGACTCCCCTTGAACAAAAGCATGACTCGTGATGACCACGACAGTAAAAAGTGACACTGTATATGTCTGTTATGCATGAGGCAAAAAAAACTCTCCATATGATTGGAAGAGATAACCAACCGGGGGAGAACTGACCAGTGAAACAAGGCAAAAGCTGAACCTAGGTCAAAACTAAAAACATCCCAAATGAAGGAAAGATATATAAGTGTATATGCTTTGTTCAAGGGCGACAAACTGACACTGTACTACCATCAAAGTATGAAGTTACATCGCGTTCCCGTTCTTTTTGTTGTATTTTATTTTTTTTTCTTTTTCATATAATAAGCCTGAAAAAGAATAAAAGAATGGTATGGTACAAATGGATAGAACGAGTATCAAGAAACATATGCACTAGTTCCTAGGATTGGAACGATCCTATGCTCAATGCAAGGTGGCGGAAACTGGTAAGTGATACTCAAAGGAATGTTCCATCCATGGGTAAAGAGGGTGTCAAGTCGTGATAGCTAAGTGCATACAATGGTTAACTTGTACAGATAGACAAGGTCAAAAGTTGGCTTAAACATGGAGTCCAAATGAAGCCGGCTAAAGGCCAGGATAAACAAGTAGCCAATATGCAATGCAGTAATACAACTCAACAACACCAGGGAGCCTCTAGAGTAATAGCCAGAAAAATGATAGTGAGGAAGAAGAAGAATGAAACTTCAACACATAAGTCATGGCGGGACTAAAGAGGACTCCCGAGCCTACATAAAACGTATCATGGGAAACAAGTGATAGCGAGGAACTAACTAAGAAGCCCATGTAAAGGAAGGCTCTACCAACAAGTCATGATTAAATAATCGGCGAGTGAAATGGGTGTAATACTCATGAACTAATGGGATTGACCCTATGGCAAGTGATCAGAATGGAGGCTAGTATGAAAACTGCAATGGAAAGTGGATTCCCTAACCTATATGCCAGTGAAGATCATATACCTTCCATGACAGGTCAACATTCATGGATCAAAAATTGGGAAAAATCTCAAATTCGTCAAAATGTACCTGAAAATATACCAATCTAGGCACTTCCAAGCATCCGGGTTATGCAACTTAAGATAGATTGAAAAAATAAGCATAACAAATTTTTGCAAAAATTTTAAACTTTTTGGGCATAAATAGACAAGTTACCTCATATTTGGTTCATTGTTACATTGCTAATTTGGGAAAAAGTGCTCTGGAGAAAAAGCCTCTTTCGTCAAAACCGGAGCAATCAACCGTCAAACTTCACCGAATTTGTCAGATAAGCTCTTAATTCATCCTTGTTATTCATTTTGTCCGTTCATAAGTTAAAAATTAGGAATTTTCACCATGGAATCATTTGTTAAAAATCACGGGTTTGCACATACGCGGGTTTATAATGACCAAGTCACGTATACACGCGACTGTGTACAAAGCAAGTCGCGTATGCACAACCCAAAATGAAAAAAATGCGTAGCTAATGAACGAATTATTGAATTTTTGTAGGATGAATATATCTTGGAGAGAGCGTGAACACAGTGCCATTGATCATGAAGTCATGCAGGACAGAGTATCACTCAATATTCTTTGAAATTGCGGATTTCTCAAGTTTTTCAAAATGCCAAATATGAAGAGTAACGTCCGTTTGCTCGAAATGCTTGTGAATTATTGGGAACCGGAAGAAGACTACTTCATTATAGATCAGATGCCCATATGCATCGAGGTGGAAGATATATATTTTATTACTGGACTCTCCCGGAGAGGGGAGCCAGTAGAATTGCATGGTAAGCCTTTGGGAGGGATAACCGTGGAAGATTACATCCACGTCTACTGCGTAGAGGGTTCCAAGAAAGTTGGAACTCAAATTGCGATCAAAGATTTAAGAGACTTGCACATGAAAATCCTCCTTTTTACCATTGGCAAGGTAGCGGGGTCTGCTTCCCTACACTAGGCATCCAGGACTCAAATGAGTATAGCAGTGGAATGCTTAACTCATGTATATGATTGGTGCATGGCTCTACTGATGAACATGAAGCAACAATTGACTTCTATCCGAAAAGCAAAGACAAAACATTTTGGATATGGTACAATCTTGATGACATTCTTCTTCAAGAAGATTCTTGGGCTGAGACCCAAAGTGATCTCTTCTATCAGCAGCCCGAGAGACCCAAGAATTGCCCGATGGGCTGACTTGATGAAGAGATTGGGGGGAAGTGAAGTTCCCCCAACCACTTGGGATTATGAGTTCTTCCTTTGGTGGGGAGAAAAAATCATCGTTGTGGAAGACTATCCCTATGCCGGGATGGATTTCCGAGGCGATCCAGACCTTGTCCTTCCACCAGGTGCAGCATGGGGCACAGTCGGTAAGTTTGCAATTTTTTGACTTATATATTTTTTTTGGACTTTTTCAATATATGTGAAAAAATGTGGAAAACAAACATGTTTTTGATTGGATTCAAAATGACTTACAATTTTAAAATGATCATGAAACAGATATTGGACAAGTTCGACCTGAGGGTTACCCATGACATAAACGTCGCAGGGGTGAGGTGGATACAGTAGATTCAGACAGAACCCTCCAGGCTGTATAGAGGAACTTGGAGGGGTTAACCCGCCAGGTACCTATGGCTGCAGTGGAAGATCTACCTGAAGCCATCTAGAGACGGGTGGTAGGAGTACCCCGTGACTGGGTATGGTTATTCTGCCGAGTCGCCACCGCGATTGTGTTCTATAGGTTCACAACTTCTGGGCAGGGACCTCAGGAGTAGATAGATATGATGTATCAGATGACTGTATATTTTTTGAGACTGAACATGATCGGGCCTAAGCCCAATTTTTTGTATAACTTATGGATCCAAATTTTGTATATTTTTTTGAAAACTCTGATGATATATATACAGCAATGTTTGATGTGATGTGACAAATGTATAAAAATGTATGATGCTTTTGATGATTAAGTTTTATTGTATGGAATTATTAATATGCCAATCAATTGCTTGATTAGCTAATGAGTCTGCCATCCAATTTTCAGCTCGAGGAATATGAATGAAAGTTAAAAATTGAAATGATCTTTGTAACAAACGTACTCTCAAGAACAACCGGAGTAAAAACGGATCTCGAACCCGATAAGTATTGTTCAAACTGCGACACCACGAGCCGAGAGTCCAAGAAAACTACCAACGAATCGGCCACCAAAGACCCCTTTCAGAGAGTAGATAAACAATGAGGAGTATATTACGCTATGTTATTGGAAATGGGACAAGTGAACCTCTTGATAACTAACAGGTGATCGGATGGATAATGAAGCACACCCAAACGCGAGAGCGAAGTTCCGGGTGTGTCTACTAGCACCATCGGCGAAACTGAAGCAGCTCATGACATCGATACAACCGCCAAAACGGATCAAAAACATCACCAGCCCATCAAAGATCGAAAAACAACCAGATATGTACAAAGAAAAACTACTATATACAAAAGCAACATGCGAGGCCGAAGCCTAGGCATAATACTTCTTCAAATAGAGCCCATTTCTGGGCTCTGGCAACTCGTTTCCTTCAAAATAAACCAAGGTATATGCTCATTTTTTAAGGACTTTTTTAACGATAAAGGGGCCATACCACATAGACTTAAACTTTCCTACCCCCGGGGCATCTTTTTCTTGGGCATAGACCAAAACAAGGTCACCTTTCGAAAAAACCCTAGGTTTGACCGCTTTATCGTACTGAACTTTATCTTGGTTTTTGTGTGCTTCATTCATCGTGGCAGCATCCCGACGCTGCTCATCGAGATGTTCCAGATGAAGGAGACATTCTTCAAGACTAGAAGTGTCAGGAAGAAGTTCAACAGCTAACTTAAGAGAAGGAATCTCACATTCAATGGGAAATACGGATTCCAACCCGTGCACTAGCTGAAACGGAGTAAAGCCAGTTGCAGTTTTCACTGATGTCCTATATGCCCAAAGTGCAGGATATAGCATAATATGCCAGTTGGATCTAGCTTTATCGATTGTCCTTTGAAGAATTGTCTTCAAGGATTTATTCACGGCTTCCACTTGCCCATTGGCTTGAGGATAATACGGAGATGAATGCTCCTGCCGGAAACCCAATTTTAGAGCCAACTCATCCATCATGCTATTCTGAAAATGACTGCCATGATCAGTGACAATCTCTCTAGGAATACTAAAACGGGCAATAACCTGGTTGAAAAGAAAGAGAGCTGCAGTCTCACCATCATTCCCAAAAGTAGGCATAGCCTTGACCCACTTCGTAAAGTAGTCTACTGCTACAATAATGTACTTGTGACCTTTAGCTGAAGGTGGGTTACAAGTAGTATAATCAATACCCCACTTTGTAAAGGGACCGACAGTAATGACTGGAAAAAGTGGAACTGGATGAGCGCGCATTTTTCGAGTATAAACTTGACACGAATGACACTTTTTGACCGACTCCATACAATCCTTGAAAATCGAAGGCCAAAAGTACCCAACACGCAAGATCTTTTGGGCTGTAGCAAGCCCAAATAAATGACCACCACAAACTCCACTGTGGCAATCATTCAGCACAGCCTTAGCTTCTTCGAGAGTTAAGCAACGTCTCAAGATTGAATCAACCCCTCGACGGTATAAAGCATCACCAATGATCAAGTAATTCTTAGCCAAGTGACGCAACTTACGGCACTCATCTTTCGAAAAAGTAGAGGGAAACTTCGTAGTCTGAAGATACACAATTATATCTCCATACCAAGGATCCTGTGGAGAGATAAGAAACAAATGTTCATCCGGGAAGGATTCATCATAGACTATCTCTTCCCCATAGGGCAACTCGGAGATCAATTCCATGAAAACCAATGATTTCTTGGACTTGGCAGACATAAACTCAAGATCAAATTCCTACAAAATCACAATCCATCTATTGTATTTTCCCCCAATCACTCGCCTACTGAGGACAAACTGAAATGGATTGGCTACTACCAAAACATAAGTTTTTCGTAGAAGAATGTAATGTCGGAGTCGCTGCACAGCATGAACTGCTGCTAAAGCTAACTTTTCTATCGGAGTATACCGGAGCTCAAGACCTACCAATCCTCGACTAAGATAGTATATAACATGCTCTTCAAGAGCATCATCTTCTTGAACCAGAACCATATCAATAGTAGATTCTGCTGCTGCTAGATACAAAAGGAAATCCCTGCTATAATCAGGTGGACTCAATAAAGGAGCAGAGGTCAATGCTTTTTTCAAAGCATCGAATGAGCATTGAGTGAAGTCATCCCAAAGAAATGGAACTCCCTTCTTCAACAATCTCATAAATCCCTTGGTAACTTCAGCATAATTTACGATAAATCTCCGAAGAAAATTAGCCTTTCCTTGTAGACTTTGAAGTTGACGAATAGAGGACGGGGGAGGCAACCGAAGTATTGCCTCAACCTTGAAGGGATCTACCCTAATCCCTTCTCTAGACACAATAAATCCCAATAACCGAGCGGATGTAACCGCGAAAACGCACTTGTTCGTATTCAACCTAATCTTATAGAAACGACATCGTTCAAATATTTGACGGAGGTGAGCAGGATGATCCATCCTCTTTTGAGAATGAGCAGCTAAATCATCCAAATATGCCTCGATAATCTGTTTGATGTCGTGGAAGGCATATGACATGGCCCATTGAAACATAGCCCCAGCATTTTTAAGACCAAAAGGCATCTTCTTGTAAGCAAAAGTACCCCAGGGACAAATAAAGGCAGTCTTATGCTGATCTTCAGGACGGATAGTAATCTGATTATATCCGGAGAAACCGTCCATGAAGGAGAAAATCTCATTACCAGCACACTCATCAATGATCTGATCTATAAATGGTGTGGGGTAATTATCTTTAGGACATGCTTTATTAAGGTCTTTGAAATTAATGCAAACTCAAATTGTTCCTTGTTTTTTATCTACGGGAACAGGGTTTGAAACCCATTCAGTCAAAGGAACAGGGAAAATGAATCCCGCCTTAAGCAGCTTCTCCACCTTAGTTTTGATAGCTGCTGCCTTCCTAGGATTGACCTGATGAAGTTTTTGCCTCACAGGCTTAGCGTTTTCGTAAGTCTTGATCTCATGCTAGACAATAGATGGATCTATACCAGGCATTTCCTCATAAGACAAGCGAATACATCCCTATACTCTTTAAAGAGATCGGTATAAATCTAAATCTCTTCAGGGGAACATTCAACTCCGATGAAGACATTCTCAATAACATTGGGATCCCTGGAGATGTTCACCGGGATAGTTGGAGAAATCACAGCCATGTTCCCTTCAGCATACACATGTGTTGGTGCTAAAGGGTTCAGGACTAAGCCCCGAAGCAGGTTTGGAAAGAAACTTCGTTTCAAGCATCGCAACTTTCCGAGGTAAAAGTAGGGTGATGGTCTACGAAATCATCCCACGGCCCTATACACATACCGATCCTGTAACTTCCGGGTCATCTCTTCGGATGGAAGAGTGGTATCGAGAGCAATCTGAGAAGAAGAGCTAAGTGTCAAGGCTAGACCATCTCCATCCAACTCTTCCGGTGAAAGAGCAGCTGGGATGGACTCTGCAGAGTCAACAATAGACTGATAAGAAATCTCAGCTGCAGACATTGGAAATGCCATTCCACCCACTTGACCTTCTGCTAATGTGGCGGTAGGGGAAGGAAAGGTCCAAGGGTCCGAAAAATAATGAGTTCTGAAGAACTCTCTTCGAAGAGGAACCTTGGAGGATGAAATTGCATTTATATGAACCGTAAGAGGTGGAATATCAAAAGTACCCATCAAGGAAGAATACATTCCAACCCCTAAATTCTCAACAGGTGCCTTAGTATTATCCAATTTTGGAATAGTTGAGTCAGTAGATGCATTCGGGTCTACAGGAGGATAGTCTAGTTGGTCCACTGTAACAATCCTCCCTTCGTGAGGGAAACAAATAATCTGAAACAATGAAGATGTAATGGCATCCATCTCATAAATCTAGTTTCTCCCCAACAGAAGGTTGTAGTCCAAGCTTGCATCAACTATCTCAAGCTCTATATTTACAATTTTTCCCCCAACACAGATAGGCAAAGTTGGGACAATACCATGCAGTCTGTGAGAATGACCATCAAACGCAGTCAGAAGAGTAGCAGATGGAACAGATGCGGGAGATCCAATTCCCTTCCAACATGTGAGAGACATCACACATGTGGAAGCACCCTCATCAACGACCATCCAGAAAATATTGCATTTCTGGTACGATGATTTAATATGAAAAGCCATTTGATGGGGGAGTCTCTTTTTAAAATTAGTCATATCGAATGTAATCATAAGAGAGTTCTTTGGATCGACAAACCCAAGAGCAGTGAGCAAAGCGCTGCGCTGAGCCAGACAAGACTGGAGCACCTCTAAAGCCGACATGGCACAAGGACTCTGCGCCAGATCTTCCATAATAGAGTAGTTCTGGGCAGCCCTAGCATTTGGATTAATCGTCGAACGCTTGGTAGATGCTTTTGGCATTCGAGGTATAGGCTCAACAGTAGGCCTCGTGATATGAAGTGGCTCAGTAGCATCAGGAGCACCCTTAACTTTCGAAGACTCTTCTTCGCCATAATCACGGGATCTCGTAGCGACATCCACGTGAGCACTCATCATGTATATGTTTGATGGAATTTCCCCTTCCTGGGTGCCCCTAGAGGAAGCCCCAGTATTTTGATTCGCGCCAACAACTAGCTGTTGCCCTTGGGGAAAAGGGTTTTTCAACACAGCCTGGGAATTGGAAGAACCCCGCTGAGCTAACAAGCACTGCACATCTTGAATTTTAGGGCAAAGGTGAGTAAGATGGTCTCCAGTACATAACTTGCATGGAAAATTCACTTTCTTTTTATCCTTTGGACCCTCACCAACATGCTCGTTGGTTTTATTTGCATTACCCTTCCCATTCTTGCCCTTTTTCTTATTATTTCGTCCCTTCTTCTTCCCTTCGGATTGTTGATTTCCTTTGGGGTCGGAAGTTTGGACAACATTTACCGACAAAGATTGGGAAGGCGATGACTCAGCAGGCACAGCCTGACCAGAAGGAGCAGATTGCAAAGACAACTGCTGCAATTGAGTAAGCAGGCTAGCTGCACCACTATTGATCGACCCAATAAGTCCATCACCATGAGGACCAGGCTTAGTTTTGGATAAATCTAATTTGGAGCGAGGAGCATTGGGAAAATATTTATGAAGGACCCCAGACTGAGAATATATCAATTCAAGTTGTTGGGCCCTAAAAATGGCCTGTTCCTCAGAAAATACCCCAGACAAGGATACATCCTTAGAAATTTCTAACTGCAGGGATTTCAGAAACCATTCCAAAAGGAATTCTCCTGGAATATGAGCTTTAATAAGCCTCTCCCTTCTCCGCCATTCCTGAATATGGTCAAAAATGTGGGTTGCGTCGTCCTGTTTAAAATTAGCTAGGAGTTCAGTCCCGGCATTGTAGCGGAAAGGCAACTGTAAATGATTTAGAAATGTAACAGCCAGATCTCCAAATGTAGCAAAACTGCCCCCAATTAACTCAATATACCACTTGGCAACGTTTCCAGTTAAGGTGCGTTGAAAAAATCTCAACCTAATCGAATCATCGATTAGGGAGTTAGATGAACACCATAAATGGAAGGTGGTGATGTGGTCAGCCGGGTCCTCTCCATTCTTTCCTTCAAACTTTGGAATGTCTGAAGGAAGTTTGGTGGGAACCGGAGGCCACCCCAGACTGTACCGGATCGGATCATTCATCAATTTCGACAGATCTGGCAAGTGTAACGTTAATAGAAAAGGTAAACGAGGCGAAGCCTGAGGATTCCATCCTTGATGGGATGGATTCCCAACATTCTGAAAAGAATACCCTGGATTTGATGAGGCACCAGGTTGCCAAAAAGAACTCGTAGAAAAAGGAGAAGAACCTCCTCCCAACGCAGAGTTACCAAAGACCGGACCAGTTCCCCCTCCTAAAGTCTTAAATGAAGAGGAAAGCCCCTGATAGGGGTTCCAAGCATTAGAAAGAGGGGAAAAGGTCTGCTAAGCACTCGACGAAGGGAAAGAAGTATTCCCCTGGTGACCAGCGTAAAACTGATTCCCTGCCCCCGCTGTAGTGAATACAGGGTTCCAACCTGTAAAAGTAGTCGAATTTTGACCTCCATACCAAGGGTTGAAACTATGGGTCTGAGAAGTAAACGGAAAGGACCCTAGAGAAGGATTGGAACTAGGAATGTGCCCAGTTCCAAAGGGGAACCCTTGAAAAGAAGCTGATCCACTAGCCATGGAAGACATGGGTGTAGATCGAGCTGCAGCAGTGGAAAAGGAAAAAGAAGGAATCCCACTAGTGGGCATTCCAAAACAAAAGGGACCAGATTGAGAAGCATGTGCTTGGGTGAAACTAGATCCAAACACAGCAGTACTAGA
Source organism: Pinus albicaulis (assembly GCA_034641835.2). Classification (NCBI taxonomy): domain Eukaryota; kingdom Viridiplantae; phylum Streptophyta; class Pinopsida; order Pinales; family Pinaceae; genus Pinus; species Pinus albicaulis. The sequence continues at coordinate 383,508,443 of CM076579.1, read as the reverse complement.
AGCGATCAAAGATATAGCAATAGTGCCTCCTCCTTCAACAGAAGCAGGAGTCTGAATGCCTGCAGCACTCATAGCAGAAGCCGCGTTCCCAGTCGTGGCCATCGAAAGGTATGAATAATACGGAGGATCTTCTGGTCTCTCTAACTCAGGCCCGATGTATTCAACAACGAATGGATAATCAGGAGGAAGAGGAGATGGAAGTGACTTAGAGGGTTGAGACACTTCCTCTACTTGTACTTCTTCTTCCTGCGGAAATAAGACTCTCGAGGTGAGTGGAGTGCTCCTCTCGGAATCAACACCAGAACCAGCTACGAAACCTTCAATCCCTTGTGGAGGATCTCTCTCCACTGAGTCAGACGCCACAGGGTGATACTCACCTGCTAAATTACTCCTACGCCTTCTTGAAGAAGGCTCTAGACTCTCGGGAGATAACCTCCGGATTCTCCTCGATCGACGAGGCGCTTGATCAGCCACTTTAAAAAATTTTAATTAGACTCAAAAAAGTATAAAGCTAGGCAAGCTAGGAGCAAAGAGCACTCACTACAAAAAATCCCTGAGATACAATCAAGCAAACAACCTTCAGGTATTTCCGCTCCGGGTAATTAGGATCGGACACCAAAATACAAGAAAGAGAAGAATAGGACCTCTCGAAAGTAGTCTGGGATAATTACGGCCCAGGCCTACTACCGAAGGTAATAGAAACAGTTACGCCGACCTCCTAACAATAGCCTTTGCCGGCACAAGTACCCAAGCCTCGCAAGGGCACCCCCCAGAAGTACTGCTGGAAGTGATACGACGTCTGCCTCAGGTACCACGGGTATTCCCCCCCGCAGTAACCTATGTGGAACCTAGGAATGGAAACTATGGGCACCAATCTGTGTCAGAAGCCGGGCGGAATGGTCTTGAGGTCAGATTCAACAAATCAGAGAGGGGTTATCTCTCTTCTCGGCCTTCACTTCCCCTCGCGCTTGACTCTCTGGAGGAGAGCTTTCCCGGTCCACCTAACGGAGTTGGATTTCGCTCAATTAATCAACTTCTATGTTTTTTTCTGAGAGGCCTTGGAGAGTTAACTCTCCACTCACCTAATCCAAGGCCCTACAACCTAGCTAGTTGGTGTATGACACTTAATAAAAACTTGCTAGTTGTTTTTAAATTATAGCGCTTATTTTAATCTGCTATTATATTAAGTCAAAGGGATACGGAAATGAAAATCGTGGTGTTTTGTGACGCACAAAAGAAATTAATAAAAACCAAACTACATGCAAATGCAGTAATTTCCTTTCGATGAAAAGAAATTTCTACGAAGGTTCTACGAGACTAAAAAAAAAAAAAAATTTGTTTTTTTTTTCTTTTCAGATAACAAACTTCACACTCACAAAAACTATGAAAAAGACTAAATGCTTAAGTGCACCTGATGAAAATAACTAAGAGCATGCAAATTCTAAGATGCAAAATCTACTAAAGCAAAGAGAAATTTCCCAAAGATCCTTCAGTTTTATCACTTTTTGATTGTCCACAAAACTAGTTCCCAAAAGCAGAAACTCTCAATATAAAGACACCAAAAATGCTTGAAATAAGAGGACGAAACCAATGACAATTCCTTCCCAAAATCAAGTCAAAAACCAAAGGCAAGAAATCTCAAAAAAGCTTCAAAATATGTAACGAAATGAAAACAAAAATGCAAAACAAAAGCAAATGACAAAACAAAATGTTTTTTGAGCTTTTGAATTTTATAAAAAGGAAGAGCTCGAAGAGACCAAGAAGACTATCAAATCCCAAGCCAAACAACTTTTGAATTTCAAGCAAAACTTCAAAAAATGCTCCAAATATTATAAGGCTACTTTAATAGCAAGATTTATATGAGCAAAAGAAGACAAGAAACTCAGTAACTCAGCCTAGAAGAATAGTACAACCTTGTAGAAAACAAAAACTTCGAAGAACCAAGAAAGCCTCTTCAAAAATTGCAACAAGACCTAGTCAACTGAACTTCAAGAAAACCAACCAAAAAGATGGGCAAAAATCAAAGTGCAAAGTAAGAAACAAAGGTAGGAAAGAGTAAATGAGCAAAGGCTCTCTGTCCTGATGAAGCAGAATAGCCAAGAATCTCCAAGACGAGATCTTGGTACTCAAACTAGAAATGCAAGCACTAAAAACAAGATTTGCCTAATAAGCCAGTTTTTAACCGAGAGAGAAAAAAGACCAATAACCACTATTAACCCAATCCAAAGACTCTAAAGACACTGCAGGAACAGGTCTCCACAGGCAGACAAGACTAAAAAGCCAAGAAATCAAAAATTTCAAAATTTACCCAGGAATACGCTACTTGACAGTTTTGAAACAAGCGTGCATACGCGACTGTGTCAAAGGAAACCCACGTATACACGACTTACTTTGAAGAAAATTGCATGTATACGCGTTTGTGTATAGACAAAATCGCGTATAGAAAGGTAAATAATGAAAAACAAAAAGATCAAGCCTGGATAAAGAACCAGGTCTTCAGTCTGACTGAGAAAAAGTTAACTAGACTAGAAATAATAGTTAAAACTATTGGAAACCTTTCAAACAGCTGAAACCACTCAACAGGGGAATCACAAGAATGCAATCCCCAACGGAGTCGCCAGTTCTGTTTCGGGGAAAAACACCCTAGAGGTTTGTTGGGTCAAAACCTCCACAGTTCAGGGCATGCTATTCAGAAGGACTCACACACAACCACACTTAAATGCTAAAAACTAGATAACAACGATAGTAGAACTCACCCGTAGTCCTACGTTCGATGTAGATCCCGTGGGGTCCAAACCCCCAGCAACCCTTCTTCCTCCTTAACCTGGAAAGCAAGAAAGAACATGCACGAAAACCTAGTTGTACAACATATATTTACCCTAAATGTCAGTGAAAACCATGTGAAACATTACATAAACAATAATAAATGCTTAAATGATAATCTTTTCACATATACAAATAGATTTTATCACGTGACTTCAGGAACAAGATGGTTCTTCATTATTGCAAACAGCATGTACAGAAATAAAAAGTGGAGAGATCACCTGAATCCTTCCACGATCTTCGAACAGACCGTCGTCCGGATCCGTCAACAAAACCAAACACTAGACCCTTTTCAAGACATTACTTTTCGAGATGGCATATAAATGGATGAGACATCTCCGAGCATAAAGGGTTTCTGTAAAATACGGGAAAGTGCGGGGAGGCAGGTCGAACTTGAATTGGGATTCCAGCGAGTCTCAATATCTATAAAATTTCTCTACTCCTTAAGCCATACACCTTAGAGGGAACTTGCTCTCCCTCAAAGTAGTTTCAATCCAGTTGGAAATAGTTGTACATCTTGGGGTGGATTGTAAAACCACTAGAGTAACCATCAACAAGCCTAGAAAATAGAATTTTTATATATTTTTAATGATTTCTAAATAGTATACCCCAAGTATATGGACTCCATACCCCGTATACCACCTTGGAAAAGTCTGGGCATAACCGCGTATGGGATTTTTAACACTATTTTTTAATGAATTTTGTTCAAGTCTATGGGAATGGGTGCCCAAGGCCATAGAGACAATCATGAATCACATGAGGGTGAAAAATGATGCTATAACAAATATATGCTTGTATTTTCTTAACACTCATGTACAGGGCTTTGCTCCAAGAGGGGGCACTTTTTCTTATGGGCTTCATGAGCCACTTTGGGCCATGAACAATGGTGATGTTGGTCATTCCTTGGGAGATCTTAGAGAGAGGAGGTACTCTTCATGGTGTGATTCATTAACAGCAACCATCATACACCTTCTCCAAGCATGCAAGAAGGATGGGGCAACAAACAAGTGTTGGGACAAACACTTGTCATATCATATTCTATGGCAGTTGGGAGTAAAACGGCACTGGTTGCACATGAGGGACCATTATCCTTCTCCTTTACTTCATATGGCAGCTAGCATGATTTCAATTATGATTCCATATGCTGAAGATGTTCTTATCTTTGTTGGGAACATGATTGGAGGAGAGACACATTGGTTGGATGTGTCCTTTGGGGAAGAAATTCCCCACTCTTTTTGCACTATATGTTTCAAGGGGAGCATGGAAAAATATATGGCTACCATAGTAGATCTCTTTTTTCTTTGTGAGGTAGGCCATATGATTGTTTGGAGCACTTGGGACATACCTCTCAAGAGCATTTGGGAGGAGCTTTTCTATGAATTACCAAGTTTGGGAGGTGATTCATTTCATTTGGATGATAACATGGAGATGGGAGTCCTTCATTGATGATGAAATTCCCCATGATTGTCATCACTTCTATCTTGAGGAGGCCATTGATCAGCAAGAAGGTTTCCATATAGACCTTCCATTCTTTCATAATGAGAGCCATTTTGGTTATTCACCAAAGGCCAACTTGCATCCTTGGAAGGAACCATTGGGAGACATAATTGTTGCAGAGTATCTGAAGCAATGGTGGAGACATGAAGGCCACAAGAGGAGGAGGGGTGATTTTGTAGCACCCTTGCAATTTCTTGAGGAAAAGCAACATTTGGGAGGGGAAGACTATAATATTCCTAAATTAGCATGCAACTAATAGGAATATTAAAATTTTCTTTTAAAATCTAGTAAGATGAATAAATGGGCAAGGAGGCTCATAAGTTGCTTAAGTAGGAATAAAATCCCTCATAATGTGAAAAGGGATCATGTAATAACCAGATCAAGTATCCACATGTGTGAAAAATGTCTAAAATGTATGGAAAAACTCAAGTTTGACCAAGTCAACAACATTATTATATGAGAAGTGGATCCTAAATAAAGACAGCTCAATGTGAATAAAGATCAAATCTAGCTAGTAAAAATGAAGACACCTTGAGTGTGAAAGGAGACAAGGCATGAAGATCCAGTCAACGTTGATCCAGTCAAGATTGACTAAATCAAATAGCGCTATAAAAATATGAGCAAGGCAAATGGAGACAACGTAATTTTGGAGGAGGAGCCTTTGCATGGAAGCAACCTCATAATAGGGTGGGACCCTTGGTGAGGAAGCTCATCAATTATATAATGGAGGGGATGGAAACCATATGGAGCATGTTTTGAATATTGTATCTTTTATGTGGTATGTTTAGACTTCTTTGCATTCTTTGGCTGTTTAGCAAAATTTTCTACACTATTTAGTGCAAGGGTTTTCTCATGCGGGAATTCCCCACTCTTGCTTGGAGATCTTGTATAAGAAATCTAAGGGGATCATTTTGTGCTGCATTTTCCACTATATGGTGTTAGGCCAAGAAGTTACCTTCAGAAAAAATGTAGTCCCTTTCATAAAATACATTATTTCTTAAGGTATTGCAGTGGAGGGGTTTAATCCCTTGTTTTGAGAGCTAGTTTCCCAGGAGGAGGATCAACCTTCTTCCGAAAAAGCTAGAAAAAGGAGCTACAACCATTTCTTTGCATGATTAGACATATTTATGCAGTGCTTCAGCCATACAATGTGATTTAGCCATAGATCTGCAGCAGATATTTTATGTATATCATTTCTGTCAAGAAACCATTGTCGGGTCATCTTGGATCTATATAAAAGAGACTAGATCTGTGTTTTGTGCTCTATTGATTAATAAAACATCAGATCTGATTTTTCTCTCCATTTTTTGAGTATAACCCTCAATAAATTGCGCTGTCCCTTTCAACAGTAATTTCTGTTTGTAGCAGTCTTGGGGTTTCAATCTTTTTGAGCTTTTTTAAGCATGGGAGGCCTGTTTAACTAGGCAAAAGTCATTTGTTTCTAATATCCTCTAATAGCTAAGTGTAATAATGTCAGATATAATGGAATCATGGGTTTCATTTTTTTGTTGATGATTATATTTATGAAAAATGCATTTTTTATGCATGTATTGCTGAGTTTTCCCATCTGGGGATATTACATACATGGATTCATTCACACACTGAAAAAAAATCCCTAAGAATTGGTACCTAGAAACAGAGCTTCAACATGACACTGAAAATTGGGTAGACATGGTGGATAGTTTCATGTTAACATTAAGTTTCTAGGATGATTTCTCAGGCATAGATTTGGCTCTTCAAGTAGTCAAGAAAAATATCTTTGAGAATGTCACCTCGGTGACATTGCAACAACTTGATTGGGGTGCGTAGATATAATATGCACTAGAATTATATAACATTATTGCAGATGGAGAAGAAGAATATCCTTGCAACATCGACATCGAAAAATCAAAAGGATATCACAAAGTGACTAGACCTGAGATAAAGATACCAGATATAACAAAGCCACTAAATACCAAGAAGGTGAATATAGGATCAGAGGAAGAACCCATGTTTGGAATAGTAACACAAAAAATAAATAATTGGCGGTTAAGGTAGATGATTTTTCATTAATAACAGGACACTTATATAAGATGGGACCATATGAGATACTATGTAGATATGTTCTTAAACATGAAAGAAAGATGATTCTAGTAGAAGCTAATGGAGGCGTAGCTCATGGATATTATGTAGGAAAAACTACTGCGTAGAATATTTTGAGAGAAGGATTGTGGTCTCCTACACTACATAAGGATGCAAAGGAGTATTGCAAAGCATGTGATATGTGTCAAAGAACATGGAAGCCTTCCAGAAGAGATGAGATGCCATTGCTACCACAAGTTACATTGCAGGATTTTGATAAGTGGGCTATTGATTTTGTTGGACCATTCAACCCACCTGGAAAAAGGACTGGTGCAAGGTACATAATTATAGCAAATGACTATTTGTAAATATGGGCCAAATCGCAACCAGTAAGGGACTGCATCTTAGAAACTGCAACGAAGCTTATTTTTGAATATATATTATCTAGATTTGGATGTCCGAATATTTTTATGAGTGACCAAGGTTCACATTTTCTGAATAAGACTATTAAAGAATTGACTGAGGAGTTCCAACTCTATCATCAGAAGAATACCCCTTATCACCCTCAGGCCAATGGAACAATGGAAAATTTTAATAATATTTTGGAGAATGCACTCACTAAAGTATGCAATGTGAATAGAGATGAATGGGACCTTAGGATTCCAACAATTTTATGGGCTTATAGGACCACATGCAAGAAACTGACAGGTCAGACACCCTTTAGGTTGGTTTATGGGCAAGAAGCTATGATTCCCATGGAGTACATTGTGCCTAGCTTGATGATTACAACTTTTACTGCTATGGCAGACCCTAATATAATGAAGGAAAGAATGTCACAATTGATTTCTTTGGAGGAAGATATATGTGTAGTAGGATTCCATCATTAGGTATAGAAAGCAATAGAAAAATCTTGGCATGACCGACATATTAAGAAAAATAAGTTCCAAGTAGGAGACATTGTCCTCCTTTATGACAATAAGTTTGTGAAGTTTCCAGGAAAATTCAAGATGCATTGGTTGGGCCCATACATCATCAAGCATATTACTGATGGAGGCACAGTTAAACTAGTGAAGTTAAATGGAGAATTGATTCAAGGAAGAGGGAATGGAATCATATTGAAGTTGTACAGGGACATTCCTCCCCCTACAGCTTCGCTCTGAAAAATAAAGGAGAAAATTCGTCGTGCCACCTATAGTTGAAAGTGGGAACTATATTATAAAATATGATGCAGAAAGAGCTTCTACGTAGGAAGTTGCTTCGCTACATCCTGGGTTATGTTGAAGTTCGTAGAAGCTGCGACGTAGGAAGGGTTGTTCGCTGTAATAGGAAGGCGTCAAAATTTTCCAAAAAAATATGACCATTAAAAGGGAAAGTTGTCGTTGGAAGATGCAGTTAGATGAATTTATGAATAAAGTTTGGAAATATCCATTGAAAAATATGCATTTAATGATAAAAACCCAAAAAATATACCATAGAGGCTCACCAAGATCATTGAAGGAAATGCACTACAGAATAAAATTGAGGAGTTGTGAAAAGAAGACCAGGTTTTGGCAGAGAGAACTCAGCCATGGTAGTATGAGGCTTTACAATTTTTTCAGGAAGCATATGGTATGCTTCGAGAGCTTCGACAAGGACAAGAGACAATAATGAATAAGAAAACATGACCAGTAATAGAGGCAGTATTGGAAGAAGTGCGCATTGAAGAGAAGTAGGCCACAGATTAATTGAATGTGGGGAAGTAAGTTATAAGTGTTAAGAGTAAGATAACAGAAAAATACCATAGCTACCCATCCCTCAAGGCTACAGAAACCTGGTTTTACATCCTCCCATTGTCACTTCAGGGGAGATTGCGATATGCTTGCAGGTCATTGCCGAAAGGGTCAGTGATTGAGGGGTTTGTTGGTGTGCAGTATAGTTCGAACTTGGGTTATCCCAAATCAAGAAAGCATGGGAATATTCATAATATATAATCCCAGTGACTAGGTTGCAGGCCTGAATTAAGGAGGACAAAGAGATTTCATGAATATTAAAGCTCTATTTTAGAGGACCAAAAGGATAGAATGATTTTCCATTCAAGGATGAGTCCCTTGAAATAAAGAGCACATCCTTGGGCATAAATTATATGAGCTAAAATCACCATTAAAAGAGTGCAGTCTTGGGGATAGATTCTATGATATGAAATCACCATTAAATTCTAAACACTGTGTCACCTCAGGATTTCAAAAATTTCAGAATTCTGTGCATACTTCAGGGTGATATATATATATATATATATATATATATATATATATATATATATATATATATATATATATATATATATTTCGGGCTCACACATTATTACTTGTGTGAATATATATATATATATATATATATATATATATATATATATATATATATATATATATATATATATATATATATATATATATATATATATATATATATATATATATATATATATATATATATATTTCAGAGCACTTTTTGTGTACTAATGGTAGCACTTGACAAAGATACATAAGACTGAATATTAATAACCCATACACAAGACACAAACATAAGTCATCATCTCAATAATCCAATGATACAAGGTTTTGTGCATCAATATTAAGGTATCTCTTCAGGACTAGAGGGAGTCCTTTTGGTCGGTGAAGATTTTTGCAAAAATGAATCTTATAAAGGATTACAAGGACTAATGTAAAGAAAATGTCAAACTATAAACCAAAAAGAGATGACTACCTATGTATAGTCATCAATACAAATTTTGTAGTCTCGTATAATTCAAAAGCTGAGAAGGTGTGCTAAGAAGACAGTCCTGAAATTTGAGCTTAAACAATGAAGTCAACCTGTGAAGCTTCCACGGTGATTGACAAAAGCTCAAATTGATATATATTGGTCTCCTCTCCCACATAATTTGTATTTCTAAATTATTTTGAGCATTGATCCAATATACATTAGTATTTTGAGAAGTCGTATCTAGAGGTGATAAGAAGAAGCAGTAACAAGTCCTAAATTGAAGCCCTGTAGCAAGGGAGTAGTATCATATTACATCTTGTTCCTGAAGCAATATAGTGACAAGGAAGAAGCTTCATCACCCTTGTTCCAATCATTGACTTTGGCATCCTAATGACATTAAAGATCAGTACCTTTGACAAATATGAAGTCTTCACTATTGAAGGTAAACAAAATATCATGGCATCCAACAACAAACCTTGAAGAAACCTCCATGATAATGAAGGAATTAGGTATGTAATTGTAAAATCTCTTTTGGTAATAATCACATATAATGGAACATTGTCCAGAATAAAGCGTTTCAAACCAACCAGTGTGGTTCATCATCAGGACTAGGCGAGAGATCAGATCAAATCAATAAGCTTAAATAGATGTAGAGATGGTTAAACTAGCCGTTCGGAAAATGGCTAGTTTGACTTTTTAATAATTTATAATGTTTTTAATTAGTAACGGCTAGTTCCCTTCTATTATTAAACCATTTAATTAATTTATTCACCTAGTTAATAGATTAATAACCTTATTATATATATATATATATAGATATATTATTTATTTATTTATTTATTTTTATATCAATTTTATTTATTTATTAAAGCGAGAGGCTTAAGTAAAAAATAACCAAAAAAAAAAAAAAAAAAAAAAAAAAAAAAAAAAATAAAAAATAAAAAAAATAAAAAAAATCAAAAAGGAAAGAAAAAAAATTAACCAAAAAAAAATAAAAAATCAAACTTTCAAAAAAAAAAAAAAAAAAAAAAAAAATTATTTTAAATATTTTTTATTTTTAATTTTTAGAATTTTTTTTTATAGAGGAAAAAAGAAAAGGGGCAAAAAAAAAAGATAATCAGGAACATAAGGCATGTATCCAACACCTATTGATGTTCCAACCATCATTATATGTGATTATTACCGAAGGAGATTTTACAATTTTATATGGATCACAGAAGCATAGATTCTAAAAATAATTAGGTATGTAATTGTGAGGTATGGATGACATATTAATTTAATGAAGATCTAACAGGAACTTTCTTAAGGTTTAGTAGTTTACATGAATCTAGGGTTTGTGAATTCTTATCTAAGATTGAAAACCCTAGGTGACACATGAAATAAGAAACCTAACCCTAATCATTCATTATTCTTGACTTCTAGGGATTGTAGGTAATATAAAGTGAAGAGTAAACCCTAATGTTGATTGAAGAAGAGGATAATTTGATTTTTTCTAGATCTAGGGTTTATACTTGGAACCCCTAGGATTACATCCTCCATTGTTACATATAAACCCTAGATTGACAAATTGACATCATGCTTTTGGTATCACATATTTTTCTTGGTCACGTTTGTGAAAACCCCACCCAAATTCCTTGTGTATGTTTCATTGTAAATGTACTGTATACAGTTGCAATATTTGAAAATTGAATAGGGGACTAAGTCAAGGGACACATATTCTAGAGCTGGGGAGGAGCTCACTTGCTTGGGATAGTATGATTTCTTGTGCAAAGAAGAAACCTGAAATGTAGGACAACCATTAAAGGTTGGTTGGTGCATGAATTTTTGAAGGAGGTCTTGAAATTAAATGAACTGAAAGAGGAAGTATGGAATCCCGTGTTGCTTGAGAAACAACCACAAGAAATAAAGGGCATGAATTTTACGGAGAGACTCCATGACGTTGTAGGTTAGCAAGAACACAATAGTAATGGTGGCCAAGGAGGAGACCAAGAAAAATTGGGGTCCAAAAGAGAGGGGACACACACACAGATTGCAAGGAAGGAGATGGAGATAGTCAAAGAGAGGTGTCGCTCATTAGGGGAATTTTGAGGTCTAAAATGGGCCTCCTAAGGATATTATAAAATAATAGTGGAAAAAATCTAATAAGATTTGATGACATCATCAAATTTTAGAGGGAAAAATGAAAAAACTACTTTTTCAATTCATATTTTCAACTTATCTCCCAAAGTTTTTACTCAAATTTCGAGCGGGAGTACTCGTTGGCTGTAGAATTTAATTCCTCATCCAAGGAGTACCCATGTTGCATACTTTCGATGGGTCCTACTACACGAAAAATGAGAAATACATAAAAAAACATGATTACAATCACGTTTTTTATGTATTTCTCATTTTTCGTGTAGAAGAGTTCATCGAAAGTATGCAACATGGGTACTCCTTGGATGAGAAATTAAATTCCGCATCCAACGAGTACTCCCGCTCGAAATTTGAGTAAAAATTTTGGGAGATAAGTTTAAAATACGAGTTGAAAAAGTAGTTTTATTATTTTATTAATTTTTAATATTTTTACTTTTTTACTCCAAAAATGGTGAATCATCCATTATGGATGACATCATCATCTTGAATCCTATTGGTTGTTATAGATTTTATTTTTGTTGTACATTTTTCTTATGAGGCCCATTTTAGACCTCAAAATTCCCCTAATGAAAGAAGGTTCAAAAAGAGCTTTCAACAGGTAATGTGAAAGAGAAGGGAAGAGAAGGGGATTGGCTCTCAGTCCCTGCAGGTTGTGGGTTAAGTGGCTTGAATCTGGAGACCTGTAAGAGCTTGGGGTCCCTGGAGGCAGTGGGTTCAGATAAAATCCTTGGAGCCTTGTAACAACTTGGGTCCCTCGAGGCTATGGGTTGAGATGAAAAACTTTGGATCCTTGTAATTGCTTGAGTCTCTTGAGGATGTGGGTTGGGATAGAATATTTGGAGCCTTGTAATAAATTGGGTCACTTGGAGGCTATGGGTTGAGATAGAAGACTCTAGAGCCCTGTAATAGCTTGGGTAGGGACCATCCTGAAGCATAATCCAAGGAAGGAAGGAATGAATACTTCTGGATATCTCCTTGATATCATATTATATTTTGGACTCCCTAGAAGGGGGTGAATAATTGTGTGTCCACTTAAGGGTGAGGTTGGGAACCTTTGGACTCCTGGTGTCAACCAAGAAAGTAGATTTTAGTTGGTGGGATTGAGGAAAGTTGTCCTCTAGAGTGCCGAAATTAGTGGCACTTGGTGTGCTAGTCCTAGAAGCAAGCAATCCCCCTAGACTCTGGAATCTGGCTTAGGGGTGATGACTGCAAGTAACTGTGGATGTAGTTGTCTACAGTTGGGTGGAGAGTCCTTGTCCCAGGATCTGTTTCCTTGTATGATCAAAGATAAGTATCTATGTATGTTGTTTATCTTCTAATGAACCATGTTGTTGTATTATGGATTTAGGGACTGCATTGTGTTGATTTTACTTGCATATGTGGTACATACTTGTGGGAATATGGTAATGTGATATATCTATATATGTGTGATGAATATATGGATGCATGTGTGTAAAATATGAAGGCTGAAAATTGGGTAATGATTTCCAATGGTAGACGTAGAACATTCGTTGTATAAGAGGCATAATGGACGACATGATAATAAAATTTTGAGCCACAATGCTACTTTTAGCATGGATATGCACATATGTTTAATAATGCATAAATAATACATATATAACTTAATAAGAGAGAGGTAGAATTAGTTGCATATAATGGTCAAGCTACGAGAGCTTGGATTAACACTTGAAGAACAATGGGTTCTAAGAACCTTTTTATTAATATGAATAGTACATGGAAGACCCTCTATATAGGAGGGTATGTATTCACCTATTCATACTTTTTCATTAAGTTACAAGTTGTTTTGTTGCATGGAAATCACTTCATTAATGTCAATGGGAGTTTATCCTTGGTATTAGTTGCGTCACTAGCTTTACCTGAATGTCCTCCATCCTTGCATTTTAAATAATCTAGATAGTTGTTGTTGGCACCTTATATTGGTTCTCGAGGAACCTAATGGCCCTGTGTGTTGGCATGGAGTTTTTTTCAGGCCCGACACAGGGTCTGGCACTGTAAGCATGTGGAAAAAGAGGTAGAAACCTCTTAGGAGTTTATGCCAAGTCTCTGGTAGGTAAACCACTTAGGAGCACCTATGCCACACTGGGTGGCGTTCTCTCCCCATTAGAAGGGAATTCTCGTGGGCCATGAATTCGCTAGAGAATATATCACTCAAGCTCAAGAGGGATAACATTGTAAATTTCCCTAGGCAACCAAGGGCACCATTATGAAACCGTGAAGCATGTTTGGGAGTCTACCAGATCCATAAGAAAGAGCCACAATCGACAAGGGTAGTTCAAGGAAGCCTGTGTGGTGGATGAGGTTGTAGATATGAAGGCTATAAAGCTCTCCATATATGACAGTGCATGAAGCAAAGTCAAGATCCTTTAATTGATTCATGGTGGGAATGAGAATGATAGCCTTGTTGCGACACATAGGAGTGATGTCATGAAATTATGGAGAAGTTGGGATAACCTTATGCTTTGAACGGTCAAGACCCTAGTCAAGGGAGGCTTCCGATTGGTGGAACCACATTCCCCTCATGTGATTGTTCATAAGGATGGGGAAGAAAGGTCATAAAGTATGAAGTTGGAGGATAATTTGAAATAGAGTTGGAGTTATGTTGAGAGACGACGATGAATATTTATCCATCACCCAGATCCGTTAGGCGGGGAATCTGTCGAAGGTGGCCACCCTAGAAGTCCATAAGGTCGAAACCTGGCAGAATTGTTTGAAAGATGTCTTAAAGGGATATGATTTCGATTGTTCCCATTCATTACATGAGGCCTAGAGTGAGCCTAGTCACCGAGGGATCCTTCACTTTTCATAGCTTGAACACATAGTGTCCCATCGTCAGAGTGGAGATGACATCGACATGACATTAGACGGGTATTGATTAGACCCAAGAGCTTGAAAAACCGTAACGCCCAGGGAATCATTAAAGTGCTCAAAATTCAAAGTGTTCAAAATTTCTTAAAATTGGTTCCAAAACGTATATCTCATCGCCCTAAATCCAATTCAACTTGAATCACTCAAAACCGATATCGTATTCTCCTTATATCACATTCTAATCATTTTCCTAAACAACTAAAACTTTTACAGGTTGGATGCAAGACTGCTTACTAGGCAGGGTGATTGGGTAAGATGACTATAATTTGCAGGCCAATGGTAGGCTTCCAAGTGGCTTCACCTGATTGGTTTGAATTGTCAACTTGTGGTTGGTTGGGGGAATTTTTTCACGGCCCAATGATTAGGTGCCATGTGGCCCAATCATAGGCTGTCACGTGGCACCTTGGGGTCATGTACTTTTTTCATTAACACCAAACTGAAAAATGGGGAGGATTGAACATGAGACCAAGTGAAGAATTGGGTAATGCTCTACCATAGCGCCAAGGGTGTTGCTTAACCCATATAGGCAACAAAATCTATTTAAAGTTTCATTGATTGGTATGTGGGGGGCGGGGTTGGGGTTAAGCCTTGGCCCCCAGTCACCTTACAAGCCACGAGACCGCAGGCGAATAGGAGCCAAGGGCTCATGCTTTGCCCTGACCCAAGGTGATGGAACTCTCACAGAACCTCAACGTAGAGCTAATCAATGTTAAAGCTTGGGGGCTCGAGGTGTAGCCCAGGTCCAGATCACATGGGTCGAAGGGAACACAAGCACGGGGGAATAGGTAAGGTGTCGCAGACAAGTGCAAATATTTGGGGATAACCCATGGTTATGTGGTAGTAATATAATCATGGTCTAGGCTACGTGGGGCCTATGTCGATGGGGGTAGGCATTTAGCGCCAGCCCCCGAGTGTGTGGCCCATGTGGCCTAACTTTTCCGCTCATAGGGATCATTAGACAACTAAACCAAGCAATGATTTGCAACCAATTCTGTGCGAATCTCATCTACACCAGACAAAAATGTAGCTTGGAGATTTCGGAAAAGGTGGAATTCATAGAACAGTTAATAGGGGAGTCCAGTGTGTAGAGTAGTTAGCAACACAAATTCTCTAGAGCATAACTTCTTTAGTTTTTGGCCAAATTGAGCCCAACAACATCCCATATTGGGGTTTTTGACTATTATGGAGCCATTGGAGACATTATTTTTTCATTCTAAGCAATTTAAATCCATGTAATCATAAATTTTAGCACTTAATGAAAGAGGCCCAACATTAGAAGCTGGACTAGGAGATGTAGCCCATGAGGGGTGAACTCCTTTATCATTTTGTTGTCTTGTGTTATTGTATATGGTATATTTGTATTTTTTTTTTTATATTCTGCAAACTAAGTTTTAAAACCATTTCCTAAAATACATAAAATTTTACTTGCATATTTCCTATCACCTTCTAGTTTACAAAAACAGATCAATTTGGTATCAGAGCTTTTGGTTTTTTTGAAGGTTTAATTTTGTTGCAAGTCTTTTCTGATGCTTACAAGGTTGAAGCTCAAAAGAGAAGAAGGAAATCTTGCAGGAACAAGTCCTCAAGCTAGTTCAAGGAGAGCACATTTACCTCAAGTTTCACCTAAATTTTCACCTCCAATGTCACCCAAATATTCACTAGTCATGGCACATGAAGAGGGACCTCACACTATGTATGAGGATGAGAGAACTTTCAGAAAATCCTTCTTTTAAATTACTAAACTAGTGAAATTTCTTTATGAGGAGAGGAACTCAAGGTTACAAGGAGAGAGCTCAAATCCTCCAAGGGAAATGGAGGAAATGGTGATAAATATCCTCCAAAATGGAATGGAGGCAATGGTGAAAAACTGCCACCTCTACCTCCACCTTTTCCTACACCTCCATGTTCACCCTCATATTCTTCTGCATATACCCCTTCAAAAACTCCTCAAGATCTCCAAAGGGACATGGTAAAACCCCTTTGTTAAATATTGATACAAAATTTTAATTTCATATGTATAATGGAGAGGTAAATGCTGAGAAATTGGAGAGATGCGTTCATTAAATTGAAGTGTCATGTAGGATACAAAGAATCAAGGATGATGAGACCAAGATTCAATTTGCTTCTCTAAGGTTGGAAAGTGCAACACCCATTTGGTGGGAGGCCAAAACTCAAGGAGATCTCAAGAAAATAGGTAATATTATAACTTCTTGGAATGATTTTGTAGTTGCCTTAAGAATTTATCCATTAGCATACATGCAAAAATCTATAATGGATTGGAAAAAATTTAGGCAAGCTAAGGGTTAGAGTGTTCAAAGTTATACCCAAGAGTTTAGAAAAAGAGCTTTGATTTTGGGTGTAGATTTATCCTCTCAAGGCACTCTACTCAAATGAATTGGAGGTTTACATAGTTACTTGAGACACACAATTCTCATGTTTAACCCTACAAATCTAGATGAAGTTTGTGTAGAGGCAACTCATTTAGAAGAAAGAGGGAAGAATGTTCCCTACGAGAATAGCAAGAAGACATTCAAGAGTGGAGACAAAGGAAAGGGGAAATTCAAAGGCAAGGGGAATAATAATACTTCCATAAATAAAGAGGGAGAAAATCTCACATGTAAACATTGTTAAAAATAAGGCTATGATGAAGACCATTGTTGGAAACTTCATCCTCAGATGAGACCCAAAAATTAAAAAAAAAAGTAAAACAAAATACTGTTGCAACTACACAACATGATTTAGGATCTATTATGGAGATGAAACAAAGATCACAACCATTATTGCAAGTACTAGCTATTCTAGTAACCTTACTGAAACTGAAAAATGATAAAGAAAAAATAGAGATTTTCCGTATTAGAGTCATCTCAAAACATAACAAAATAAACACTTTGTTTCATAGTGGATCACAAGCCAACCTTATTTTAGAAACCATTGTCAAGAAATTAAATTTGGAAACCATTCCTCATCCTAAAATTTATCCTTTGGGTTGGGTATGTGACAACGCAAAATTGCAAGTGATAAGAAAATGCAAACTGAAATTCGCCATCATTGCAAACTTCATTGATGAGGTAGAACTTGATGTAGTTCCACTTGACATATATGTGGTATTTTTTTGGGAAGCCCATATCTATATGATAGGAAATCCATCTTTCATCGCCATGAGAAAAAATATCATTTGTTTAAATATGGGGTTGAGTATATTGTTAGAGAACATCACAAGAAATTGAATTTATCTCTTGTGAATGGTGGACAAATGAATAGGATTTTTAATGCTGGCAAAAAATTTGTAATTTTGATGATCAAACCCAGAGATGATGTTGAGAATGAAGCCTTCCAAGGATGTGATGTAAAACTGGAATCATGATGTTGAGAATGAAGCCTTCAAAGAATTGTATGCTTTGGTGTAAAGTGTGAAAAAATGGAAACATTACTTGATGGGTAAGGAAACTATCATTCACACTAACCATCAACCGTTGCAATACTTGCAATCACAAACCAAGCTACAACACGTGAGTCACTTGAAATGGATGGGTTTATTACAACAATTCCACTTGGTGATAAGGTATAAGAAAGGTATCTATAAGAAATTTGTTGATATGCTATCAAGGAAAATTGTTAGTGCATCCATTAGTCTTAAGCATAAATCTATCATGCATGAGAGATATGTTGAGACATATGCTTTAGATGAGGATTTAAAGGATGTATATGCAATTTTGTGTCAAGGTAACCAACTAGAGGAATTATATTCATGTGCATGATAAATTGTTGTATCATCTTGGTAAGCTATGTATTCTGCTGGGAGAAAGAGTCAACATCATAAGGGAAGTGCATACTTCTCTTATTATTGACCACTTTGGTGTAGGCAAGACAATGGCACAAATACAAAGGTATTTTTTTTGGCATCGTATGCATGAAATTGTATGACAATATGTGATAGGATGTTCTTTATGTGCTATCAGTAAGCCTAGAAATAGAAAGTTGGGATTGTATACTCCACTTCATGTTCCTTCTCAACCTTGCGAAAGTGTTTCTATGGATTTTGTGGGAGGTATACCTATGTCTAGGAATGGTCATGATTATCTTTATGTAGTTGTGGATTGTTTCAACACAATGTGTATTTTGATGCCTTATAAGAAGCATGTTACAGCTGAACAGACTGCATAGTTTCTCTTTCAAAATGTATGGGTTCATTTTGGGTTTCCCACATCCATTATTTATGATCGAGATTCTCAATTTTTTGGGAAATTTTGGTTAAGTTTATGGGGACTCATGGACACCAAATCGAAAAAGAGCACAACATTACATTTGAAAATTGATGGCCAAACAAAAGTGGTGAACATAATGGTAATATTGTTATTTTTCATGGTTAATGTAGCAAGCATCCTAAATTGCAAGATGAACATTTTCACTACATTCAACATGCTTACAACCAGGCCAAACATTGATTGACTCAAACATCTCCATTTGAGGCATGCTTGGGATACTTACCAAAATCTCCTCTATATTTTATCTTTGGGAAATATGTTGCTATTGATGGACAAAGTGACATAGATAAGGCCAAGTGGTTCATTGAACAAGTTCAATTGGTGCACCAAATTGTTCAAGAATAGTTGGAAAAGAGTTAAGGCAAGTACAAGACAAGACATGATAAGCATCGTTTTGATCACAGTTTTCAAGTGGGAGTTGAAATTTGGCTTTACATTAGCAAGGAAAGACTCCAAGGAGAAGGTAAAAATTTAAACCAATCAGATATGGTCCATTCAAGATTTTAGAAAAGATTGATAATAATTCCTTACAATTATATTTGCCTCCATATATGAAAATCTATGTAGTTGTTAATGTTGAAAACTTGAGACTATATGAGCCTCCTTCGATTGAAGATCAAGGAGAGAATGTTGAGATTACTTGAATTGAATATTTATCTCCTATATATCTTGAAGAATTTAGCAAGATACTATTCGTGATAGAAGAAAATTAACTTCAAAACGAGGGAACATGGAGTACCTTTGTGTGGGGCTCAAAGGTACAAATCTGAGCAAAGCGAAATGGATTGAGGTTCGAAGGGTGAGGAAACTGTACCCTCACTTGTTTGTTGACTGAAAATTATCTTTTTGAGGTCCAAAATATTCTAGTGGGGAGGAATGATGTAGGTGATAAGTAAAGTGCTCAGAATTAAAATGTGTTCAAAAGTGCTCAAAACTGGTGCCAAAACTTATATCTCATTGCCTTAAATCCAACACAACTTTAATCACTCAAAGCCGATATCTTATGCTCCCAATATAGCATTTTTATCATTTTTCTAAACAACTAAAAATTTTGTAGGTTGGATGTCGGACTGTTAATTGGGAAGTGCACACGTTGAGTGGGCTGGTTGACTAGGAAAGTTGATTGTAGTTTGTAGGCCAATGGCAGGCTGCCAAGTGGCCTCATCTGATTGGTTCGGATTTTAAACTTGTGGTTGGTTGGTGGAATGTTTTCATGGCCCAATGATTGGGTGCCACGTGGCCCAACAACATGGCGCATTGGGGTCGTGTAAAATTCTTGTTAAGGCTGAAATGAACACCGGGGAGGATCAAACACAAGACCAAGTGTAGAACAGGGCAGTGTTCTACCAGAGTGCCAAAAGTGTTGCTTAACCCATATAGGTGAAAAACTATATTTAAATTTTCATTGATTGGTATGTAGGGGGCGGGTATAGGGCTAATCCTTGGCCCCCAGTCACCTTACAACCCACGAGACTACAAGCGAAGAGGAGTTGAGGGCTTGAGATTAGCCCCAACCCAAGGTTCTAACACCCTCACATAACCTCAGTGCAGAGCGGATCAATGTTAGAGATTGGGGGCTCGAGGTGTAGCTAGGTCAAAAACACATGGGTCGATGGGACCACGAGTGTGGGGAACAGGTAAGGTGCCGTAGATAGGTGCGAAGATTTCCGGATAACCCAGGGTTATGTGGCGGTGATATAATCATGGCCTAGGCTACGTGGGGCCTATGCCGACGGGGGCTGGAGGTTAGCCACAAGCCCAGGGTGTATGGACCATGTGGCCCAACTTTTCCACTCACAGGGGTCATTAGAAAATTAAACCAAGCAACTATTTGCACCCAATTTGACGCGAATCTCACTCGCGCTAGGAAAAAAAACTAGCTTGGCAGATCCAGAAAACACAAAATTCGTAGAAAAGTTAGAAGTGGAGTACAATTTGTAGAGAAACTAGCATAAAAAATTCTCTAGAGAATAATATCTTCAGCTTTTGGCCAAATTGAGCCCAAAAAGAGCCCATCTTGGGGTTTTTGACTATTTTGGAGCCATTAGAGACACTTTTTTTTTTTCATTCTGAGCACTGTAAATCCATGTAATAAAAATATTGAACTCTTAATGAAAGAGGCCCAACATTGGAATTTGGACCAGGAGATGTAGCCTAGGAGGGGTGAACTCCTTTATCATTTTGTTGTCTTGTGTTACTGTATATGGTATATTTGTCTCTATTTTTATGCTGCAAGATGAGTTTTAAAACATTATTTTATGTGATTTTGAAAAGCAATCCATTTCCTAAAATACATAAAATTTTACTTGCATATTACCTATCACATTGAAGTTTACAAATACTGATCAGGGTGCGACGAAAACTGTCGATAGCACATGGAGGATTACATGCGAACCCGAGACACTAGAAGCCTGTAACCACTACATAAGTAATACCAAGAGATATGGGTATCAGAATGGATGGAAGATGGGTGGTAGGACCTACACTAATGTGGCAAGCCATTTGCGAGAGCATTGGCCATTTTTGCAAAGTTGTGACGTTTCAACCGATGGGTCAGGTTCCTGGGGGGAGGGGGGACTCAACTTGAAATCTCAATACATTTTGAGGGTCCCGGAGTTAATAGTCTCAAGTTAAGAGTTGAGGCATCAAGAGGATCCTAGAGCTGTGTAACAACCCTGGTCAAAATTTCATGTAATAAAGTTAATAGAGAAAAAATAATAACCAAGGTCATGGGACACTTATTCCAAGCTAAATTATGGGAAAAAAATCCAATTGGGGGTGTTCATTTGGTTTATTATGGCTAAGGAAATTGGAAAAGGAAAAGATAAAGGCTTTGGAAAGGAATGGAGGCAATTATTGGCATTTATTCATGAAAATAATGGAAATTAGGAGAAAAAGAAGGTGAAAGGTCACAAGTTGCATGTGAGGAGGAAAATGAAGGAAAAATAATGGAAATTGAAGAAAATAGAGGCATAATTAATACAAAGGCTTCTGAAGATTAGTTCATAACCTTTCGAAGCTCTCTCTGTATTCTCTCTCTCTCTCTCTTTCATACTCTTGGACACAGATAATTCTTCGAGCACTATAACATTGGAGGAAGGAGGAAAGGAAGGACAAGAAAGCAAGGGGAATTAAAGATCAAGCAAGGAGGATCATAATCAAGTGGCTAAAATGGGATTACTTCCAAGTATCAAGATGCATGTATGATTTCATTACTACTTTTGGAATTCATGTTACATGCATGTGTGTTTTGGTTATGTTCTTGTCATTGACATGGGCTTTTCCAGGTGTGACAGTGTTTTTTAGCATTTCCTTGCCATTTCTAGATAGCCATGGTGTGATGGGGTTCTCTTGTTTTGGTTGAGCTGGATTTCTGAATAGATTTTAAGCTAACTGGGGTGGTCACAGAATTAATCACAAGGCCTAGGAATCACGAGATGGAATATATGGTAAATCCTGATTATGAATACCCTTGATTGGACCTAGGAATCCCTTAACTGGTAATGTTGGGATACACAGTAAATCCCAGAGGGTGGTGACCTCATAGGCCTAGTAATCCCTTGACTAGTAATGGAAATATACATGGTAAAGCCGATATATTGAGATGGACAAATTCCTCACAGTTTAGGTGGAGAGATCTGAAGGCATCCATGCTTGTTTAGGGCCTAGTGATCCGGTGGGATTGTGGTAAATCTTGGTTTTACTGATGAGGGTTTGGGCCTAGGAATACCTTGGTGGGATATATGGTAAAGCCCGAGGAAGCCTTCATTTTTCTTGTTGTGAGTCCCATATTCATGCTTGGAATATGGCATGGGGGTGATTGGCTGAAAGAAAGATTTGGTTTAGCCCAATCTATGGTCAGGTGGTTCATGGAAGTCCATGACTTGGTTTGCTTTTGCGTATGTTAATAATATATCTTCTCCTCTTGTGGTTTATGTGTAAATGTAATTTCTAATATGTGGTTTTTATGGTTGTTCTATCTATGTTATTTTTTTGGTTATATGTTGGTTATAAGAAAGTTTTATGACAAATCTTAGTTATGGATCTCATCATGATTTGATTAGTATATGAAATGTGATTGAATATATGAACTAGTAGGTGATAATGAAACTATTTTGATAAGGAATAAATTCTTATTTACAAATCTCTGATAAGTTTGAGACCCCTATGCTCAGATCTGTTGTTATTACATATAGATTACATGTTTGAGATATGTTTGTCAAAAATTCTATCATGGCTAGTAGGGTTCAGTTCAAGTCCTTGTATCAAATTTTCCATTACTAGTTTTATTTCATGGTTATTTATCATTTCTAGAAGTTGCATGAAGTTATGGGCAAAGGCCTGAGACCTATCCCTAAAAAACTGGCTCAGAATTCGGGGTCACTAGCTCAAAACTTCTTGAAAAAGGCCATAGTTGTTGGCATTCCATGCTATGGGAGTGAATGGAGGGTCCCATTTTCATGCATGCCTTGTCATGGGAGTGAATGAGGCTCTAGGTTAGGTAAAAATAAATTTCTTTCAGGGGTTGCACACCTGAAGGGGTTGGTTGGCTCCTAAAGGTTTTGTAGCTCCTGAAAAAGGTCAGATTGGTCTTGTTTCGTTGATTCCACTTCCTTTTATGTACATGGGGAGTTGACTTACATCATAGTAACTCTTCGTCACATGTTTACGCTAGTGGTCTAGTTAGCTTGGGTAAATGTAGGAGTAGGTTGTTACAAGCTGCACCTCATTAGTCAATATATATACTTAGACTAGATGAGCTTCATCACAGGAAATTAAGGAAGTTAGACTAGACTATCAGAGCATTCGAGTTCAATACTTAGACTAGATGAGCTTCATCACAGGAAATTAAGGAAGTTATATTAAGTAATTATAGGGTACTAAGTCAATTTGGGTTGTGCTTGCTATTTGTTAATGAGACCGTGCTAAGGCAAGTTAGTGTATGAATAACACTTCGATGGGAAAGAGAGTATGATTGTGAATACATTTTTATTATTATTATTATTTTAAATTTCATGATTGAATGATTCTTGCATATGATTTGTAAATGGACTGTACAATAACATGGTTGTTTTGTTACTACAGGAACCCCATGAAAAACCCATGAATGAAAGCTCATGATCCTAATTTTGTGTTTAAATTTTGTTTTAAAATATCTAACAATGTGTGTGATTTATAACACATCGCAAGCAACATAAGATAGAAAATATATAGATATGAGACCCAAAATGTTCGAATATAGTTCCTATTAGTCCCAACATGGAA
Organism: Pinus albicaulis; assembly: GCA_034641835.2. NCBI lineage: Eukaryota > Viridiplantae > Streptophyta > Pinopsida > Pinales > Pinaceae > Pinus > Pinus albicaulis. Next base: position 383,484,774 of record CM076579.1, on the reverse strand, counting down.
GTGATGGAGTTAGAACGAATGAAGGAGGGAGATCAGTTTTGCGAGGGGAAGGGGATCACTCCTTAGATTGAATGGGCACCTTGAGAAGCCTTTGAGATGAGGTGAGGAGATTTAAGTACGATAATGAGAGGCTGGTAAGAGCCCAAGAAAGGGAGGTTGAAATCAATGTAGTTATCCTAAAAAGTCTTTCAAACTGGCAGAGGTAAAGGAAATATGAAATGATGACCAATCATAGAGATAAAAAGCCTCTGCGAGTTGGAAGAAAACACCAACGAAGTAGATGGTGATGGATCCAAAAAGAGGCCCAGGTAGGGAAGTGATGACATTGTGCTAGGGGGAGGACTTTTGAGTACTCCAGGGGGAAGGTCTAGAATGTAGGTACCTCACACGAGAAAATGTTGTAGTTTTTCTACCCAGAGACACCATCACTCTTGCCATCATCATCACTTAGTGATAAAGGAAATTAAGCATATGCCTAAATAATTTAAAAAGGAAAATCCACCCACATTCAATGGAGATGTGATGAAGGCAGAGGAAAATGAAGTATGGATGTTAGGGATGAAGAAGTTCTCTAGAATACATGATTATTCTGATAATATGAAAGCCACGTATTTCTCTTACAATTTAAAAGGAAAAGACAACATCTAGTGGGAGTACCTGAAGAATAATAGAGCCATTACCGATAAGAAGTTGACATGGGAGGAGTTTGACAAGCTCTTTAGAGAGAAATAATTGTTCGAATGCTACTATGAAAATAAGGAAAAGGAGTTCTCTGAACTCAAAATGGGTCAAATGACTAGCGAAGAATACATCACAAGTTTTTTGGGACTATTGAGGTTTGTACCATATCTCAATAATGAGAAGGTTAAAATTCAAAGGTTCATTAGTGATGCAGGAGCATTAGACCAACCTTATTCAAAATTGAAATTCAAAGCTACTGAAGAAGAGACGTGGACAATGATCTGAAAAGGGGCACTAATTTCCATGAAATTCGGTTAAGGATCCAGGATTGTGATGTGCCGTGGATCTACGATATTGTGATGAACTAAAACTGTGACGAGACGAAATTGTGATGAGCCTTGGTTTGTGATATTTCGATGCATGTTGGTTATACAACATTGCAACATTACCTTTTTTATGAGAATTGCGATGCGCGATGAACAATGAAGCTTAGTATTGCGATGAGTGTACATAGTGGAAAATTTTGTGGTTCCATAACCCAAAGGTCCACGAATTGTGAAAATTTGCAGCCTTGCTACATTAAAGTGGTATCAGAGGAGAAGAATATTATGTGTGAATTAGAAGGAGGTACAAATATTTTGAGTATTGGTATGTGTGTGGTCTTTATATTTTTTATGTAGGTAGTAGTAGAGGAAGGTGAGAAGATTTGCAATAGCCTAGAGCAAAGAGTTCTCATATGGTTCCAGAGGAGAGAACCAGAGAGATGCCGAAAGACTGAGCTTAGAGGAGAGAAGCTTAGTGAGGTATCGTGTATCAAGGAGGAGGCTTGCTACTGCAGTGGTTTTGTTGCAACTCACGAGTGTTATTACGGAAAGATTAAGAAGGCAATTCCACATAGAGTGTGGGTAGAATTGCTAAGAGAAAGAAAAGGATACCAAGAAGAGGACTTGGTACTGATAACAAGTAGCAAACCTGTTACAGAGATGAAGAAGGCATATGAACAGGAGGCCATAAAATTTTTGTACCTCGGGAGTTTGATGCAGGAATGTTGGACCACCCTTAATCAAAATTGAAATTCAAATTTGCAGAAGGAGAGACATGGAAAATGATCTGAAATGGGGCGCTAATTTCCATGAAATTCGATTAAGGATCGAGGATTGTGATGTGGCATGGATCTGCGATATTGAAATGAATCAAAATTGTGATGAGTCGAAATTGCGATGAGGTTTTTTTTGCGATATTGCGATGCATGTTGGTTCTATGATATTGCGACAATGCCTTGGTTCTGAGAATTGCGATGTGCGATGCACAATGAGGTTTAGTATTGCGATGAGTGTGTGTAGTGGAAATTTTTGTGGGTCCATAACCCACCCATCCATGAATTATGAAAATTTGCAGTCTTTCTACATCAATTAGTGGGATTCCTATGGTATTTAGAGATAAAATTCAATTTCTGGAACCCCAGACCTTGAAGGATGCGATCAAAGATTTAGAACATTGTTATGAGCAAGAAAGGTGTAGGTGTGAGATTAAAAGTCAAGCACCATCATATGGAATGGAATTTGGTCTAGGGAGAACCCAAAAAGAAAATAGGTGAACCACCCAACTCAGACAAGGAAACCTTGAAATAAGGCTAATGTTTCCATTCATAGAAAGGTGCAATAACTAATGTCAACACATTCCAAGATTGAAATCCGAGAGCGACTCAAGTGTTGGACCTATGGTGGGAACCATAGGATAAGGGACAATCCACATCAACAAGAGGTCAGACCTAATATATAGTGCTCAAGAGGCAAGCATGGTGGGAAAACTAGCCCAAAGTATGCCAAGGGTTTACGAAACATTGGAAAATCACCAAGTAGACCACCACAGGAGCACTCATTGGATGCAAAAATCGTTGATTGCAATCATGTTTTTCATGTATTTCTCATTCTTCGTGTAGCAAGGTCAATCAAAAGTATGCAAAATGGGTACTCCTTAGATGAGGAATTAAATTTTTCATCCAACGAGTACTCTCGCTCAAAATTTGAGTAAAAAATTAGGGAGATAAGTTGAAAATACAAGTTGAAAAATTAGTTTTATTATTTTATTATTCTTTAATATTTTTACCATTTTATACCAAAATGGGTGAATCGTCCCTTGTGGTTGACATCATAATCTTGAATCCTATTGGTTCTTATAAAGTTTATTTTGGTTGTACATTTTTCTTAGGATTCCCATTTTAGACCTCAAAAGTTCTCTAATGCTTAGAACTAACATGCAACAACTCTTTAGAGTGAATTATTAGTTATCTAATTGATTTATGCATGTGAATTAAATCATATTTAATTCAATGGACCTATCACTAGCTCATTTATCAGTTAGAACTAGTTAAATTGATTTTAACTCAAATAATTAAGTTAAAGAATTACAACTCAAAATAACTGCAACTGGACCCCCTAGAACTTAGAGTGAACTTTACATGCCTCCATATTTACCTCAACTCAAATTAACTGAGCTAAATAAGTCTTCCCCACTCAGTTAAATCGCACAAGTTGTCATGTGATGTGGAATTCCAATTTCATTCTAATTTAATTAAGGGAAAATTAAATTAGAAGCCTCTTCTTGTTGCCAATTTCAACACTCGCTCTCAACAAGAAAGGGATTGTTTTCTACCCTGATCCTGCCTCTGTGGAACTTGAATTTTCCTTTTGATAGTGCCTTCATCAAGATGTCTGCATCCTTATCCTCTGTGGGAATGTACTCTAATGACATAATCCTCCTTTGTACACATTCTCTGAGATGGTGATACTAGATATCAATATGATTCGACCTATCATGAAAAAATGGATTAACCGAGAGTTTGATGCAACTCTTGTTATCACAATAAATCCCTTTCAGATCCTTCTGTTGACAAAACAAACCAGCAAGTATCTTTCTCATCCAAATGGCCTCACATGATTCTTGACTAGCTTCCATGTACATTGCCTCTTTTGAACTGAGTGCAACTAATATATGTTTCCTGCTGTACTAGGAAACTGCTATTGATCCAATGCTGAAGGTGACCCATGATGTGCACTTCCTGTTGGATGGATTCCCTACCTATTTTGCATCTGTAAAGCCATAAAGCTTCACTCCATCTATCCACCTATACCATAGCCCAAAATATGTAGTGCCTCTAGGGTATCTCAAAGCATCTTTCTTGCCTTCCAAAAGAGCCTGGTAGGCTTAACCATAACTTTACTAAGATGGTTAACCGCTTATCATATGTATGGTAATGTGTTCACCAAATACATGAGTAAACCCACAAGCCGCCTATAGATGGTAGCATCTACTACTTTGCCTAAAGTAGAATCCTCCTTCCTCCAGTTTCCTGCTAGAGGAGTCTGCATGGGTTTGCTGCCCTCCATGTGGAACTTCTTCAGAATCTCATTGGTATACTTTCCCTTAGATACAAATATCTCCCCATCTCTTTTCCAAATTTCCAATCCAAATAAATAGTGCAATAGCTCCATGTCCTTCATCTTAAATTATATTGTAAGATCCTCTTTGTAAGACATGATGAGATGCTCATCACCTGTCAGTATCAATTCATCAAGATAAAGTAAAATGATCAAAAGTTTACCTTCTACCACAGTATGATAAAGGTTCGCATTTGCTTCACTCTTAGTGAAACCAAACCCAGTGAATTAGTTGTTGATCCTGGTGTACCAAGCATGAGGTGCGTGTTTCAGTCCTTACAATGCTCTCTTGAGTCTGCACACATGTGACTCTCTGTCGAAGGTCTCAAAACATTTCGACTCCTCAATGTACACCTCTTCCTCAATCACCCCATTGAGGAAGGTTGTATTTACATCCATCTGATATATCTTCCATGCCATCTACGCTAAAATTGCAAGGATGTATTTGATTAATGAGTACCTTGCGATTGGTGCAAAGGTCTCATCTTAATCAATCCCCTCCACCTGAGATAACCCTTTGGAAAAAAATCTCGCCTCATTTTTCTCTAGAATCACATCTGTTGCTTGCTTCACCTTCTAGATCCACCCATATCCTACAACTGACTTCCCTGCCATTCTTGTGACAACTCCCCATGCATTTTTTATTATAATGGATTCATGCTCCTCAACCATGGCATCAACCCAAATTGGTTGCCGCACTACTTCCTCAAAATAGGATGGATCTATCTCTACAATCTCTCTCATAAGAGCCATGTAGCCAGTGTACTTCTCTGTTGACCTTCTCTACCTATGCTGTGATGTGGGTGCTCCCACATTCTCTCTAGCATCAAGCACCAACCTGTCAACCTATCTGGTGCGCTTCCTTCCATCTCTAGATGTCTCTGCATGAGTGGGTGCTTCCACTCTCTGTTCCTCTACTTGTGTCTGCTCCACATATTGAGGTTCTTCTTTAGGATCCAAGAGCTCCTCAACTGAATGCAACTAAAGCTCTTTCTCAAGAAAATTCGCATGGCCTTCTCTTCATCAAATTTCACATCTCTTCTAACCACTTTCATCCTATGTGCTAGCAAATACACCCTATAGTTTTTAGGTGTATCAATGTACCCCACAAATATCCCCAACTTAATAGTTGGCTCTATCTATTTCCTAGAATCTTTGGTTACATGGAAATAAATTGATGAACAAAATTTTTTAAATGCGCCACATCTGGATTCTTACTTTAAAATATTCCTCTGATGTAATCATCTCAAGTATCCGATGAGGATTTATGTTCTGCAAAAATACTGTTAGGTTGCATGCTTCGGTCCATAGATGCAATGATAGGCCCTGATCATACAACAACACCTGTGTTTCTCCCACAATAGTCCAATGCTTCCTTTCTACAACCCCATTTTGCTATGGGTTATGAGGTCCTATAAATTCTTGTCGAATTCCTTCTAAAGCAAAAAAGTTATTGAATTCATTCGAGACGTATTCTCCACCATTGTCACTTCTGAGAGCCTTCACCTTCTTCCTCGTATATTTCTCTACAAGTGCTTTGAACTTCCAAAAATTTGAGAACGTCTAATATTTCTTCTGCATGAAGGAAATCCAACACTTGCGTGAAAAATCATCTACAAAAATCACACAATACCTGTGTCTTTATATGGAGGTTGTCAAGAACAGTCTGCACACATCTAAGTGAACTCTCTCAAGGATCTCCTTTTCTCAACTTTCCTTATCGTGAAAAGTGGCTTGGTGTACTTCCCCAATGTACACCCTTTGCATGTATATCACTACTCAAGTACACCCTTGGGAAGTCCTGTAGAAATCCACTGCATGAGATTCAAAGTGCCATGGTGTAGATGGCCCAATATTTTGTTCCATAACTCATCAATGTCTTGGCTCTCCACCGTCTCTGCTTTTGTACTCAAGGAAGAAAAATCTTCTAGATTCAATTTGTAGAGGTTCTTTACTTGAACCCAAATATTCTTCACCTATCCCATGGCTTTATGATGAATGAACTCCTTTCCTTTGATAAATATCACATCATAGCCATGGCCTTCTAACATAGCAACTAAAACTAAATTCTTCTTTAAACCAGGAACATCCATGACATATTTTAATGTGAGAAGAGTACTTGAATCCCTATGAAAGGTAATTGTACCTATGTCAGTCACATTATACCTCCCATAATCTCCCATATCGATGTGCATCTAGAGATCCTTCTCCTCCAAGCTACTGAAGAATTCCTTGTTGTCAGTCATATGGAATGAAGCTCCACTATCTAAGTACCACACTGAACCCATCACCGATGAAACCATGCATAATATTAGAGTGAAATTAAAATTGAACTGTGAAGAATGTGATTCACCTACTGCTCCTCTTGAGGGATTCTTTTTGGTATTCTTATGAGGACACTTTGTAGCATAGTGTCTAAGCTCATGACAATGAAAACATTTTATCTTCGACAAGTCTCACTTCTTGCCTTCCCGACCAGAATATTATTTGGAATGTGATGCCTTCCCTTTCCCTTTCTTCACCTTTCCATCCAAGGCACGATTGTCCTTATCATCAGTCTTTGATGAGGATCCATCTCTGGTGTTCCACCAAATCTCTTATTGTACAAGTCAGACCACAATTGCTCCCACTCTAGTAGCTTCTCCCTCCCATTCATTGAATCATGGTAGTTGTGTTAGCTCTTGGGAAGGCCTAGAATTTCTAGGCTCACCGAATCATCCTCAGAAACTATCACACCAAGAGTTCCAATCTCATCTCGACATTGAGTGAACTTCATCAAGTATTTTGGTATCGTGTCACCCTTCTCCATCTTGATCTTTTTGAGCTTGTCCTTCAGTCCCAACTTCATTTGTTCACTTCTATTATGAAACAAGTATGTTAAGTCCATCCACTTAGCATATGAATTTTCCTTTCCATGGAGGTGAGATACAGTATGATCTCGAACTCCTTCTAACAAAATCATTCTCACCTTTGCTATATTCTTCTTCCATGCATCAATATTTGAGCATCTACTACTATGGGCCCAGAAATATCACTGTCTATGAATTACTTCAGTTCATTGTCCTCCAAAACTGCCTCCATCTAGTCTTTCCAAGCTATGTAATTTGAAATACCTTCAAGGGCATATTCAAGTCTCAATCCATAGAAAGAAATCCCGGTCTATTGCTGGTCCTGAAGTATAAATCTGTAAACTGGATTCACTTATTCAAAACAAAATCATATTCTTCTCTTCTATAGTGATTTCGAGCTCTTATACCATGTAGAAAATCCACATAGATTCAACATATATTGTAATATGCTAAAACAAAATACTTAAATCTATTCTAAAAATTGCGAAAACCAATTATGATCACACAATCACATGAACAAGAAAGAGAAATAATTTCAATCACATGACACAAACATGTATCTATGGAAAGCCTCAAATAAAAACCTCGCTATTTTTATATTGCATAAATTCAAGAATATGAAACAATACAATGCTTATCTCAAGATTGAGAGCTCTCTGCACTATCTTTGATTGTCTCATGCTGATCCTCGAAAGTTTGGTCTAATACTTAAACCAATTACTTGCACCTGAATGACCAATATTTCTCAGGAATTCCTAATGGAATTGAGCCCCTATTAATTAGGGAATTATCACTAATTGATTGTGCAATAAATCCAAGGCATCCTACTGACCTCATGCATGACCTGTAAAATTTTCTAATTATACAACTGATAGTTTACTTCCCTTTAACTCCAATATCAATTAGGCCTTCCTTATAACTAACATGCAATAACTATTTAGAGTGAATCATTAGTTATTTGATTGATCACTGCATGTGGATTAAATCATATTTAATTCACTGGACCTCTCAGTAGCTCATTTATCAGTTATAACTAGTTAAACTTATTTTAACTCAAATAATTAAGTTAAACAATTACAACTCAAAATAAATTGCAACTGGACTCCCTAAAACTTAGAGTTAACTCTACATGCCTCTAGTTTGACGTCCAACTTGAATTGGCTAATATAACTGAGTCTTCCCAACTCAGTTAACTCATACAAGCTGTCATGTGATATGGAATTGCAATTTCCTTCTAATTTAATTAAGGGAAAATTAAATTAGAAGCCTATTCTTGTTTCCAAATTCAATAGGAAAAACACTAGCATCAAAGCCCCACATAGAATGAGCACCCCAAATTTGGTTGATATAAAACTGCAACTGAAGGAAATGCTTGATAAAGGGTACATAAGGCAAAGTGTGTCTCCCTATGGAGCACCAATATTGTTTCTAAAGAAGAAATATGGGACCCTGAGACTATGCATTGATTACAAATAATTGAACAAGGTAACCATTAAGAATAGGTACCCATTACCATGAATTGATAACCTCTTTGACCAGTTAAGGCGAGAAATAATGTTCTCCAAAATTGACTTGAGTTTAGGCTACATGAACTAAGAATAAAGGAGGAGGACATTCATAAGACTACTTTTAGAACATGATATGGGCACTATGAATTCGTAGTGGTGCCCTTTGGGCTTACTAACGCCCCTGCCACATTCAAGTGCCTGATGAATATGGTGTTACAACCTTAATTGGACAATTTTTTCATTTTATTTGTTGATGAAATATTGGTTTATTAAAAAATGGAAGAAGAACATGAACAACACCTAGAGTTGCGTTACAATTATTGAGAGAACCTAGGCTCTATGAAAATCTTGGTAAGTGTGAATTCTTGTAGTCACAAGTACACTACTCAAGGCACATCATCTCCAAGTAACGCATATTGGTTGATCCTGATAAGATCAAAGCCATAAGGGAGTGGAAAACTCTAAAGAATGTGGATGAAATCATATCCTTCATGGGAATGGAAGGATATTAAAGGATATTTATGCATAATTTCTCCAAAATAGGAAATCCCATTACATATTTACAAAAAAAAAGGGAAAATATTTGAGTGGAATGCATAATGTGAAAAAAGCTTTGAGCAGTTAAAGTAATTTATCATAGATCCCAGAAAGGATTTAGTACTATGTACCAATGCTTTCAAGGAGGTACTTGGTGGAGTCTCAAAGTAGGAAGGACAAGTCGTGTGTTATGAATCCATAAAATTAAATAAACATGAGGAAAACTACGTAACACATTATTTAGAATTGGCTTCCATTATTCATGCTTTAAAAATGTGGAGGCACTACCTCCTTGGTCAAAATTTCATGCTTATGTCATACCATAGTGGGCTCAAGTATATGTTTGGACAACCGAAGTTGAAGGCTAAACAAGCTAGATGGTTGTCCATGCTCAACAAATTTAACTTTCAGATTAAGTATATAAGGGGTAAGGAAAAAAAGGTTGTTGATGCCTTGAGCATGAGAAGCCAAGTGAATCACTTGGATTTTATAAGCTCATATGAAAAAAATCTAGAAGAAAGGATCAAAATCACTAAAAAATGGGATAAAACCTACCAACACATAAAGGAAAGGTTGCAACATAGAGGTGAGGATGGAGAATACCACCTCACTGAGGATGGCTTAGTCAGATTCAAGGGAAAAATATATGTGCCTAACAATGATGAATTAAACATACTGATAATGAGATAATTCCATGCTAATCCCTATTCAGGACACCCAAGATATCAAAAGGCCCTTACAACCATTAAACGATACAACCATTGGCCAAATATGAAGAATGAAGTAACAAATTTCATGGAAAAATGCATGGAATTCTAGAAAGTAAAGTTTGAATGCAAACACCCAACAATATTGTTACAACATATCCCTGTTTTAGAATGGAAATGAGAAGTCATCTCCATGGATTTCATTAGTGGATTTCCAAAAAAACTAAGAAATGTGATGCAATCATGGTAGTGGTGGATAATATTACCAATGTAGCTCATTTTGCGGTAGTTAAATCCACCAATTCTACTAGTGATATAGCACAAATTTTCATAAAAGAGATTGTGAAGATTGTTGGCTTGATGGGGCTTAGACCTAGGTTCAAAGTGACTGCAAAGTCCAACAAAAACCATTATTACTGGCCCTTTCAGCAACGATTTTATTGCGTAGACTGAAGCCTCACCTGAGGCAATATAGGGGGATGATAGAACCAAGTTTCTACGTTCATAGGGATAGAGGATGGTGGCTTTAGTTCTTTTCCTTCTTATCGGATCTTCACAGGTAAAATCTATCAATAATATAGGCGTTGTTCAACACATCTGTTGAACTTACTACGAACTGTGCGATCTTAATTATTCACACATTAAATAGAGTAAACAACTATAAACAATACTACACTATTCAATTACAACTCAAAACCCTTATTAAGCATAGAAATTCATAAACAATAAGTAAAAGCAAACACATCAATGTAACTCAGATATTTCTTAAAATATCTTTCATTAATAGTCGGATCCTTCTCATACATTCAGTTCCACTCTATGTACACAACTGCAGGAGTCTGTGCGCACAACTACAGACTCCATAAGGTCTCTACACAAACAGTTGCAGGAGCCTTTTCCTCTAATCGAAAACACAAAATCAAAACAATATTACATCGAAATGCATCTCATAAGATCTGTCATTTAATCTTACTTGCCTTATTTTCACATCTTACATCTTCCTCCCTATGACTTCTATCAATACTCCTTATATAGGTTTAGCCTTTACAATACCATGGTCCAAAACAATGGGTAGAGTCCAACATTCCAAAAATATCCCCTCCCATTACATAATAAGGGACTATGACCCACCCCAAATCCCTTATGACTCAAAATAGAGTCTACACTATGTGCTGCACTCCTTGATTTGCAGAGTATTTCCTTGCTAATTTATTTGAGGGGATCCCATCTCCAACATGCCCCCAACATAAAACTATGATTCGTCCGAGTCACAAAGTAGGTGCGCCATCTATCTTTGCTTTGATGCCACTCAAGGCATCCTTCAATAGGGAAACTACTTCAACACACTACTTTTCTTCCACATTCTGGAACTGCTCTCACTTGATCAACCACACTCTCCTGAAGCTTGCTTTCTTGATTCATGCTCGCTTGTTTTTGAAACCCAGTTATAGTCTCATGCCACCGACCAGCTGCACGGAGCATCAAGACTCTATGTCGACCATTTAGTCATTGCGAATTGCTAGGGATGGAGTCGTCTTTGTATAACTTGATTTTTCTACCATTAATAAAACTAGGGAGCATTCACCATTCAACTTGGTGAGCTATATTGCACCTCCTTCCGTCACCTCTTGGACAATATATGGGCTTAGCCAGTGCATTTGCAGCTTTCCCGGGAACTTTTCAAACTTGTTTTCATACAAAAAAATGAGGTCCCCATCTTTGAACATCTTTTTCTTAATATTTTGATCATGCCATGCCTTCTCTCATTCCTTCTGAACATGTTGATGAAATCCAACGATGAACTGATATTCTTCCAACTCGAGTAGTTGCACCAATCTCTACTCCATGATTTCTTTGTCTGCCATATTCGTCACTGCTGCGATGCGAAGACTAGGTGTGATATAATCCATCGACATCACTGCTTCCTAGCCATACACTATTTGGAAGGGGGTAGGACCTGTTAGCTTGTTACAAGTACTTTTTTAGGCTGATAAAACAACAGGAATGCGCAAATCCCAGCCATTTCGGTTAGCGTTGCAGACTTTTGCTAGCACATTCTCCAATATTCTGTTGAAATCTTCTACTGTGCCATTCTCCTAGGGTTGGTATGGCATACCCTTGTGGTGAGCTACTTGGAATTCTTCAGTAAAGACCTCAATAGTGCTTTTCAGGAAATGCGTACCCTGGTTGCTCACCAAATTTTTCGGTCAACCAAACCGTGAAAAAATATTCTCAAAAATGAATTTTAGCCATCATGTCTGCAATGCAATTCTTTACTAGTTGCACCTTAGCCCACCAAGTGAGGTAATCAATTTCAGTAATGATGTACCTCATGCCCGTTTTATTTCCCAGAGGATCGATTGATCCTACAAAGTAAATTTCCCATTTATCGAAAGCTTGCAATGTAACTTAGGGGTGAAGCACCATTTCATCTCTTCGTGACATCTTCCAATCCTCTGACAAACATCGCACATGATACAATACTCATTTGAATATTTATGTACTGTAGGCCACCATAATCCAGCACATAGAATCTTCTATGCAGTAGCTTTTCCCGCATAACGATCTCCAACTACTCTAGCATGTGCTTCAACCAGTATGTTGTGTTGTTAATTCTTAGGAACATATCTTCTCAGGATCTCATCAGCTCCCATTTTACACAAGTGTCCTGCAATCAGAGTAAAATATTATGCCCTTACGACCAAATCTTTATTTTTCTCCGTAGTGTATTCCATAGGTGTGATTCCTGTTGAGAGAAACTGAATGATATGCAGGAAATGCTCGTCTGAAACCTTGATAGAGAACAACTGTGCATCAGGTAATCCTTCCTCAAGATTTGTTGGTTCCTCCCCTTTCTCAATTATGGGAAGATGGTTGGTCTAACATTCAAATGACCTGACCTTACAATTACCTTTAAATAATATTCTTGGACCAACATTAACCATCGACAAATATCCCCCCGCAACACAGGCTTGTTGACCAGGTACTTCAAAGTAGAATGATCCGTGAACATTTGGAAATGCGCCCCCAATAGATAGTGCATGTTATTTCATAGCACATATACCATTTCCAACCCTTCGTTCTCTGTGGTGGATTAGTTCCTCTTTTCTTTAGAAAAATTCCTGCTTGCAAAGGCTATAGGGTGATCAATATCTCCTTCTCTGGGCTGTGCTAACACAACATTTAAGGCTAGGCAAGACACATCGACATGTACATGAAATACATTCTTCCAATCTGGGAAGACAAGAATAGGTGCAATCACCATTTTTTTCTTTTAGTATATCGAGGATTTTCTAACAATCGTCATCCCAATAGAACTTGACATCCTTCTTTAATAATTTATCCTTGGGTGTAGTGATATACGCGTATGCCTTAATGAACTTCCTATAATAGCATGTATGTTTGAGTGTCATGCGTAACTGTTTTACACTTGTTGGAGGTTCCAAATTGATAATCACGACAGTCTTCACAGGGTCTACCATCAATCCCTATTTGCACACAATGTGTCCTAACAAAATAACATATGGTACGCAAAAAATGCACTTTTTCATGTTTAAGATGATATTATATTTCCTGTAGGTATCCAACATCAAGCATAGACTAGAGACATGCTTCTTTAAGAGGCCTAATATTATCCAGTCATTGAAATATACTTCCAGGAAATTATGGATATATTCTTTGAAAGTTGCAACAAAAACCCTAGAAAATATAGTTGGCGCATTCTTCAAACCAAACGGCATGAAAGTGTACTGAAAGGACCACCACTTAGTAGAAAAGGCGGTCTTACTCCTATATTTCGGTGCAATATTGATATGATGATACCTTGAGAATACATCTATAAATGAGTAGGCTTCCTTCCCACCAACATTCTCCCATACTTCATCTGTGAATGGTGTGGGAAACGAATCATGGACACATGCATCATTCAGTTTGTGAATATCAACACAAATCCTTATCTCTCCCTTAGTCTTCTTTTCCTGGACCACCATAGGTCTAACCCACTAAGACTCGACTAGTTTAATGATGTCAGCATCAAGCATTTTGTTGAGTTCTTCCCTCACTTTATCCTTGTACTTTGGGTTCAGCTGATATGGGCGCTGCTTGAATGGCTTTGCATCAGGCTTCAAAGTGATGTTCGTCACTCCTAAATCACCCACAATGCCTTTTAATTCTGAGAATTTTGTAGGGAACAGGTCCTGGTATTCATGAAACAATACTGGGACCTTGTTGATGGTTTCATCATCCCAATAGTCCCCTATATTGTCAAATTTGGGCTCCACCTCTAAGCCTATGTTGTCTTTTTGATTCCTGATAGGTTGTGCTACATCTGACATTTCTATCTCGAGCCCTGCAACCTCGCGCTATCCTTCGGACTTAGGGATATGAACATCACTCGATCTTCCTCACCTTCCTCTGCGGTCAAATTGTAACATTCATGGGCTTGTGCCAACTGCACAACCTAGGCAGGTTAAACCAGAGTCCTCAACTCCTTGGTAATGTGAAATACTCCTGCCTTAATGTCTTGAAGGGCCTAATTAATACAATCCCAACCATCAGTGAAGTTATAAGTTAACAAGAACATGTTTATCATCACATCCCAATCTATGGTTCCATGGCATAGCTCTGTTTCAAGATACCATTCCTGAGGTATCAAATCCAAGGAGTGAAAGAAAATGTGCACCCATTATGGCTGAGGTTTGGCGCCCCAAGCTCCAGTCTAACAAGTCAATTTCTCACGAGGATCCTTCTGACCAACATACTTCTCTGTGATCCTCATGTTAACCTAACCAAATATCAGCCTTATCAACTTGAAAAAATCCTTGCATCCTCCTAAAATTTCCTTGTGTGCGCCCCACCATCAGGCTGGAGTATACCTCAATGCGAAGTCCAAAGCTTTGTAGCTCTGGTCCTCATGCACCTTTCTCTCAAATTCCTCCAAAAACAAGACAAAATTACCCATGCCATCATAAAAAGGTAAGTCATGTGCTTCTGATCTAACACAACACAGAGATTTGGTAACCCTGTTACAATGCTTAGAAGTTACTTCATGTAAACGATTATGCTAATGATCCAGCTCTTCATAGGAATCTAAAACACATGAAATATCGTGCTCCCAACATATTCTACCATCCGCGGTGGGATTAATACAGTCTTCATCCTACATAGTAAGCTTATATATCTGATCAATCTCAGCATCCCCATACTCATTTTGGAAAATATCTGTATAGCATGCACCTTTGGATGGATCTAATGGCACAACTCCGGTACCATTATTTTTAAAGATCATTTGTCTCTTCTTTAGGTTGATTATAGCATCCATGTCATAAGCCTAGTTAAATACCAATAGCACGGGATATGGATTACTATCATCAATGATCTCAATCACTTCGAAGTCGACCAACACACTAACTCCATCAATATCTATGCTAATCCTCTAAAATCGCCCCATAGGTATGATCTTCTATTGATTTTCCATCCTCAGCTAAAGTGGTGACCATTGTAGCTTAGGCCTTCCCATCCATTCCCATGTCTGCTTTGGTAGAACGTTGGAATTTTATCCAACATCTAGAATGACTTGATCCATCTCATAATCCCCGATCTGCATAGTTAACCGCATCTCTCGGCCAGTTCTTTTCTTATTCTTGTATACATTGTTTACTGCGCATTGTTCTAGTTGCAGACTTTCTTGGACATCATAGTTATCTATCATCTCCAAAAACCCTTCTACAACCCTCTGGCCCCTTAGCAATCTCATAAAAATTGGCAATAAGGATTCCAAGATATTATGATCAAATTTCTTTACTTCGGCATTCTCCTTAGGCTTATTCTCCATTGGGAATAGTTGTCACAACGCAGTAGGTGGAAAAGTTTTAGGAGTCACAAATTTCTTCCTTTCTTCCATGAATGTCAACTTATCGCAATGTACGTTAAATCCAACATTATTATCTTTAGCTTTCCTTACAAAGGTCTCTGTCACAATATTTATTCCTTTTGCGCGGTCTCCTCTGGTATTCGCAACACTTCGCATTACTATGTTAACGCTTGGATTTTCCTAGCGCGGTTCAACCCTCATCATTTGTATATTCTAAGTTGGTTGCTGGTTTCGCTTCTCTTGCATTTTGGCTAACAAAATGGGACAATCTTTGATTTCATGACTAAATTCTCAAAAATACTTATAGGAAGTTGCAGTAGGATTCTGAAAATCCCTAGAGAAATGTCTAGCTTCTTCGTAGTTGGAATATATCATCTGGTCTCGTGCACAACCTGTGCCTTCTCCTTGGCCACACCCTCGGCCTAGGAAGTCTCCTCGTGTAGTTGGTGAAGCTAAAGATTTTCGGCCTTCTACCTACATTCAATATGCACAAGGAATATTCTGCATCATCAGATCATATCTCTTACAATGTTTCTCATCATGCCCCACCAAACTGCAGAAATTGCATAATAATTGCTTCGGTGATATGATAAAATTTTGCAGCAGCTAAAAATAGTCGGTGGAATTTTAGCATGCAACTTCGCATAAGATACACCACACATGGGGCCCTACACTTGGCCTTGCACTCAATCTAGGCTTCAAGGAACTCAACATCCTAACATTCGAATATTCTCTATAAATAAGGCACTGCTCTCTATAGTGACCCTCTGCTTTACACTTGATGCACTAGACTTCCGACCTTATATTAGAGTGAACCTCCTTTCCCTTCTTTAGATCATGGAGCTCCATATGTAGGCTTTCCAATTGAGTTTGAATATGTTGCACCCCTATGCTTGTATCAACTATCAACGAACCTTCTAGCTTCATCATTATCTCCAATGCTTCAGCTTGAGTAGAAATATTTTATTGTGACAATGGAAATCTCAGACAAGGAAAAATAAATAAATAATGAACCATTTCTCTATGCTATTCATCCAGGATCTTGAAACTAATTTGTCTCAATAACATATTAAATCGATTATATACCTCCCATATAGTCGCAGTATCCAGCTGCTCAATATCCTTGATCTTCGTGATACATTGGGACTACGACCTTGGTTTCTTGAATTCAATGTTCAACACAGTATTTGTCTTAGCCAAAGAGGAATTTTCATTCATCGTAACATATTTCATGTACCAAGATAGTGCTCTATATTGTAGTGTGGTAACCAATTGCACTTTCTTCATTTTTTCATCTGTAACATTCTACGAACTCCATATCGCTTTTACCACAAACCAGAATTGTTCAGGATCATTTGTTCCCTTGAACACAAGCATATTTGGGGGTTGGGCCATGGTGAATGGGGGAGGTGGAGGTGGAGGAACAAAATGAGATGGAGTGATAATGGAAGTAGAAGGTTGGGGAATCTTTGCAGTGCTTTGCTGACTTTAAGATCTCATACTTTTTGGGGTAGCAGGGTTTATTTCTCTTTCTCCAAAAAATGGACTATATTCCTTTTCAATGTACGATACCCAAATGGTCCTAAACCTTTCAACGCTTCATGTAGCACTAGATTCTCTTTCTTCACACATCAATCTGAGTGCATCCGTAGTATACCCTTTTCACACAATAACATTCTAATCCAGGAATTCAGTGAATTAAGGTACTTACCTCTAATGCCTTTGAGGAACTTATGCTCTGCTTTGCTATAAAAAAAAAATTCTCGATTGAAAACTCAATGATAAAATCTCCAAGGATACTATCTATCCAATAATTAATAGATCTCACGATCTCGTTATTAGTATTTTTCATCTTCTCAATCAGATTTTGGGTCCACACAATTAGCTTATTATTGAACTGACCTGTATGCGCAACTAGCCTTGATATCCACTCGTATAGCTCACTATCAAACACCATGAAAAATATCTTGTACTGATATTTATAGATATACTTCGGTAACCAATATTTAGTAGATATGCACGTGTTTCTATTTTTTTGCACAACAAACTCACGTTCTTTAAGATTTACCCAATATTCGATCTCTTACTTAGACAGATTCCACATCCATCTATCCCTAATTAAGATCCCAGTTCCATCAAAAGAACCATTTTTTGGCTTGATGGGGCCTAGACCCATATTCAAATTGACTGTGCAGTCTAACAAAACCCACTATTATTGGCCCTTTTAGAAAAAAAATTATTGCATATACTGAAGTCTCACCTGAGGCAATACAGGGGGATGATAGAACCAAGTTCCTGCATCGAGAGGGATAGAGGATGGCGGATTTAGGGTTTTTCCTTCTTATCAAATCTTCGCAATTCATATCTATCAATAATATAAGCATTGTTCAACACATCTATTGAACATACTACGGATTGCGCGATCTTACTTATTCATGCATTAAACAGAAAAAGAAACTATAAATAATATTGTGTTATTCAATTAAAGCTCAAAACCCTTAATCAACATAGCCATATCCTTCTCATACATTCATTTCCACCATGCGCACATAGTTGCAGGGGTCTGCGCACATAACTGCAGACTTCCTAAGGTCTCTACGCACACAACTGCAGGAGCCTTTTCCTCTAACCCAAAACACAGACTCAAATATATCTTACATCCAAATGCATCTCATAAGATCTGTCATTTAAGCTTACTTTCCTTATTTTCATGTCTTACATATTCCTCCTTATGAATTCTATCTAAAATCCTTATATAGGTTTAGCCTTTACAATACCATGGTCCAAAACCATGGGTGGAGTACAACGTTCACAAAATATCCCATCCCATTAAATAATAAGGGGCTTTGACCCACCCCAAATCCCCTATGACTCAAAATATACTTCGCTCTGCGCTCATCAATCTATGGAGTCTTTCCTTGTTTCTTTCTTCAAGGGGATCCCATATCCAACAAGAATACATGGAATCCCCAAGAAAATTGTGTAATATAGAGATGTATTTACCTCCTATCATTCATAAAAAAACAGGAAAATAGAGAGGACCGACGAGATCCTAGAGGTCATGTTGAGGATGTATGTGATGCATCATCCCAAGAAATGGGAAGAATATCTTCCACTTGTGGAATTTTCATACAATAATGGGCACCAAGAATCCATAAATATGATCCCCTTTCAAGCATTATATGGCATGATATGTAATACTCCTATTAGCTAGAGTGATCCAATTGACAGGGTCCATGTAGGACATGATATGATTAAATAGATGGAACAAATAGTTCAAATTATAAGAAAAATATTGAAAGAAACACAGGATAGACAGAAAAGATATGCAGATAAGCATATGGTTCACAAATAAATCCAAGCTAGAGAACATGTTTACTTGAAAATTAAGCCCAAGAAGAGTTTCCTAAGGATGGGGACGTGTTTCAAGTTGGCACCACAGTATTGTGACCCATTTGAATTCCTTGAAATTATAGGATCAGTAGGATATAGAATTGATTTACCTCCATCAGTTATAATTCATGATGTTTTTTATGTTTCTTTACTTAAAAAATACATACAAGATTATAATAATGTAATTGATTGGTTTATGCTACGGGTGGAACCAAAAGGAGAGTTCCAACCAAAGCTAATGTGCCTTATGGAATGAAGGATACTCATGCTCTAGAACTAAGCCATAGAGAAAGTGAAGGTATAGTGGAAGCACTTTGGGCCAAAAGAGGCCACATGGGAAATAATTGATGCCATGAAACTTGTTTATCCCTTCTTGTTTGATGGTTAAAGAAAGTATGTATAATTGTAAATATTGTATATATTTGTGTATATAAAGCTTCATAAAATTGCGTGTGTTGCATTTTGATGCCATGTCACATATGGGAAATTGAAAACTGAGGGAGGTGTTCCCTCAAGGAGGAGCGGATTGTGATAGCCCCACCCAAAGTCCTAGTGTAAGCTACATTGTAAATGTAATGTAAATAGTTGCAATATTTGAAAATAAAAAATGGGACTGAGTCAAGGGACACATATTCCAGAGCTAGAGAGGAGGATGCTTGCTTGGGACGGTATGCTTTCTTGTGTAAATGAGAAACTTGAAATGAAGGAAAATCATTAAAGGCTAGCTGGTGCATGAATTGTTGAAGGATATTTTGAAATTAAATGAAATGCAAGAGGAAGTATGCAGACCCATGTTGCTTGAGAAGCAACCACAAGAAATAAAGGATAATTTTTTTTGGAGAGAATACACGTTGCAGTCCAATAATAACACAAAATTAATGGTGGTTGAGGAAAAGGCCAAGAAAAAATGGGACGTGAAAGAGAGAGGACACACATACAAATGCGAAGGAAGTAGATATAGATGGTCGAAGACAGGTGTCGAGAAAGAAGGTTTAGAAATGGATTTTAGTAGGAAATGTATAAAATAAGAGAAGAGAAGGGGAATGAATCTTGATCCTTGGAGTTTATGGGTTGAGTGGCTAGTATTTGGAGGCCTGTAACATATTGGGCTCCCTTGAGGAGGTGGTTGAGATAGAATCCGTGGAGCCTCGTAACAAATTGGGTCCCTGGAGGATGTGGGTTGAGATAAAAGACTCTAGATCCATCTAATATCTTAGGTCCCTAAAGGTTGTGGGTTGGGATGGAATCTTTGGAGTCCTGTAACAACTTGGTAACCCTGGAGGTTATGGTTTGAGATGGTAGACTTTGTATCCCTGGAAAAACTTGGGTAGGGACCATCCTCAAGCAGAATATGAGGAAGGAAAGAATGAAGACTTGTGGATAATTCCACAATGGCGTAGTTGATTTTTGACTCCCTATAAGGGGTTGAATCACTATGTGTGCACTTGGGGGTGAGGTTGGACACCTTTGGACTCCCGATGTCAACCAAAAAAATAGATTTTAGTTGGTGGAATTGAGGAAGGAAGTCTTCTGGAGTCCTAAAATTAGTGGCAGTTGGCATGCTAGTCCAAGAAGAAAGCAACCCCCCCCCCCCCCAGACTCTGGAATCTGGCTTGGGGGTGATGACTGCAAGTAAGTGTTGTTACAACTATCTATGGTTGGGTGGAGAGTCCTTGTCCCAGGTTCAATTTCACTACACACTCAAAGATAAGTATCTATGTATGTTATTTATCTTATGATGAATGATCTTGTTGTGTTCTAGATTTAGGGACTACATTGTATTCATTTTATTTTTATAAGTGGTACATCCCTGTGGGAATATGGTAATGTGATATATGTGTGTGTGTGTGTGTGTGTGTGTGTTGAATATATGGATGCATGTGTGTAAAAGCTTAAGCTTAAAAAATGTGCAATGATTGTTAATGGTAGACATAAAAATCTGATGTATAAGAGGCATAATAGACTGCATGATAATAAAATATTAAGCCACAATGATATATTGATCATGGATTTGCACATATGTTTAATAGTGCGGAAATAGCACATAAATAACTTAAAAAGAGAGAGGCTAAACTTGTTGCATATAATGGTTGAGCTACTAGAACTTGGATTAATAGTTGAAGAATAATGTGTTTTCATACCCTTTTTATTAATATGAATATTACATGGAAGACCTTCTATATAATAGGGTTTTTATCTGTTTGTGTATCCTTTGTTGTTAAGTTACAAGTTGTTGTGTTGCATGGAAAGCATTGAATTAATGTCAAAAATAGTTTTTCTGTGGTATCAATAGAGCCGCCAAATTTACATGAATTTCCTTCAAACTTGCATATTCAGTAGGCTGGATAGCTATTTTTGGCATCTTGGGTGGCTATCAAGGCACCTGATGTCCTTGTGTATCTTCTTGGAGCTATTTGCAGGCCCTACACAAGTTTTGGAACCATCATCATGTGGTAGAAGAGGTAGAAACCTCTGAGGAGTCTACGCCAAGTCCATGGTAGGTAAACCACGTAGGAGCGCCTAAGACACCCTGGGTGGCATTCTCTCCCCATGGGAAGGGAAGTCTTGTAGGCTAGGAACTTGCTAGAGAATCTATCACTCAAGATCAAGAGGGATAAAAACATAAATCACCCTAGGAAACCAGGGACACTGTTATGAAATCGCGAGGCATGTTTGGGAGTCTACCAGATCCCTAGAAAAGAGCCATAGTCAGTAAGTCTAGTTCAAGGAAGCTTGTGTGGCAGTTGAGCTTGTAGTTGGGAAGGTTGTAGAGATCTTCGTCTAAGACACTATGGAATGGAAGTCCCGTGGGCTAGGAAATCACTGGAGAATATATCACTCAATCTCAAGAGGGATAACGACATAAATCTCCATGGGAAACCAAGGGAATTTTTATGAAATTGTTAAGAATGTTTAGGAGTCTACTAGATTCCTGAGAAAGAGCCATAGTCAGCAAGGCTAGTTCAAGGAATCTTGTGCAACAACTATGCTTGTAGTCAGGAAGGATATAGAGCTCTTTGTCTAAGACACTGTGTGAAGCAGAGTCGAGATCCTTTGACTGAGTCTTGGCAGGAATGAGAAGGATAGCCTTGTTGTGGCACATAGGTGTGAGGCCATGAAATTATAGAGGAATTTGGTCTAACCTTATCCTTTGAACGATAAAAAACATAGTGAAGGAAGGCTTCCAATTGGTGGAACCAGATTCCTCGAATGTGATTAGTCAAAAGGATGGGGCAGAAAGATCATAGATTCTGAAGCCAGGGGATAATTTGAATTAGATCCAGGTTTTGTCAAGAGACCACGATGGAGATTTCTCCGTCACCTAGATCCATAAGGTAGGGAAGTTTCCGAAGGTGGCTACATCGGAAGCCTGAAAGGTTGAAACCCCTAGGAATTGTATGAATGATGTCTTAAAGGGCTCCAGGTTCGAGGGTTCCCCTTCACTACGTGAGGCCTAGTGTGGGCCCATTCACTGAGGGATCCTTCTATCTTTGTAGCCCATATACATGGTGTCCCATCGTTAGAGTGGAGATGACGTTGGCATTATGTCACCTGGGCATTGGTTAAACTCTCGAGGTCGGAAACCATGTAATGTTGATGACTGAATGTCCTATGGAATCTCTGGCCCTCCATAGTTGCAGGGCCATAGGGATACTTGTGGATGGAATATGGAGGATTATGTGGCACCTTGGAACACCGAATCCCATAACCACTATTGAACCAATATCGAGAGATGCAGGTATTGGGATGGATGAGAGATGTATGGAAGGACCCAAACCAACGTGGTAGTCCATTAATGGGAGAGATGGGCATTGCCACAGAGTCTCGACATGTTAGCCGATGGGTCAAGTTTCGGGGGGGCAGGACCTGAACTCAAAATATTTATATGTTATGAGTGTTTTGGAAATATGACATGTCAGTTGGGCGGTTATATTCTGGGGGGAAGACTCAAGTTTAGAGTCGAGGTGTCGAGAGGTTCTAGGAGCCACACCTCATTAGTAGGCGAAAGGAAAAAAAAAAAAATATCTATGATAATATTTTTACCTCACTCCTCAATGTGAAGCAGAGGGGTTGGGTACGTTTTAATATTTTTCAATAATTATTGCAGGTGAAAATATTATGAGGGAGCACTTCAATAAATAAAACACTATAAGGTTTGTGAAAGAAGCAACTCAATATATGCCTAATACCATAATATTTTTTAGCTAAACCTTTTTTTATTAAAATATACAATCATTTCAAAATTTTTCTTGTATTACTACTTTCTTATGTTTAAAATTTTGAATCATAAATATTATTGTTAGGGTGATTAATAAATGGATTGAATCTACCCTTCTCATACTATCTCTTGTTATTTCTTCATTTTGGTGAACCCTAACTTTTAGGTTTCATTTTCATGTCCCCATTTTTATTTTCCCCTATAATACAACCAGGATGGGTTTCCAAGGTATGTGATGGACATGTCCCAGGAGTAGGATTATGTGTTGAGGGGTCTCAAAGGAGTTTTGAAGGATTTTTATGGGAACCGATGGCATTTTCTTGACATATACCATCATCCACACAATTTTACTTTCATTCCATTGCATTTTGGCAACTTAAAAAAAACATAGTTATTAATGGGATTGAATTAATTAATTATGCTTGAGGTGGAATTCTGGGAGGAGCACTTGATGGAATAGCTCAGTGTAATAGCTCGTTGGAACCAGAACAAGAAGATCTATAGGATGGAATGCTTAGAAGTGAATTCCAATGGCCGGATAGAGTATGGTGGGTGGTTTACCATTTAGTCACTTAGTTAAATTGAAAGAGGGGAAAATAATTAATTGAAGGAAAAATGGCCAGAAGTGACTTAGTGAAATGAAATAAAATCAAATTAAAATTCACTTAAATTGACTCAAAAATGAGTTTATATAATAATATTAAAATAATCAAAAAAATATGCTTCTACAGACTTGTAAATCTATCTATGGAGTCTTTAAAAGGAGGAGGAGGAGATCATTTGGGACATCCTTGAGTTGTGATATTTTCTTGTGGAGAGGTTTGGAGAACCGACAGTTCACAACTTCAGCAGTAGCCACAGGATGGAAACCCTCAGGTGACTGAGTGAGAGTGGACGAGAACCCATCTCTCCCTTTAGAGAAGTCATCCAGAATTCATGTTTATCTTTGGATGCCAATTGCGATATTATTGTATATGTTAGATCTAAGACTTTTGTGATCTATAATGTAGATAAATATCTTTTGGATATATCACATCATTAGGATTTTGTCAACGTTTCGAACCCTCTAATGTGGTTCATCCTCGAGACAAGGTGAAAAGATAATTGATCTTCATGAATAAATAGTATGGATTCATCATTGCCCAGAGATAGTCGTTATTGAATTAGTTAATTAATTATTAAGAAAAAATATTAAAAAAAATTAGTTGTTAAGAAATATTTAATTAAATGAGTTAATGAATATAAAAAAATTTATTTATAAATAATTTAAATTAAAAAAAAACTATTATTATAATCATAAAGGTTAAGAAAGGAATATTAGTAGAACATGTATTAAATAGTTATAATACATATTCTACTCATATTCTTTCTTAACCTTTAAGATTATAATAATAAACATTTTTTATCTCTTTTAATTAAATTATTTATAAATAAATTCTTTTATATTCATTAACTCATTTAATAAAATATTTCTTAACAAATAATTTTTTTTAATATTATTTTCTTAATAACTAATTAATTAATTCAATAACAGCTAGTTTTGAATGGCTATCTCCAGGCAATGATGCATCCATACTATTTATTAATGAAGATCGATTAGCTTTTCACTTTTTCCTGAGGATGAACCACATTAGATGGTTCGAAACGTCGACCAAATCCAAATAATGTGATTAATCTGAAAGACATTTATCTACATTATTGTATATCTTTGGAGGCCATCACCTCAACCATTCTTAGTTTCTTGTATCAACTTATTTCATATTAATAAAATAAAATTGAGTTCTTCTGCATGTTTTTTCTTGTTATTTCTTTAGTTGCGAAATATATTTACAATTTTTTTATTAAATTTATGGTTAAATGTGTGAAAATTATAATTTAATTTGACTTTATTTTTTGAAGAAACTTTCTGCAAAAATTGTATTTGGAACATTACAGTGGTATCAAAGCATTCCTTGTTTTGCTATGAAAGTTGTGGTTCAATTTGTGAATTCTTTTTATGGAGCTGATGGCTAAATTTTTTGAAGCAATTTTCTGCTAAATTTATATTTGGAACATTACATTCACTGTAAAAACCCTACCCCTTTTGATAGTTAGTGTTTGTTGATAAAGTCCAGAAATGAAATCCTACTCTCTTGATGTTTATGGTTTGTTAATGTTATGAAACCATAGCCTTTTTTAGGGTTTGTCGATGATATCTAGGTCAAATAATAAAACCCTATATTTTAGGGTTTGGTGAATTAGGGTTTATGAAAAAACCCTTGTGATAGTCAAATGAAAACTTGGGTGTATGAGCTTCCATATGGTTGAAATCCTAGTATAATCAAATTGTTTTATATCAAGTTAGATGTGTGTATCTAGGGTTTACGATAAAAACCATAATAAGAGATTAAATTAAGGTAATATTAATGAAACCTTAGATATGAAATTCTAGTATGCTAACTTGATTGTTGATATTCATGATTTAGTTTTATTAATGAAATCTAGGGTTGTGACAAGACCCTAGTATAATTTGACATAAAGTTCTAGGGAATAATATTGAAGATGTAAAGTGCTATGATTGGATTTCTTACTCGACTTGGTTTCTGATATCAAGGCTTTAAGTCTCGATGATGGAATCTAGGGTTATGACAAAAACCCTAGCAAGTTGTTGAAGTCTAGAATATAAAAGATGTAACCATTTTTGAATATGAACCTAACTAGGTTTAGGCATTTGATGTCTAAAGCTTTATTATTTTGATTCTTTCATTGTAATGACATAATTTTGATATAATTAACTTCATGTTTTTGTCAATTTGTACTTAGATGTATTTTTTATTGAATATTTGCAAGTACATAATCTTCAAGATGTTCAATATATTCATAATTGAAGATGTCTTGAAAATGGAATGATGATGGCACATGAATGGATGACCTTGTTTCCATGAGAAAGTATGATATTATTGAAGTTTTGATAAGTTGAATTTTCTTTGAAGTTGTTGATCTCCCTAATTTGAGAGGGAGGTTGGATGAAATAAAGTGTATATATCTCTTGTTGAGAGGGAGGGAATAATGTGACAAATAAAACCTTGAAGACAGAATAAAGATCATGGTCAAAGCCTTGCAGATAGATATTCGTGAAGGAAAAGTTGCAAAACAAGACTTGGATGATTCAACAGAAGTGTTAAGGCTAAGTTTGGTGCTTCTTTTGATGTTAAAGAAAAAATATTTTTAGATGTGTTTGAATAATATGATGATGACCTAGAAGCATTAGTATATTTGAAGACCTTGAAGGTTTATGATATATATATATATATATATATATATATATATATATATATATATATATATCTGTGTGTGTGTGTGTGTGTATTGAAAGTTTATTACTAATTCGGGTTGTGTTTGTGTAGATCTATCCATAAGAATACTGAACTTTTTGAAGCATGCTTGGACTGAAGGATATATCTAATTTATTTAATAGGGAGAGATGAAGCATCTTGGAGTGAAAATATGCTTGGGAGGAAATATGGATGCCCTGTGTGATGATGTCTAGATACTGAAGTAGGGAGGGCGACATTGGTCTTGGAGCTCTGACCTTGGATATGCACCTAGATCCCTGATTGGTGTTAGAGTTGAATCCATGATGGTACCTAGAGTGGCTAAATCTTGGAACACACCTTAGTCTAACCCGTTTAGACACCTTGGTCAAGTATCTAATATGGAGCACTGTGTGTGTTGTGACCATTCATAGAACTTCTCATTTTGATATCTTCTATGCAACTCTCTATGTATGTAATTATGAATACATCCCTAGTTAAGAGGGAGTGTTGCAGAATGTAACTAGTGTTGGTATTCATAATTTCATTTGAAGTCATGATGTAATGTACTTGTAAAAAGAAAAGAAAAGAAAATTTTTATTGTAAAATGAAATTGACTTATTAAATAATGGGTTTAATGCTTGGGTCAATGTTCAATAGGTAAAAGCACCTATTGTGCGCTCTAGGGATTTTATTTCTTGTCAAAGTCAAATTCATGATGTCATAGACCCATTGGGTCTCTTGTAAACAAGAAAGAGTGTTTATTTTTTGTAAAAAGTGTCTTAGTGTCCAACAAATGATCATGTCGACCAACCCTACAAATCAACTTTGAAGGGACCCTTCAAGCTAACAAGAAGACTATAAGTATGATGCAATTCAACCTCATTGGTATGTACATTTATCACACATATCTTTGATCTGAACTGAAAAATATAAGGATTGCAAGGAGACTAGAAAGAAGCATGTAGTCTAATGAAGGAATAGAAGGAGGATTCTTCTTCTATGTAAGAGCGAATTTATGAGGATGTTATGGTTTCCATAGGTGCTAATGAAGAAGAAGCTAGCATTTGACTTTGATGAATTTGATCTATTGGATGGGAGGTTGATCTGGTTATGGTGTGTTGGTATTTAGAGTCAAAATTTCTTGGTCATCTCAATTTTCCTCTTCATAGGAGTTTTAGCCCTGACTGAGTGCATACATTTTGTGTTTTCTTGTTGTCTTTGAAGCTTTATCAATTATCTTGATTATTATAATATAATAAACAAGAATAACAACTAATAACTAATCACAAGGAATTGTCAAGTAAAAGAGAAATTGAAGCAATAAGAAAAATTTATCTTGCCCTATTAGATTTCTCAACATAAAGAAAGCCTTATACTAACATTTTTTTGCAAAGAATTATTCACCTATAATAGTGTTGGGGTTGCACTAGTGAAATAATTACACTGTCAGTTCGATGGCCACTATGGAATGATTATCATCTTGTGATGATTTAATGTTGAATGGATGAGAAATCTTTGTCGTGGGTTGTTGTATACATATTGATGACAAATATTATGGTTTTACCCTTTTTACTTGAATATGAGTATGTGAAAGTGATGTTGGACCCTTGTCCATTTATATTTCAGCTAGTAGGGATAATAGAGTCAAGGAAAGTAAGCTTACTATTTGTTACAAATATTTACTGCTCTTTGTGTCCTGAGGAATATTTTCACTTGGAAGTGGTTCTATTTGGTGGAATTCCTTGAGGGAATGTTTAGAAAGTTGTTCCCGATATTGTCTTCAAACATCATTGGCCATCGAGTTTTGATATCAACATTTGAAAAGGCTTGACAAATCCCAGAAAAGTTGTGAAATAATTCAGCCTCTAGAATATATTAAAATAATGAAAATGGTTTACATTTAAGTTTCTGGACCCCAGAAGTTAGAGGATAGGAGGTTGACCAGGCAGGCCAAAACTCGATAGGTCTCTACCTTGACCTAATGTGGGCAACCTGTGAGGTTGGCATGAGTTAGGGAGCGGGTGAAGTCTAGAGGTTAGATCAGTCAGGGGTTGGGGCTAACTCCGACCTAATTCTCATTATGCCAAGGAGGAGGGTTGACCCCAACTTAGGTTAGAGGTTGGGGGTCGGGCCCAAAAATGGAAATGAAAAATGGGCCTCGATGGGTAGGAACTATTTTCGATTAGTTATTAAGCCTACCCGTAACGTGGCCTTTCCACGGTGGTCGTGCCTCCCACTCACCTGCCACGTGGGCAACTAGGTGGTTTCCAAATGGAGGATAAGTTGATGTGGAAAGGTAAGCAAAGACTATCTTTAATAAGGAAAAATTCTTAATCGGTAAGTTGGTTTGCAGCAAAATTTATATCATTGGTCATATCAATGAGACAAACATAATGATGGTGTCTAGTGGAAGTTTTAAGAAATTTGGAGAAAGTAAAAAAATTTAGGTCCCATTCCCATAACCATACTTTGGGAGTTGGATATGCATAATAAATACCTCCTTATAAATTTGGTTAAGTTCTGGGGTTAGGAAGGGGTGTTACAATGTGGTATTAGAGTATCCAAGTTCAACACTTGGACTAGATGGGCTCTATCATGAGCAAGCTAGGAGCAAAGTTCCTACATGGGATTTTAGGATTATTTTGAGGAAATTAACCAAACTAATATTTAGGTGTTAAAATCCAGTCTAGAATTAACTAGTGGTAATTTCATAAGCAACATAACACTAATGATTGACAAGATTTTTGAATTTTGGTTGATGAAATAACCAATTGTGTTGGATGATATATATATACATATTTGGTGAATGTGCATGCAGCTGAAACAATGTTTATAACTTGATTTTGATTAATGTTGATGTGCTAACATGACTTGTTTGATCATAGCTAGACAAATATGGCAGTTATGTGAGAGCCAATTTAAGTTCAATATTATGTTTATTTATTATGATATTATGCGCCTAGTAGTTGTGTGTGAATGAAAAAACATCATAAGAAGTACAAAATTAAAGTACGAGGACAATAATGGTCCATTATAACTCTGGCAGGTCACATGATGGATATGAAGGGGTGGGAATGAAGGAGGAAGATAGATCGGTGGGAAATATGGGAGGAGCCAACTCTCTTGACATGTTGGATACCTTAAGAATATTGAATGCTGAGATAAGAAGCTCCAAGGTAGATAATGAAAGTTTGTAAAAGGCTCAAAAGAGGCAAGTGGAGGTGAATGCAGTCATACTACAAAGCCTCTCAGATTTATAGAGACAAAAGAAGCATGATATAGGGGATAGCCATAGATCTAAGCTGAGCCTTTTTGAGTCAGAAGAGAGAAAAAATGGGAGAGATAGTATTAGATCTAGGAAGAGGCACAAAAGGGAAAGTGAAAATATCTTGAAGGGAAATTCACCATTAAGTACTCCATAAGGAAGAACCAACACTCATGGCCATCATTTTGGTAGGAATTCTAGCTCTGCTACCAGGGGACATCATTCTTATCATTATCACCATAATATCCATCATTGTCAGAGGAAGAGGTTAAGAGGCTATGTTCCCAAATAATTTAAGAAGACCAAACCACCTACATTTTATGGGGAGGTGAAGAAATTCAAAGACATGAAATCTTGGTTGCTTGGGATGAATAAGTTCTTACGAACATGACTATTCTAAGAACATGAAGGAAAAGGTAGCCACCTACAGCCTGAGAAGAAGAGCAAACATATGGTGGGAATATTTGAAACATGTTAAAGGAATAACAAAATAAATTCTGACTTGGAAGGATTTTGAAAAGCTATTTAGTGAGAAATATCTATTAGATAGATATTATGATTACAAGGCAATGGAGTTTTATGAGTTCAGGTTGGGGAAGTTGTTATATGAAGAGTATATTTATAGATTTCTTGAACTATTGAGATATGTGCCATATATCAAGGATGAGAAGTGAAAGGTTTAATGATTTATTAGTGGGCTACCCATGTCATTTAGAGATTGCATCAAGTTTTATGAACTAAAAAATTTGGATGACACCATTGAGAAATTCAAACAATGTGATGAGCAAGAAATAAGGAGACCCGATTTTAAAAGTGATTGGAAATCAAAGGGAGGTGGGAAATATAAGAATAAATGTCCCAAAAGAATCGTTGATAATAAATAAGGAATGGCCTCAACTGGTGAAGGTTGATTTCGGCAGAAAAATTGGTCAAGGGGAGAAAGGTTGTGCACAACCACCTATGGTAGATCAACGCATACCTATGGAAAAATAACTACTAATATGTTGAACGTCTGGTAAGAACCACTGGGCTAGAGATTTCCCACACCAGAGAAGCACAAGACCTTAGATATATAGTGCATAGGAAGCTCAAACAGTTTGTGACATACCAAAAAGCATGCCCGTAATTTATGCAGCAACGGATAATCACCATGTAGACCACTAGGCATCGATCATTGAGATGGAAGGTAAGTTGTCCAAAAAAATTATTTCTATTTTAATTGATCCAAGATCTAGCTACAATATGTAAGTCTAGATATTGTAGAAGAGTTTCAAGTGGACAAGGAAATACATGTAGAATCGTGGTTGGTTCAACTGGCAACAAGAACCATGAGAATGATTAATCACTTGGTGAGTCATGAATTTTTGAGCTAAACAACATGCCAACATTTTTTCATCTAAACTTGCTACAATTGGGAACATGAAACGTGCTATTGGGCATGGATTGGTTTTAAAAACAACACATTAAAGTGGACTACTTTGAAAAATAAATTAAATGCTCCGATGAATAAGGAAAAATAAGAGTTTTATGGGGCAGGAGAAAGCTTACTTCAGTGAGGCTGATTAGGACTATGCAAGCCAAGCATAGTAGTGGGAAGGGATGCATGTTGTTTGAAGTAAAATTTTATATTCATGAGAAAGCTAGCAATGATACTGAGAATGAGGAGAGCTAGCTACTAAGAAGATATCTAGTACTGCAACAATACAGAGGCATGTTTCCAGTGGAGGTCCCTGAATTACCTCCACATGGAGAGATAAATTTCTCTATTGAGTTGGTACCTGGAGCAACACTAGCATCCAAGGTATGATACAAAATGACCACTCTTGAGTTGTGATCAAGCTAAATTGTAGCTAAAGGAGACATTGGACAAGGGACACATAAGGATGAGTGTGTCTCCATGGGGAGAACATGTATTTTTTTAAAATAAGAAGGATGACACCCTTAGATTATGCATTAACTACATGAAACTAAACAAAATGGCCATAAATAATAGGTATCCATTTCCATGAATTTATGACCTATATGATCAGTTGCAGGGAACATCAACCTTCTCCAACATTGACTTGGAATAAATGTATCATCAAGTGAGGATCAATGATGAAGACATTCATAATACCGCATTACGAACAAGATACAAATACTATGATTTCATGGTGGTACCGTTTGGGCTTACTAATGCCCCAACCAGTTTCATGTGCTTGAATGAGAAATGTGTTTCATCCTTATTTAGACAAGTTGTTCATTGTATTTGTCGATGGAATATTGATGTATTCAAGGAACGAGAGAGAGCATGATAAACATTTAGTTGCAATATTATAGTTGCTGAGGGAGCATAAAATCTATGAAAATATTAGCAAGTATGAATTCTTGTAGTCACAGATGCATTACTTGGGGCACATCATTATATGGAATCTATGACTATGGACAAAAGTATCTCACTCTAGACTAGGTGGCCTAGCCTAGAAAAAAAAAAGTCAAAGAAGCTAATATTTCCATTGAAGTAAATAGATAATGGGATGAATCATACCTGTGATCCATCATATGATTCACTCCTCTTTTGCCTTGAATTTTCCAATCCTAGCTCCTATCACTATAATTATAACCTTCACACTAAAACAACACAAGC
The DNA here is from genome assembly GCA_034641835.2 of Pinus albicaulis. Lineage (NCBI taxonomy): Eukaryota > Viridiplantae > Streptophyta > Pinopsida > Pinales > Pinaceae > Pinus > Pinus albicaulis. The sequence continues at coordinate 383,452,381 of CM076579.1, read as the reverse complement.
CAATGATCTATGGCATCTATGTAGCATCATCTAATCACTTCATTCAATGGATCAACATGGCATCGAAATACATGAAATCACAACATCACATATAGGAAAGCAAAGAACTATTTATTAATAGAAATGGAGTGAGTTACAACCAAATATAGGAGTTGATATTGTAGAAGAGCTACTCCAAGTTGACTTGTCCTTGTTTTCCACAAAGTGTACCTCTATGTCACCATAATGCATGGAATAATGACTCTTCACAACATCAACATGAGGGTAGAATCTATCTCCAAAATCCAACCCATAGCTTATGGATTGCCACAAATATATAGAAGAAGATGGTAAGTTGGGAGTTATTATCCATTTACCAATATAGGCTTTATATACACTCTTGATGAGAGGATGGGCTCAAAATATAGGGATAGAAATTCCAAGGTAGGATAGGATAGGATTCAAATTTTTATTTGAGGTAAATAGTTGTAAAAACTCTTGGAAGCTTCTGGAAGAGGAAGCTTCATAAATATTTTTATTTTTCCTCAATTTCTATAATCAAAACATCCCCAACATAGGGCAACCTACTGGTGATCAACCTTGTCCATCATGGGACAACCTACAGGTGAACGCATGTCCATGGGCTTACAAATTGCATTGGTCCTTAAAATGAATTATTTGAGGTAGTTTCAGGTAGAAACTTTGGGATTAAGGAGAGTCATATTTAGAGCTTTTTGGAATGATGATTTCAAGGGGTAAAAGGATGTTTATTGATCCAGTTTGTAGGTCGATTGATTAGATGTGAAAAAATTGCCTATAACAGATTTCCCCCTAAAGCGCAAATTTAGAAATGGAAATTGATGAATGAAGTACTTTACTTTGTGACAAGTCAGGATCAAGAACAACTGGAAAGATCATTTTCTATTACAATACATTTTCATCATGACATATTTTTTGAGGGAAGCATACTCATACTCAGCACATAAGCTAACATGACATGTTCAATGATCAAAAGATGCATCAATTAATGACAAATAGTGGACCCATAACTGGATGAATGTATAATCGATCATATCTGTCATATATTGTGGTCCTCTATTAATCCTTAAATCACAACCTGGATGGATGAAACTAGATTTGGGGTCTTCTATACTGTTCACATGATCATCCAATCTACGAGTCTAACCATGTGAATCAATGAGATGGAGTCAAACATGGTAGACACCATATGATTACTGACCAATGATGTAAGTCATTAACGGACACGAGATAAACCACTAATGATGTTAATGGATCTCAAAGTACTACAATACAATGTGTATGGTGTGAATGAATGAGTTTAAGTCAAATACCACACAAAATATTTCGGTTGAAGGTCAATGATGTAAACCTGTATCCAAGAGCGAGGAAAATTTCCATTGATTTATGAAAGCACCAAGGTACTGAAGGGTTGTTTCTAAGTCAACTTATTGGAGAATGAGTTGATGTCGATAGGAAGCGACCTATCGCAGGAGGGCCTTGATGTATCCCCCATCAACGACACAAAATGGGTATCATGATTTGAGACATAATGATGGTGACATGGAACTGGATCAGGAACGACAAAAATGTAATGAAGGATTAAGAGTATTGTAGCAGATATTGACTAAATGACTTCTCTTTAACACAATGATGACACTGAATGGATTTGGTACAATTGACCCAAAACTGAAAATGGAGGCTTTGAAAATGGTATAATGAACAAAAAGAAAAATAGATTTCCCAACCCAAAATCCATGGAGATGAAGTGGAAGACTGTCATGTTCAAGAATGAGTCACTTCCATTAACAAGTGGAGTACCATGTTTTCCTAATTTCCCCAACCATACTGGTTAGTACTCATCTATTTTTTAACAAGCTTGAGGAGGACAACATATTCTTGATTTTTAAGTTCATCCTTCGGATGAATCCCTCCGAGTATGTTTAATGAACCCCGAGAAGGAGTGGTTCAGTCTTGTCATGTTCGACAAGTCCATCCATGTTTGATGTTTTAACGAGTCCAACGAAGGTAAAACTTGACATATTTTTCATGTTTAGAGAATTTGAAAAAGATGCAAAAAGAAAACTCTAGATGTTCCTTTTCATGGATAGTCCCTTGAGTTCAAAAATGGAGAAAAAAATACCCAAGATAACCTATTAGCCATGTTCGACTAAGGTATTTATTTGTCACAAATAATCCATCTCTGCCTGGAAAATGGTTAAAATTATGATGGTGACGATGGAATGATAAAACCAAGGCCTATCTGGAAAAAAACAGGCTAATAAAAATGGTAAGCATGAGAGATAAGATGAGAATGGTTTCATTTTTACACAAGCTTCAAACATGGGAAACTATGCTTGAGATTAATTGAAGATGGTTTCATTTTTTCACAAGCTTGAAACATGAGAAAAAATATTCTTAGAATTGGTTTCATTTTTAGACAAGCTTGAAACATAGGAAAAAAACCATACTTGGAATTGGTTTCATTTCTAGACAATATTGAATCATAGGATAAAAAATATGCTTGAGATAATTTTTCATGCTCCAAACATAATGAGTCAATTCAAGTTACATGTCTCAAAAGCTTCATTCCATTCACCTAAGTAGACAATTGGTTACTAACAAGTGGATGGAATTAAGGTTCATTTATGAGATCAAGTGAAATAATTGACTGGGAATTTATGAGATCTAATCAAAGACTCAAATTGGAAGGGGATATCTTTCATTTTTTAAATGAGCTTGACACAGTAAAATAACTATGCTTTAATGTTTTGTTTCATTTTTAACAAGCTTGACACAAGAAAAGGAACTCTGCTTCAAAACCTTGTTTCATTTTTTAATGACCAACAAATTCTGGGTAATGGGGACAAGTTGCGGAGAACCTAAAGCTTTCCAATAAGTTCAGGAAAAAATACTAATATATGTGCCTTTGTCTATGAATATTCTAGGTATGAGTAAATTATAAGTTGTACTATGATCTGGAAGGGCAAGTAAGGATGAATGCAATATCTTTCCAGTCGACTCCAATCAGAGGAAGTGACCATACTAATTGGAGGGGGTGTCATGGGAATGGGAGAATTTCTCCCTTGTGCAATGGGAATGAGATAAATATTCCCTTGTGCCATAGGAATGGGAATATTTCCCCCTTGTATCATGGGAACAGGAGGATTTCTGACCAGTTCATTGGAATCTAAAGAAACATGAAGAACTTGAGTGGTAGGAATTTCACTCTCTTTGGGAAAGGTACGATCAATTGAAGGTGGAATCAAGTAAAATATTTTCTCAACCAATTTGGTTGGGAATGGACTCATGGGATTCATGCTCATAGAGAGTGGGATTGGTTGGATTCATATTCTGATCAATCACTTAATTAACTAGTGGAGGATTGGGAGAAATATTTCAATAACCTGCCAAAAGATGAGGCTGAGAAGCTGTTAGATTTTCCAACACTTTTGAGGCTTCATCCATATAAGGAAAAAAGTAAATAGGATGATCCCCTTCACATAAACTACACGGAAACTTGAACTTACCATTTTTCCCATGGACCTTACTATCACTACGTTATGGTTTATCACCATCATGATCTCTAGAGGCTAATTTCAAAGGCTGATGTGAGCCTATGGAACACACTTATAATACCTTGGGAATACTAGGAAAATATTTAAGAAGGTGGTCACCCTTACATAACTTGCAAGGGAATTTAATTTTATGGGTATGATTGGAATATTTATCCATACTTGTTGCTTGGGTAGCAATGGTTTCTTGATTGGCCCCTTGCTTATTTAGCTTATTCTTCTTCATCCTCCTCTTCTTCTTCTTCTTAGATTCCAAGTTACTAGAATCAATACTTTCACCTGGAGAGGATGAAGAAAGAGATGGAGAAACAATAGGTTAAGAAGGAAAAGGGTAAAATTTAGGTTGATGTTTTTCAGGTGGAGGAGAACTTGGTTGAGAAGAATTTTGGACATTTAGAACCAAAGAGGCTGAGAATAACCAAACTGGAAAATAAATGGTAAATTCAGGAAGGGACATCGTTTCTATATAAGGAGCACAATTTTTTCCAAAATAAGGAAAAGGACCATGAATCTCATCATATGGGCTTCCTTGATTGGTGGAATCATGAAATTTTTCTATTAGTCTCAACCTAAGATCCACTAAGGAGTTGTTCCATGGGGAGGATGTTGTTCCATGGTCAATTAATTGATTTTAGAAATTAACAACAGAAATAAAAAAAGGGTAGCTAGGCAAAAGGGTTTACCAAGCAACTTTAAACTGCAATATACAACCTTGGAGAACTAAGGATTTATGTATGGGAAAGAAATCTCCTTGAATGTTGTGTTTAGTGTATCACAGTGTACAAGGCAGTTGACTCAGTTACCTATGGCGAGGATAGAAACCTATAGGGGACTTCCAAAATATACTCGACAGTACATGGAAGTGTAGTCTGTAATAGTGTTGTCGATTGTGTAACTATTTGATGAGAGCATTCCCATATACTTATCATGCATGGGGCACCAACTAATATACCCAAAGGTACACAGAGAATGATCTGATAAAATTACGTACGTGGAATGAAATATCACCCTTGGAATGTAACACTAACAAATAACAATAACTCCTATGTTTAAATATGTCGGAACACGTCTCTAGCCTAGACCTCTAGATGTGTCGTTAAGTTTCAAATGCTCCTTAGATTAATTGAGGTGAATTTTGGAGTTGATCTTGAATTATGTTTCAATTTCATGGATCAAAAATAAATTTCACGTGAACACACCTATAATGCAACTAAAATGAAAAAAATTAATATTTTCATTTCCTTTGAACAATGACATACCTAACTAAGTGGGGGAAGAATAAATCAATCAACAATGCAACAAACAAGTGATGCAATAATTGATATCTACAACTTCACTTTTCCAATCAAAATCAAATCCCTATATGTAATGCTTGATGCATAAGATTTTTCTTTTAGATTCCACTTAATTTCTAGATGAAAAATAACATATTTTCCTAATCATTTATAAAAGAAACCATTAAAAACGATGGCTAAAAAACCAATTATTTCAAGCACCCAATTACTAAATAATTTAACTTGCTAATGAACTAATGATAAGAAAAAATTAAAATCTAAACAAATTCTTATAAAAGGCACACAAAACCAAAATACAACAATATGAAGGCTTATGAGAGACCAAGACACCCTCAGGGACATAAGGAGGACCAATTGGAACAAAGTTGATGAGATGGAAAATCACAAAAACGTAATTTTTTTCATCAAACTGGATCATAGAAGGTGCTGAAAGGGCCAAGGTGCACTGCAACGCAGGTGAAAAGAAGGCTAGGTTGACTACAACACATTGTTTCTAGACCACATGGTGCGGTGATCAAGGAAATCCAAGTTACAACACAAAAAATGAAAGTAAGGCTCAATGAAATGTTTTCCTAGGTCTATTTAGGACTGAGTGAGATAGTGAAGGTTTGAAGAAGAGGCTGAACAAGAAATAAGGACAAAGAAACCAAAAAGGGAATACACCTATACCTAGTGGAGTCACTAATTTTTTATGCACTTGGTGTCCTATCCTAGAACAATAGAAAGACAAAGAAGCTAATGTTTCCCTTGAAGTAAATAGATAATGGGATGAAGCCCAGCTGTGATCTGTCATATGATTCACTCCTCTCTTGGTAGTAATGATCCAATCCTAGCTCAAGTCATTATAATTAGAACCTACACAATCAAATATCACACGCCAATGATCTACCACATCTATGTAGAATCATCTAATCACTTCATTCAATGGATAAACATGGCATAGAAATACATGAAATAATGACATCACATATAGGAAAACAAACAACTCTTTGCATTAATAGAAATGGATTGAGTCACAACCAAATATAGGATTTGATGTTGTAGAAGAGCTCCTCCAAGTTTACTTGTCCTTATTTTCCATAAAGTGCACCTGTATGTCACCCTAATCCATGGAATAATTATTCTTCACAACAACAACATGAGGGTAGAATCATATATCCAAAATCCAACTCCTAGCTCATGGATGGCCACAAATATATATAAGAGGATGGTAATTTGAGAGTCCTTATCCATTTACCAATATATTATTGAGATCCGCTCTTGATGGGAGGATAGGCTCAAAGGATAAGGGATGGAGACTCCAAGGTAGGATAGGATAGGATTCAAGAGCTTTATCTTAGGTAAATAGTTGTAACAACTCTTAGAAGCTTCTAGAAGAGGAAGTTTCGGAAATATTTTTATTTTCCTCAAATTTCTAGAATCAACGCACCCCCGACATAGGGAAAAATGCTGGTGATCAACCCTGCCCAGAATGGGACAACCTACTAGAATGACAGGTAATGTGTTATTGGTCACAAAATCTTAACGACCACAAGGAAAACTATGTGACTCATGATTTGGAGTTAGCTGCCATTATTCATGCATTGAAGATGTGGAGGCTTTACCTCCTCGAAAAAATATTCATGATCATGAAAAATCATGGAGGACTGAAGTACCTATTTGAACAACCTAAGTTGAATGCCAAATAATCTAGGTGGCTAGCTATGCTTAATGAATTTAACCTCGAAATCAAGTACATTAAAGGAAAAATTAAAATTGAGTTATAGATGCACTCAATACAAGACTTCATATGAATCACTTCACAACCATAATTCCTTATGGAGTGGACCTGGTAGAGAAGGTAAAACATGCAGGGAAACATGATGAAGTATCATCAAACTAAATAAAATCTACATCAATGTAGTGAGAGTGGAGGAGATGAGAAATATCATCTCATAGATTATCGCTTGATTAGATTCAAGAAAATAATTTATGTACTGAAATTTTTTTATTTGAAAAGCCTCATCATGAGAGAGTTTCATATAAAACCATATTCCATCCACCCAGGATACCAAAAGAATCTAATGTCCATTAAGAAGTTTTATTTTTTGCCTAATATAAAAAAGGCGGTGACTGATTTTATTGCTAAATGCATAGAGTGCTAATAGGTGAAGGCTGAATGCAAGAACCCATCCAGTTTATTGCAATCCATTCGCATTCCTTAATCAAAATGGGAGGTAATCTCTATGGATTTAATCACATGTTTTCCTAGAACTTCCAAGAAACATGATGCATTTATGGTGGTTGTTGACAAACTCAGAAAGGTAGCTCATTTTGTAGCACTCAAGTCTACCAAATCGGATAGTGATGTGGCACAAATATTCATAAAGAAGATTGTGAGGTTGCATGGAGTTCCCAAAAATATTATTTTAGACAGAGATTTTGTTGGAAATACAGAGGGGGGGGTGAATTGGTATTCCTTTCCATTATTATTATTATTAATCTTTCAGAGCATTAGTTAATCTTCAATTATTATCATTGTTTGTACAATGATAGTAGTAACAAAAGGAACACAAATGCACACAGTTTTTAAGGTGGAAACGCCCTCTGGGACAAAAACCACCTGAATGCTTTTCTAATAATTCTTTAATATTCAACTCCAATTGAAAAGAAAGCTCCAACTTCCTAGAATATATAAAATCATTCTTCTCCAGCCCCCACTGGATGGATGCTCCAACGCCCAAGATTCTTCAGTAGTCAACTGAACGGATGCCCCAACACCCAGTGAGCTACAAATCAACCTAGCACCACCCTACCACCTTGAAATTTTCACAGGCTTGAACCTATTGGTGACTTCATGCACTAGCCTAGCACCATCCTACCACCCTATAGAAGAATAAAAGAATAATGGACCCTTGTACCAGGGAAAATGATCCACTTTTCAATGATATAGAATGATGTAGAAGAAAAAGACACACTAGACCATAACCCCAACTATGACACAACCACCTTGTTGTATGTCAATTTGGGCACCATTCCTAATGACCTGGTTAAACTGGACATCATTCCCAGAACCAATGAATAGGGTCTATCATCCCCTATCATTTCAGTTGCTACATGCCCTAAGAAAAAGAACAAGAAAAAATCATCCATGACTTCCATTGCAAGGTTTCCAAGATTTGAAGTACATGTTATATCACCTATGAGCTCACCAATGCAGCCTCTCAAGGGACTAACTGCTTTGCATATGCAGTTACCTCCATTCAAGGGTGCTCTGCAAAGAAGTTCTCGACATTCAAGAGTGCGTTGGTTAATTGGGAATGAAATTCTTATTGTTCCAGAATCTCCACGTGGCAGAGTGCATATGTGTCAAACTTCGAATCCATGTGTCCATTCAACACCTCTGAGCTTGGGAACATGTATTACCTATTATTAGAAAGTCATTGATTGTGAAACCACCTTCAGCTCATATATAAATAGAGCACAGATCCTAGTGCTTGAGAAGGAAGAAATTTGGTAGAGAAATGTTGTTGGATTCTCAATTGAGTGTTTGATTTGAGTGATATGCTGTTGGAGAGATGTTCATTGTGATGAGGCTGGGATGATGTTGGAGTTGGTGACATCAAATCAATCGCTAGTTGTAACCTCCCCCTTCTACCCTTTAATAAATATTGCTACTCATTTTCCCACATATGTATTGGTATAAGCTTTTATATTTCATATTATGGATTCTTAGCTGATGTATATGTTTCATGTTTCATTGATTTAACTGATTAAGATAAATAACCATCTGTATATTGCAACATTTTTTTTGTTTAGCGTTCATACTTGCAGGAACTAGTCTGGCGATCAAAGTTGTATTAGAAGCTACAACAAGAGCGACATAAGGTGAATAGGAAGTGCTTACACCCCAAGTAGGTTTCTCCATCTTTTTGTGTGTTTATTTACTCTTAGGAAAAGTGTCTGCAAAGTCCTTGATCTGTTTTTATAAATGCATATCATCACATTTAGGGAATGTGTTTTATCCGTAATCCATAATTCCGCATAACAAATTGGTGAATCCACTGGGGAATTTACCTTCATCCTTGGTGTATTTTTCCTCTACTTATTCACCCAGTAGCATCTACTCTCAATTATTAGGCTTTTGGAACAAAGAATTGCATTAAAAGTGTGTTTTAGTAGCTTGAATTTTGTTCTTTGTTGCGTCCAATGCATTGTTGGTTAAGACATATTGCTTTGCATAGCACTGTCTCTCACTCAGGGGTGCTTTGCCATGCACTGTCTCCCCTTAGAGACTGCATTGCCCCCTAAGCCAACCAAATTCCCTTTGAATTTGTCATTGCCATCGCTTTCAACCTTTTGTTTGCTATTTTTTCCATTGTTTGATGCCTCAAAGAGACCAGTGAATTTACCTCAATATTACTCCTTTGAAAAGTAAGTTTGTTTAATGTCTCTTTAAGTGTTTTTATTTATCACTGACAAATAAATTTCAAAGTATTTTATTTTTGCATTAGATCCATTTTTTTTCGTAAAGGAAATTGTCTTTAAATTCTTCGTTTCATGTAGGAAAAATTATAGTTCTATTCTTCATTTTTCCTAAAAGAGAAATTGTTGTTAAATTCATCGTTTCTCAAAGAAGAAAGCATTTGTTTTTTATTGATTTGATGCATATAGTTTCCTTTTTTCATTCACATTAAGGGACTGAAAAGAAAAACCTACATTTGGGTATAGTGGATTGTGTGTTTTGCATAGGAACAAATTAGGAAAGCTACATGTTAGTTTGTTCTCTTTGATGTTTGCTCTCAAAACTGAGTGCTCTTTCCCTTTAGTAGCTAATGTTTTCATTGAAAAAAGCTAAAGTGAAAAGTTTTCTTATCATTTTAATTTGAATTTTAGAATTTCCATCACATCATCACGATGAAACTTGAAAGGAAAATTGATAAAAAATATCAACTTAAAATTTACATCAATTTACCTAAAATAACATTGGAACCACAACGATAACATTTAGAAGGTGTAGGCTAGAGACATGTTCCAACGTTGTAAAACATATCAGCTATCGTTAATTGTCTATGATACATTCTAAGTGTGATACCTCACTCCACGTACGTAAGTATATTTTAGCTCGTCCACGTAACTTCGGGTATATTGGGCGGTGTTCTAGTACGAAAAGTATAAAGGGGTGCTCTCATAATGTGGTTTCACATTAGACAATGCTAATATGGACTTGGGCCTCCATGTACCTTCGGGTATATTTTGGAGGAAAAATTTAGGTTTCTATCCATCCATAGTGAACTAAGTCAGCTACCTTGTAAATTGTGATACACCGAAGACAACATTCGGGGAGATTTCCAGCCCGTACTTCTTGGTTTGCTAGGAGGTTTTATGCAGTTCACAATTTTTTGGTAAACCTTTTGCCTATCATTACCCTTTTATTATTTTTATTTGTTTTTTGTCATAAAATAAATCAGTCATCATGGAAGAAGAAAATCCCTTTCCCCATCGTTCGTGTAGACTAACATTGAAACCACCTTTACCACTGAAAGTCACTTTTGGTCGAAAAAGGCAACATCGATCTACTGAAACTAGTACCATGAGTACCTCTGGTGAAGCATCATCTTCCCATATATCAGAGTAGGCACAAGTTGTTTCTAAAATCTTGGTTTGTCTACTATTTTTGAGACGAATTCCTCACATCTACTCATGGTCACGATCCATCCAGTCAGTGAGACCATACCTCCCGAACCTGATGTTGTTCAACTGGAAGTTGATCCAAATCCTATCTCTTTTTTTCCAGAACATCTACATCCCAAAGTTGAACGACCAGAAGCTATTCCTGTATTGGTCACCCCACAATCTATTGTAGCAATTGAGTCTCCCATATTGTGTATTCAACCTCCTGAAATATACTTTGGGCCTGATGGAAAAATGCTTCCACCTGGTTTAATTTCAATTGAAGAAATCCCACAAGACAAAAAACCTTTAACTCCAACCCATTTTGGGGAGGATATTTACCTATATGAGTCTTTTCCTCAATCTCCTGCCTCTACTTTTGTTGATCCTGTACCTATTCAAGTTCCCGTCAATTCAAAAGGGTATACATTTGGTCAAGTAACCATGATTGAACCAACATCTTCGGTTGGACCATCAGTTCCAATTGTGTCAGCACCTGCTCTCGCTACACCGTCAATGTTCACAACTTCACCAGAGTCATATTTTCATGGTGGCCCTTTGGTCCCATTTGGTTATAAATATTTATATGGAATTTTCTCTAGTGCATCTTCAAACCCATGGACTTCACCAATGTCATCGTCTGGTATTCTAACTGGTAAGCCTATGGTGAGTAATAAACGGCTTGATCCTTTATATCCATCATCAATGCAATATCAAGCTGGTCCATTTGGGTCTATTCCATTCAATACCATCTCAACTGGACTCCCTGCATTTGGAGAACCATACTTTCCATCTTATTATACTCCTTATTCTGGGGGGAAACCTATGGTCACCCACTTTGATAGTAATCCGTCATTTTTTGGTCAACCTAATGTTGAAATGCATGTTTGTCAATGACAACCCACTCTGCCTATCCAACTACAATCGGTTGTACACTCATATCAACCGGTTCAATCTATCGCACCCACATCAATTCCACTTATTAATACATCTTTACTCCTATTACAGACTCAAACTATTGTACATAAACCATTTTAGGAGGGTCCTTCAACTTAATACCCTCAAGTATTGGGCCCTCAGACTCCAACTCCTTTGGTCAATTTACAACAACCTGTACCCAGAATAATTTATTCACAAGTTGGACTACCATATTATGGGATGCCACAGCCACAACTTGGTTATACCTATCCTCAATTGAATCCAAGTTATTCTAATTTAGGTTATAACATTTGTGGACAGACCCCTTGGTAGCCTCAGGTGCAAATGCCTTAGCCTTCATTTCAGTAAGTATCATACCCAGGTTTTGGTCAAGAGAATCCTCAAGCGTTTTCCTATCAAAATAACCCCTATCTGGGTTACCAACAACAGATTCCTTACGTTGGTGCTCAAAGGCCTATTTCCCAAGCAATTTCATCATACCCTGGCTATGCTCAACCTGACCATAGTCGACAGTTGCCCTTTGTTGCAACTTTAGAGTTACCATATTTAAACCGACTCACCAATGACCCAATCAACTATGCTCCTTGGTGGCTGGTGATACCTCATAAATTACCCTCAGATATTCCTAAGTTTAATGGAAACCCTAGGGAAGACCCGTTGACTCATATTATGACTTATAATTTGTGGTTTTCATCAAAATCCCTGAATGATGACTCTGTCCAGCTACGTATTTTCCAACGTATGCTCACTGGTCCAGCTACAAAATGGTATATTGAGTTACCTAGAACTTTTTTTGATAATTTCACTACCCTAGCTACTATATTTTTGACTCACTTCCAGTTACCCATATGATATGAAACTAGAACATAACTCTTGACTAATTTTAAACAGACTAATGCTACTCACATTTCTAAACATATTCATGAGTGGTGTCGTCGTCGTAGAATGGTTAAGATATTTGATCCTGATCAACTCCTTGCTGAGTGGTTCATTAAGTCCCTGCTACCATCTATAATTGAGGATGTGGCTAAGGGTGGCATTGTCACTGAAGAGCAAGTCATTGCTCGTGCCCAATATTTAGACTTGATTAATACTCAGTTTGGCACACTCTATGAGAAAATTCCTAATGCAAAGTGATATAATTTTACTATTCCTCCTCCATCAAAGGACTCTCATGTCGGAGACAGTATGATCAGTACTGCAAGCACATATCATACTATTGCATATGATGCTGCACCTTCTTTCAAAATCAATGTCATGTCATTTGACAAAGGAAAAAGTGACAAGCAACCTGGAAGTAAGAAAAAATGGAAATAAAAGAAAAAGAAAACTTCTAACCCGTAGGAAATATCATCTGATCAATCGTCTAGAAATAGGAAACCTTGTTATCCATGCATAATTTGTAATGAGGAACACTTTGTTCGAGATTTTCCTCACCGTGCTGAAGCCGAAAAAATGGTTAAGACTTCACATGTGTTAGCTATGTTGACAGATCCATTTTCGAATCCGGTCAGAAGTTGTCATGCGTGCCAGATATTTGATCATAAAATCCACAAACCACCAGCGCCAATGCATCCTGTTGTCTCTGTGGGACCATTTTCGAAATGGGGTATTGAATTCATGACTTGTAACCCTCGTTCGTCCAGGGGGCATGGTTATATTATTGTCACAGTAGAATACTTTACCAAGTGGGCCGAAGCGATGCCTACATTCAACAACACAGGACAAACAACTGCATTGTTTTTATTTAATCATGTCATTGCACGGTTTGGGGTCCCACAGGCTATAGTCACAGATCATGGGAAGAATTTTCGCAACCATATGATGACTAAATTGACTACCAAGTTAGGATTATCACATGATAATTCTACCCCTTATTATCCACAATCAAATGGACAAGTTGAGGCTATCAACAAGATTCTTAAATGTATGTTTCAACGAATGATAGGAGTTCATAAAACAAAATGGCATTTGATCATGTACTGAACCTTGTGGTCATACCGAACCTTAGTGAGAAATGCAACCAGATTTACTCCATTTCAATTGGAGTATGGTCTGGAAGCTGTCTTGCCAATCCAATGTGAAATACCATCATTGAAACTCACAATTGACTTGTTACCTAACACCTCAGAAGAAGAAACATGACTTTTTAACCTCATCCATCTTAATGAAACGTGTCATGAAGCCCAATTAGCCAACGAAGGGCATAAGAGACGTATAAAGGCGCAATGCGAAAAAAATGTCCAGCCTCACATTTTCTCAAAGGGTGACTTGGTCCTTCTTTATGATCAAGAAGCTAATGTAATAGGTACAAATAAATTTGAGCCATTATGGCATGGCCCCTATATTTTCAAAAGAGTTCTTGCTAAGGGTTCCTACGAGTTGGTGGATTACGATGGAATTTCGTTGGCATAACCCCAAAATGGTTTGTATCTGAAATGTTACTACGCTTAATCATGAACATAGTAATTTTTTGTATTATATTTTATATATATGTCGTTGATTTGCATTCAATGGCTTAGTTTGTTTTTTATACTTTTATTGACATTAGTAATCCACTTTACATTTCATCACAGATGTCTGAATCTTTGAAACCATTTGCTGGCTATGCTGATGGTGCTAGTCGTGGTATGCAGAATCTATCTTCTGCAGGGTGGGCCATTTTCACTCCAAACGATGAGTTAGTGATTTTTCAAGGGATTTGTATCGGTATATTGACAAAGAATATCACTGAGTATAGCGCGTTGATCGAACTTCTCTAAGATTCCATTTCATTTGGTATTAATCGCATCATCATAAGGTTAGACTTAAAACTTGTGGTATTACAACTTACTAGTGTTTATACTGTTATAAATCCAACACTGCATCGTTTTTTCCTAAGAGTTAAACTTTTGGAAATACACTTTGATTTTATTCAATATCAACACATTTCCAAGAACTTGAACACATTGACGAGTTCTTTAGCTAATCATGTTTTAGACAGACATTTGCAACATATGTAAAAATACATTCACATAATTGAATAGGAATACGCAATAAACATAGGAAAACACTGAAATCAAATAGATAGATAGTTATAGGTTTGAAAAAAAATTGTGCCTAAGACACATTGGTTACCTGACCTCAAAATTTATGCAACATGTCAAAAGTAAACTAGTGATGCTCATGGTAACATGCTATAAATATAGCTATCGTATGCAGTAACCATATCTAGCGGTTAGGAACGCCTATAGTGTGGCGCTGCAGTAGCATGGGTAACTCTTCGATCCGTCAATCCGAAATCTCGAAGGTCAACCCCTCTATGTGTTGTCGAAGCTCAGACACTGTCTCAGCTATATCTAAATCTTGAAGGATTGCTCTCCCGATAGCCCTCTCTGCTGGCTCATCCACTCCATGCTCTGGTTCCTCCACTGGTTGAGCTCGACCAACATCTGCATTACATTAAAACTTTGGTTTAGTCTTGGGAAAACATAAAAATACAAAAAAACTGTATAAACCTTAGAAAAATAAAAAACTCAAAACATTCTTACCTATTGCACCCCACTGAGTGCCTTATGGTAAAGCTAATTCTGGATCTCCTTAGAAATCAACGCCTACGTATGCATACTCATCGATGGCGATAATGTGTTGCCTGAACTAGGTGAAGAATTTAGTCTAGAGCACAATGGATGATTGGCCTAGATGCCTAGCCATTATTTGTACCCATCTCTCCTCAGATCTCTAGGTTTAGACACACCCAATGTCACATGCTGAGGCTGCATCAGTGGAATCTACTCTAAGGAAAATGAAATGAGGATCAAACCATAACTGAAGTTTTTCTTTCTTCCTCCCTTTGCCTTGTTCAGTTGTTATTTTATCCGAGAAAATATAGCTTCAAAACAATTGAAAATTTTTGGCTCCATGCACTCTAGTGCATACTGCATATATGATCTATTCGCTACATGTAGTGTAATAGTGCCGGCAAGCTTTGTGATCGTGAAAATAATGGTTATCAAAGGAAAATATTGAACATCATTAGACTTATGCTCTTCATGCTTTCTTCTATACAAGTAATCATCATTCCGATCTGATGAAATCCTGAAACATAACCATAAGACTCATTAGACTCCTTTTAATGCAAAAAATTAGGCAAATTTTGGGTACAATGCAACAATAAAAAATGTGACTTGTGCCCAACACAGTCTTGAAAAAGGGAAAGTGCATTACATATGCACCTAGGCTTCAATTTAGGTGCTCCAAAACACAGTTTTCGATGCTCAAGGGTGTGTTTCCCTCTTTCGAAAAATAATTTACCCTAAGGGGCCCAAATCTGTAAAAATTTGAAATGAAAGGAAATGAATTAACTACTGAAAGAAAGAGAGGGTTTATGGCACCAACCTGGATCAAACGATGATGAAAACCATCCACAGATTCAATTGCAATAAACGACTAAAGTTTGAGGGGAAAAAAGGTTTAGAGCTCCAAAATGAAAATGGTAAAAATTAATAGTAAAAATATTTTTGTTAGTCCTTTGATTATTTTCAAATCATATTTATTGTTGTGACTATGGTTTTATTCCATTTTTATCATAAAAAATGTATTTTTAATCCATTTGATGTTGTTCTAAACATGTTTTACAAATGATGAACAAATTAGTCGTGTAGATTTATTTCAAGAATGATTTGATCACAAAGCATACTTTTATCCTTATTTTTCAAGCTTTGATAAAAATGAAAAAGGACTTGAAGCACACTTTTATCTCTTTTTCGAGCTTCAATAACAACAAAAAAGGAACCCCTGGAGTCTTCTTTTATCTCTTTTCAGACTCCGATAATGTGAAAGGATTGTTGAGCACTTGTCTTTTCGAGCTCGTAAAAGTAAATGAATTGATATCTACTCAGTGTAAGTTTAACCCTTTTCCAGACTTAGATAATTTATTTATGAAAAACGAATGCCTTAGTCGAAGATGGATAAGAGGTTCTCTTAGATATTATTTTACACTTTTTCAGATCTGAGTGAAAAATTTATGAAAAAGTACTTATGGAGTTTTCTTTCGTCCTCTTTTTCAAACTCTCTAAATATGAAAAAGGACTGGGCTGTCACTGTCATTAGGCTCGTTAAAATATAAAATAGCAACGAGCTTGTCGATCATGGAAAGAATCGAGTTTTATTCATCACTAGACTCACTAAATTATTAAATAGTGATACATTATTCACCCAAAGGGTTGAATTATAGATCAAGCATATGTTATCCTCCTCAAGCTTGTAAAAAAATAGAGGTACTAGTAGACAAATGACCGGGGAAAATTTAGGAAAGTGAACAAAATTTTTTACGGTAGCAGGTCGCTCTTGAACATGACACTTCACTCCATCACTGTGACTGTTTGGGTTAGGTAATATTCTTGACAATTAATTCATACCTATGGTTCATCATACCTTCACTTTGGTTTTGGGTCAATGCTGCCAACTCATCTCAGTGTCGCTGATATGTTCAAGAGAAGTCATCCAGTGAATACTCATCCTTCTGTAATACTCATAAACCTTCATTCTCATGACAGTCATCCCTAAAAATTTCTATTCAATTCATACTTTGTCTATGAAATTAGTAACTCTCATCTCGCAATAAAGTGACTTCCCGTCGACGTCAAATCATCATCCAGGAAGCTTACTGAGAAACATCATCTTCTAATACCATGAGGCTTGTTACGACATTGACAAGATCCTCGCTTCCGGACTTTTGACCGAAATATTTTTTTTGGCGTTTAACATAAAATCATCTATTCATGCCTTACGAAATTTATTGCAGTACCTTGAGGGCCATTAACATCAACGATGGTTCTCTCGATTTTGTTAACAAATTACATCATTGGCTAGTAATCAAACAACATCTCACCATGTTCGACTACAAATAATATATTTGCATGGCTAGCCTTGTACCCGAATGATCGAGTGAACGAGATAAGAAGACACTAGATCTGGTTTTAGCCATTCGGGATACGATTTCAAGATTTTTGTACACATCATCTATACGGTGACCTTACATACAGATCGTCATCCGAACATGGGCCTACATTTGTAGGCATTTCTTTATTGGGCATGATTCCAATGTAGACAACCTTCTGCACTATGTACATGTTATTAGATAGTTTATGTGCTAAGCATGGGAATTCCTTCCCTCAAAAATTTGTGATCAAAAGGATATATCATGATGTAATGTATTGTAAAATCGATGCAAGTTGCCACTCTGCTTCAGTTCCAGCCCATCATAGTGTAAATCATCTCATTCAAAAATATTTTTATTATTATTCTGACTTCATGCTTTAGGGGCCAATTGTTATAGGTCAATTTGGGTACCATTCCCAATGACTTGGTTAAATTGGACTTCATCCCCATAACCAATGAATATGGTCTATCATCCCCTATCATTTCAGTTGCTACATGCCCTAAGACAAAGAACAAGAACAAATCATCCATGACTTCCATTCCAAGGTTTCCAAGATTTGAAGTACATGTTATATCACCTATGAACTCACCAACGCAGCATCTCAAGGGACTAATTGCTTTTCATATGCAGTTACTTCCATTCAAGGGTGCTCTGAAAAGAACTTCCTGACATTCAACAGTGTGTTGGTTAATTGGGAGTGAAATTCTCATTGTTCCAGAATCTCCACATGGCCAATGCCTTCTAGAAGAGTGCATATGTGTCAAACTTCGAATCCATGTGTCCATTCAACACCTCTGATCTTGGGAACATGTCTTGCCTATTACTAGAAATTCATTGATTATGAAACCATCTTAAGCTCATCTATAAATTGAGCACAAATCCTAGTGCTTGAGAAGGAAGAAATGTGGTAGAGAAATGTTGTTGGATTCTCAATTGAGTGTTTGATTTGAGTGATATGGTACTGGAGAGATGCTCATTATGATGGGGCTAGGATGATGCTGGAGTTGGTGACGTCAAATCAATTACTGGTTGTAACCTCCCCCTTATATCCATTAATAAAGATTTCTGCTCATTTTCCCACATATGTATATTTATAAGCTTCTATATTTCATATTATGGATTCTTAGCTGATGTATATGTTTAATGTTTCATTGATTTAACTAATTAAGATAAATAGCCATCTGTATATTGCAATCTATTTGCTGTTTAGTGTTCATAATTGCAGGAACTAGTATGGCGATCAAAGTTGGATTGAAAGCTACAACAAGAGAGACAGAAGGAGAATAGGAAGTGCTTGGAACCCAAGTAGGTTTCTCCATATTTCTGTGTGTCTATTTACTCTTAGGAAAAGTGTTTGCAAAGTCTTTGATCTTTCGTTCTAAATGCATAGCACCACATTTAGGGAATGTGTTTTATTCGTAATCCATAATTCTGCATAACACACCTAATGATGATCCTATACCTCCCGACACTTGCTCTTTAACTCTTGGTAGATAGACACTTATACAAATTTTACAATGATACTTTTAAAATGACTTAGTACAATGATACCTTTACAATGACTGTATGAAATGTTGCCCACTTGAATACTTTATGTGGTGAACTTATTGTTGTTGTTTTTCACCTTGATTTCTTCTCTTGTCATGCTATCCTTTCTCACTCTTCAAAACATTAGATCATGCATTGAGTCTTATCTTGATGAATATATAATACCTGCAAAAATTATTCAAGGAAATACCCATGACATTATAATAGAAAAACTTACCTCATCCTGTAGAGAATATGTCAGTGCTAAACAAAAACAATAAATTAGAATAAAAAGAACCTAATGTAATAAAGAGATGAACATGCATATACAGAAGATAATTACCTGGAGCTTACCTCTTCTGCATCATTTTTCTGCACCTTTCTTTTCTTTTCTTCCCCAAAATTTCTAGTCCTTTGTAGCCCTTGACAACACATGATCTAGATTTTTCTTTCCTTCCAGGAGCTCGATATTGAATTTGATGTATATATATGATTTCAAATCCCAAATATGTGATCTCTAGTCCTGTAGTAGTCCTCTGAGTCTTCTTTCCAATGCCAGAGGTTTGACCTGATTTGGATTCTTTAAGGAAAAGTTATGCCCAATCTCTCACAATGACCTAATTATGGACTAGTTCAGTAGAGCGAACTTATATGGTGTTCCATGTGTCATTGTTTCCTCCTTCAGTTCTGAAATTTATACACAGAAAACAATAGTCCATGCAATATTTTCCACTTTTTACAGAATTCCAATCTACTTCTCAGAGAGAGATTTATGATGATTTTACCAAGGTCACCTCTTTGAGATGAAATTAGAAAGCCTGAAAAAACCCTAACTTCCACAGATAATATCTACGAAAATATAGCGAACCAAGATCTGAAATTTGAAAATGAGCTTCATCAGGATTTCCCCCAAGTGATTTTTTTATTTCTGCATCTGAAGCTTCGTAGAAAAAAATTTATAGTGAAAATACCACGATGTCCTGTTTTTGGTAGAGAAATCCTTACATGAGGAGGATATGAGGGTCACAATTTATATAAATGCTTAGGTTGAGAGGGTCTTCAACAAGTGAATGTTGGAGGTATTTTAGGATCTTAAATAATTATTAATTATTGACTATCATATGACCACAACCAATTATTAGTGCCATGCAAGAGCCCCATGGGGTTTTAGCCCACTAGTTGGGGTTACTAACTTCAAACACGAATATCTCTCAAACCGTGAAGAATTACATGGTGTGCCATATATCAACGGAAACATCTCAACAAGTAGAAACCATATCAAATATCCTTGAATTAGAATATAGTAATTTGGTAGGTCAAAATTCCCATGCAAGATCGGGGTAGCCCCTAGTGTTTCTTGGGTTAAAATCAATGAAAACTACTGATCAACAATCTCCCCCTTTGGCATTGATGGAAACACAAGTACTCCCCCTGCGATCATGACACCTCTTCCTACAACATTCTTTCCTCTAACATCAATGGTAAAGGGTAAATCCCCCTAACACACAACCATATTGCGGACCTGTACACACTTCCACTCCCCATTTATTTTCTGAATAAGGAAAATCTAATGAGAACTTGGGAGAATCTCAAGATTCTGGGGAAGACATTAAAATGCTTCACGAGGTAAAGGTTTAGTGAAGATATCAACGATTTGTTCTTTTGTACCAATATATTCAAGTTTGATTTTATTTTCAATGACTTGTCCTCTAACAAAATGATATTTGATCGAATGTGTTTTGTTTTTCAATGCATGACAGGATTATTGGAGATGTTGATGGCACTGGTGTTATCACAGAAGATGGGAATAGTCTCACTGAATTGTATTTGAAGATCTTGCAAAGTTTTTTTCATCCAAAGGAATTGAGTACAACAAGTTGCCTCTACAATGTATTATGCTTCCACTGTAGATAACGAGATTGAGGTTTTATTTTTGCTCAACCATGATATGAGACAACCACCTAGATAGAATGCTACTCCACTAGTACTTTTACGATCATCAATGCTTCCTACCTAATTTGCATTTATAAAGGCTTGAATAATGAGATTTTTACCCTTTGGATACCACAAGCCATATTTTGTTTTTTGCTTTAGATATTGAGGAATTATTTTGACGACAATAATATGTGATTATTTTGATGCTGTTTGGAATCTTGCTACTTGTCCAACTTCTTGCATAACATCTGGCTGGGAAGCTGTTACATATAGAAGACTACCAATCATAGATCTGTACAACCTCTGATCCACATCCTTAGATGAGTTGTTTATGCTCAATTTTCAACTCGTTACCATCCGAGTAAGGACGGGTTTGCAATCTTCCATTTTAAATTTCTTGAGCATTTCCTTGATGTACTTGAATTGACATATAAATATTCCTTTCTCTTGCTGAGATATTTGAATCCCTAAGAAGTATGTTAGCTCACCAAGTAAAGACATCTCAAACTCACTTTCTATATTTGTAGCAAAGTTCTTACATAGTCGATCATCATTGCTACCAAATATTATATCATCCACATATACCTCAACGATTGTTAAATTATCTTTATCTATTTGTACATAAATATTGCTATCAATAGTACCTTTCTTGAACCCTTGTTGACGTATATATCCATCAAGACGAGCATACCATACTTTGGGAGCTTGCTTGAGACCATACAAAGCCTTCTTTAGCCTAAAAACATAGTCTTCTATTTTTGATAGTAGAAAACATTCAGGTTGTTTGATGTAAACTTCTTCTTCTAACTCGCCATTCAGAAATGCTGACTTAACATCCATTTGGTATATTTTGATTTTTCTTGAACATGCGTAGGCAAGAAACATATTGATGGCTTCCATTCTGGATGGCTTCCTCAAAACTACTAGGCTCAAAGGTTGCTAGAAAAGCAATATGAGCTTGTTGTGATGAACGAAGCTATTGAACTTCATTTATGTCACCAATGATTTGATTTGATGGATGGTTCTTTTGAATCCATTCTTTTGTTCTCGTTGGAGGAGCTTCTTGTTTTTGTTCCTGTATATCTTGATGATCATTATTTCCTTCTTCTTGGTTGACATTTGCTTCTTGTTCTAGAATTTTCTATGTGTCTTTTTCAACCTCTATCTCAAGTTTCAAAGATTATAGATCCTCATCATTAACACCATATTCGTTAAATGTAACATTTATGCTCTTCACTATCTATTTTCATCTTAGATTATATAATTTATAGGCCTTTCTTTTTCTTGAGTAACCAACAAAGACACCTTTGTCAACACATGATTCAAACTTGCCCAACTTTTGATCTTCTCTTTTGATATAACATTTGCTTCCGAAGATTCTGAAATATTTTACTTTACCTAGTTTTCCTTTCCATAATTCATATGGGGTATTGTTTCAATTATTTCTGAGAAGACTTTGGTTTATAATGAAGACTGCCGTATCAATTTCTTGAACCCAATTTTTTTCATCCATTTTTGAGTCCTTCAGCATTTTTCTACCCATTTCCTATACGGTTATGTTCTTTCTTTCAACAAGTCCATTTTGCTGAGGTGTTTGTGCTATTGAAAATTGTCTTTTATTCCATTTTCGTCACAGTATTGCTGAAATAATTTGGAAGTGAATTCTCTGCCATTATCTGATCTTAGATGCTTTATTTTCAAAAAAGTTTCATTTTTGACCAACTCCTTGTAGATATTAAAGCACTCAAATGCTTCAGATTTTTTCTTTAGGAAACTAACGATTGTCATCCTGGTATAGTCATCTATCATTAACATGAAATATAATTCTCCATATAAGCCTTTTGTTCTCACAGGACCAAATATATCAATATGTATCAATTCCAATGGATGTGACACAAAGTTTTATTTTGTTTTAAATTCGACTTTTGTTTGCTTGCCATGCAAACAGGCCTCACATAGTGTGTTGGAAGGTTTTGAGATTTTCGGCATTTCTTGTATTTCTTATTTTTTGATTATCCTGACAAGATTGTCAAAGTTTATGTGACCCATTTTTTTGTGCCATAACCATATCTCATCTTCTTTAGCTAGTATACATGCTTTAGCTGCTTCATCTAGAACATATATGTCATTTGGAGCTCGACTTGTTGTAGCCAAAATTTTACCATACCTACCTTTCCTAATTTCACATTTTGTGGAGTTGAATAGCATTGTGTGTCAGTGATCACACATTTGTCCAACACTGAGCAGATTTTGATTCATGTTTTAAACCAATAGAACATTCTTGGCTAGAGCATCTTTGCTTCTGAGAGTGATGGTACCTGATCCTATAACATTTTAAGATCCATCATTTCCAAATGAAACGGTTCCATCCTTCTTCTCTTTTAGATATACAAATTTCTTTCTATCTCCAGTCATATGCGTTGAGAAATGCTATCAACATTCCACACATCTTCTTTTTTTTTAGCCTTGAGAGCGAGAGCACGATTATCAATCTCCTTCTTCCATGTTCACTTGTTCTGTGGCTTCGAAGATTCTTCTGGAGAAATTTCAAGTCTTCGGTCTCTGGTTATGTGTCCAAAGTTTTGAAAATTGTACAATTCAATATTATTTCTTAAATGTTCAAATCTATTGATGTTTTGTTGAGCCCTGGAAGGTTCGTATTTGACAGATCTCCTAGAATTGTATTGGTTACTAGGGTACGTCTGAAATTTTCCAGATTTATGACCAAATTTTCCATATGAATAAAAATAGCCATGAAAAATATGTTGATACCTGGAAGGAAATATTCGTCGGGGAATTGTCTTCCGAGGCTATTCTTGCGAATCTTGTCCAATGAATTATACATGCCTACCAGATCTCATAGGTTCATTGTATTTTGTTTGAGAAGGTCTTGCTTCTTCTTATTTGTAACCAAGGCCAATTCTGTCGTTGTAAGATACTTGATTGTTGATGAGTTTTTCCAATGCCCTTGAGTTGTTGGCATAGTTTTTGACAGTTTTTCCATTCTTCTTTTCCTTACATAGTGGGACTACTTTGGCTTCTAATGCTTCCCTTTCTTGGTTGCTTTCTTCCAAATTCTTTTGAGGTGACTCTTAAATACATTTTTGTTCTTCAACTACAATTTTGAGACCATGAACTTGTTCTTCAAGAGTATTGGAAAGGATCTTCTCATCCTTGAGCTCTTTTATAAGCTTGATTGATGCAAAATTCCCAACCTCACCACAGCCGAAACATATCAATGGAAGTTTACCTTTGACTTTTCCCTTACCAATTTTTAGTTTTATCATAAAGTAAGCATATTCTCCATCTAAAAGGCCTTCTCCATCATCTTCCTTTTCTTCACACTTGCAGGTATAAGTCTTTGCCTTTGAAGGTTGTTTGTTCTTTATTGGTATTCTTAGATGCAGTGAACACAATTTCTAGATGTGAAGTACCGTCTTCTTCATCAAGTCTCATTTCATACACAATGATAACTTCATGTAGTTCCTCTTTGTTGAATTTGTCCATATTTGCACTGTATTATAAGAACGATACCTTTGGGTTGAATCTTCCTAGTAACGTTCTAAGAATCTTTCATATAATAGTCTTCTCATCAATAGGCTCTCCCAATCCTTCCAGAGTGTTGATTATTTCATCAACGTGTTGGAAATATGCAGCAATGTTGTCATCTTCTTTCATTCTGAGTTGCTCAAATTTTGCTTTGTAGATTTGAAGCTTTGCTTCTTTAACATTTGAGTCACCTGCATTCTCAAGCTTGTCCCATACATTTTTGGTAGTTTTACAACACAACACCCTATGATAAGAAGATTTAATAAGTCCACTGATAATAATATTCTTTGCTTTTTGTTACACCATTTTTTGGTCATCTAACCTATTATCATTAGATGGACCCAAGTACACCATGTAAGACCAATTTTACCTTAAGTAAAATTGCTTTCACTATGTAAAATAACTTAATAAAACACATTTATTAAGTTGTTTATGGTCTAAACAGGAAACCCCAAGCGGAAATATTAAACAAATCTATATTTGTTTGATTTTCCTCATGGAATAATTAATTAAACAATAATTTAATTATTATTCCTGGTCATATTTAACCCAAAACAAGGAAATTAATTAGATAAATCCTTATTTATCTTCTTATTTTCTAAGAATAATTATTTAAATCTTATTTAAATAATATTCCTTGTTAAATATGACTAAATCATTTATAAATAATTAAATAAATCATTATTTATTTAATTATCATTCAACCAATTCCTTAAAATAATAAATAAATCATTTATTTATTTATTATTTACAAATAAAGGGATCTGGCCCAAGTCAAATACCTTTTACCTCCAACAAATATAATAAAATATTCCTAAAAGGTGGTTCTAGAATTTGGTTAATACTATTTTATTCATGCACCAAGTCCTAGACTACCCTAATATTTTGTTATAAATAGAAGGGTTTTCCCATTCATTTGTCACCTTTTGTTGCTCATTAGATCACTCTAGATCTATGTTCTTGGTCTGACTTTGAGCCATTATCATTGTCAAATTTTCCATCATTTCACTTTGTGAGCTCCCTTTGAGTTCTATGTTTGTTTGGGTTTTCTACACCAACAAGAGAGAGAAATTCTAGATCTGAAGTGCTGAGGACTTTCAAGAACCCATCCCATTGAGGAGAATTGGAAACACCTTTCTTGTTTTCCTCCCAGGTGCCCTTAATATAAAATCCTTTCAAAAATATTGTTCTTGTCTTTTATATTGGATGTATGGAGCAAAACCTTATTTTTACTTCTTAATGTCTTTTTATGCATAGATCTGGATTTTTGCAGCATTTGTCTTGATCAACTAAGTGCAGATCTGAAGATATTGGCAGCTATATTTGATGTTAGGGCTATAAGTTATGCATAGCTAAAGTGGTATTTTTTCATACACTTCGACAAAAGATTCATACTAACAACTCGAGAATCCACATGGGTTTTCAATTACGACCACTGTCGTTTTTCATATTCCTACATATCCAGCTGCTTCAAACCCTAGGGTTTCTCTTTCGATTTTTTTTTTCCTATTTTTATGTTGTTTTTTACCCATAAAACCCTCAAACATCAAAATTTCTAACTTCCGTGTGTTTTCGGCCCTATTGCGCATGTATCAGACATCAATTACAACTGAGACGACAAATTTTTCTGAAATCTGTCGTCAAGGCACCCGGAGCTGCAGGTCACACTTTTTGACCCAGAACCTACGACCTGGCTTGCAGGATGCACTTTTCAGCCTCAAATCTATGACCTGGATAGAAAACAGGTCAGAACCTGTGACCTACACTTTTTTCTGCAAATTTTCTGAAATTTTTCTAGGTTTGTCTGAAGCTTCTGTCAGGGTTTTCTAGCCTCTGTCTCTACCCATTTAGACCTGTTTCTATTCTATTTTACTCAACTAAGTGGGAATATAGTCCCCTAGGGCTTTAGTACCCTCCACTTTGTGTGGAAGAGTTTTTAGCTGTTGCAGGTGTCTAAATTTTCAAAGTTTCAGCCATCTCTTTTCCAGATCTGATCCCTCCTCTTCAGATCCCTTTTAGATCAACTATTTTTTATTTTAAATCACTCCATACAGTTTTTTTTTAGGTTTTCCTTTAGGGTCACCTCCTTTCCCCTACTGCTTTTAGCTATTTACCTCCTCTTTTACAACAACCTTGCCTCTGCCTCTTTTTTGTTTTCTGCACCTCTTTCCAACAGATTTATCCTTTAGATCCCTGTCCCTCCTGACCTTAGATCTATTGGCTTATTTTAAGTGTGTTTTGATTAGATTTTTTTCCCTATGTTAGACTAGTTTTTGAGAGACCTGCCTCCTTGGGTTAGATTGATGCATTGCTAGCTATTAATTTTATGTTATTTCAGCATTATATATTGTTCTCTACAGATTTATTTTCAATTACGCAACACACTTTTTATTTTTCTCTCAAAACGTATGGGTTTAAAAATTAAAATTAACACATGCCACACACTCACCCTAAGCGAAGAAGAGCCTAGTTAACACCGCCAGACAAAGACTTTAAAACATTGTAAAATCAATTGACACTACACCTCTCTGCCCTTGTCTCAACATTGTAATCACTTGATTCTGCACTTCCCTGCCCTTGTTGGTATTTCTTCTTCCCTCTGTGCCATGTTTGTGTTGTCATCATTACACGCCCAAGGCGTGTATCCCAGAGACTTATTGGCCTTCATCCTCAGTTTCCAGTCGACTGACCTACTCCTTCCCGCCGTCGTCGAGTTAGTCCTCCTCTGAGTCCGCACTCTGACTCCTCTTCTGATTCATTGGGTTCTCCTTTTACTTTTGGTTCTCCCCCTGTTACCTTCACTGTGTCTGGTCTAGGGCCGAATGCTAGTGGTAATCCTGGCCCTCCTGCCGGGAATGCTACTAGTAGAACCGCCACAGGAACTACCTCGACTACTCCCTTTCTCTCCTTCATGGCAGGCCTCAGTCTCCCTGATTTCAATCAATTGATCACTGACCCTATACACCATGATGTTGGTTGGCCTGCTATGCCAACCAAGCTCCCCTCTGTCATTCCCAAGTTCGAAGGCCTTGCAGGAGAAGATCCCTCCAACCATATTAGATCTCTCCACATGTGGTGTTCTTCCAATTCCATTACCGATGATTCCATCCGTCTTCGGTTGTTCCAATGCATGCTTACAAGCGAAGCTTCTAAGTGGTATGTTGATCAGACCTCCTCTTCCCATACCACCTTTGTGACCATTGCCTGAGCCTTCTTATCTTATTTCTAGCTCCCTCTCCGATACAAGACTGGTGCCGAACTCTTGACTTCTTTCCGTCAATCATCTACGACCCGCATATTCGATCATGTTCAGGAATGGCGGAGAATAAAGAGCCTATGTTGAGCTCCTACCTTCGAAGATCGGGTCTACATGGACTGGTTCCTTAGATCTCTCTTACCTGCCATCGGCAAAGATGTCGCATCGCATTTTCCCCAAACCGAAGAAGTCGCCCTCTAAATAGCCTTGAAATATGACTTGATCTACGCTCAGTCTGGTTATGTTTATATTATCCTTCTTGACCTCCCCAGACCTGGTGGCGCTAATGCCCCGGGGGCATCTCATTCTGCCGACGGTATCCTTGGAGCTCTTTCTCATCCATACACTCAACCTCCTAGGGGCTATGGTCTCCCTCCGGGAGGGGCCAACACCTCCAAAAATTCCCCCCCTCCAGGTAGCATGTATCCAGGATACGACATGCCTCATTCTTTTGCCCAACCTCCTGCTTACCTCAATGTTGCCCAACCTAACCATTATCCTTATCCACAGCCTAGTGCCCCAACATTTGCACCTCCGCCTCCCTTGCCTTCTCAACCCTAGCAATAGCAACTACCACCCCCTCCGGGGCAAGTATTTGCACAACAGGGTGTGACTAATCCTCCTTATTGTCAAAGGAAGAGGAAAGGCAATCAAAATCAATCTACCCTTGGTACTCGTGGACCCAATCCTCAAGTTATTAACTCTAACACTGCTAACCAGGAACAGGGCACTCAGCCCAAGCCGGACATGCCTATTCATACAAATAAGCCTTGTTCGTGTTGCAGTGTTTACGGTCATTACACTCATGATTTTCCCCTTTTACCACAGATGCGGAAGATGTGGGAGTCTCAAGACACATTGCGAGGAAAACATGCCTCCCCTACTACACCCCCTAATGTGGCCACTGCTCAGCCAGCTGTGTTTACCAATCCTTCCCCCCAGTAAGGATTTGTGGCTACCCAACCACCTGAAGGATAGGTGGCCACTCAACCTTCCCATTCTGGTTCCTCTGATTACTAGATCCTCATGATGAACTCTGATCAACCTCTAACCATCGACCTTAGCCTTCAAACTCGGTCTCGTCAGTACCCCAAGCCTTCCGCTCTATCTATCCCCGAGTCACCTTCTTCAGGTTCTACAGAGCCTCTTTCGACATCCAATGGTCCCTTGCATATACTTCAGCCCAAAGTTGAGGTTCATACCAATATTCCTAAGGGAAATTATGCCGAAATGCTGCTTCTGGTCGAGCTTCTCATTTTTATAGCATAGTAGATGATTTGGCACAATCTCCTGCTGCCATTTCAACACTGGAACTCCTCCAGTCGTGCCCTTCTCAAAAGAAGGCTCTACTATCCGCCATGGGCACTGTAGATCTTGCTGATGACCAATTGATTGTTTTCGATGCTCATCAATCAGTACATCCTCCTCTTCCTGCTTCCGTAGCTTTCCAAATCCCAGTCAAAATACGGAATGCTAACATGTCTTGGTGTATCATTGATGAGGGGGCATCCACCTGTGTGATGTTCGCTTCGGTTTGGAAAAAACTCGGATCTCCTGAGTTGGCCCCTTCCACGATCACCCTTGGAGCGTGGGATGGCCATGCCTCCCAACCCATTGGCCTATTTCGTAATTCTCCTATCACTCTTGCGGGCAAGACGGTTTGCATTGACGTTGAAGTCATCGATGCCCCTCTAGATTACAAAATTCTATTGGGGCGTAGCTACACCTACTCCATGTCTGTTGTCCCATCCGTGGTCCACTGTAAGATGTTTTTCCCTCATAATGGAAAGATAGTCACCATTGACCAGTTGACATATCATGAGCCAAAATCTCAGACCTCCATTGAGATGACCATCTTTTCTGTGACCAATTAGCATACCGTCGATTCTTTAACCAGTGTCTCTCCCGACGTCTACAAAGACTCCTCTTTGCTTGGAGCCTTCCCTCGTCTTCCTCCTCCTCTTGTCTCTGATCCCAACTTATCAAATGTTTTCATGATGCAATCATCTCTAGCTGCCCTTAAGCGGCTTGCTTCGGCTAGTCCACAACCTCAACCTTGTCTGCCGCAACCTGCTCCTAGCCCTTCATCTCAGCCAGCTGGACCTCCTCCTTCTGGCCCTTCTCCTACAACCGGTACCCATGAGCCCCTTTATCCTCCTGGGTCGGTTCCACCAGGCCTCAACCATCTTGGAGCCATCCCTCCTAGTCATCACCCCGCTGGTCAGATACCTTTCCCTTCTCCCCCTCCCACAGTCTATTCGGTTCCCATCATGACCACCCTTTCTCTCCCCAACTTGACCCTGGGTATACCCATCTGGTACCTTGACCCTCCAGCCGCTACTCTGCCTGGTCATCCCAAACCCTACCTTGCTTTGACACTAGTTCAACCGGTTCCCCTAGCTTCTTACATTGCTATAGTGCCACCAGCACCTCAACAGGACCCTTATCCTATTGTGACAGGTCCGGGAAAGAAAGGGAAATCTCGCAAGGGGGCATCCAAAGACAAGGCCACCTCGACTGACCCTACCCATCCTCCACCTGCAAAACCTTGTGCCTTTTGTGATGTCGTCGGTCATGCCACCCATACTTGTCCTGAATTTCCCTGTATTAAACCCATGGTTAAAGTCGCTTTCCCTGAGTCTACGGTCCCTGAAACCTCTGTTTCTTCCTCAACTGCAGCCAAGAACCCAAAGACTATTCACACCAACAAACCCTGTGCTCTGTGTGGTGTCCATGGCCATTATTCCCACTATTCTCCCCACCTGATGCATTACCACACCTCTTTAGAAGTTGTTCGAGAGTACGAGATTGAACAAAACCAATCCGCCTCTCCCATCCTTGCGCAGTATGCTTCAAGTCCGCTTGAGGATTTACTTGCTCCCATTGACATTCCCCCTCCTGATGTTGAGATGATAGAGCATTTTTCCACCATTTTCTACCTATCATCATCCATGAGACCCTCTGTGGAAGTCCCCTTGGAGACTTCCCCTTATGTTTCGCTTGACCTCCCTTCAACGATCACCACGTCAGGTGGTCTTTCTTCCACCAGTCACCCAATATTCTATCACGATGACGAAATTATGGAAGAAATCACCACCCCTGACTTTATATATTCCCCCTTACATCGAACCCATGCGTTCGAACCACATACACCTTATGGCCATTACATTGAAACCCAATGTTTGGGTAAGGGGGCACCCATATTTGAGAGACCAGGAGAAGCAATTCTCCACAACTCTCCTAGTGTATCTAGTCATGTCGACTTTAGTACCATTATTCTTCCACATTTAGAAGAAAATATAGAGTCCCATATCACTTCAGATCACTCTAGGGATGATACCCCTTATCGTTCCTCCATCTTACATCAACAACCCAGTCTCTTAGACATTGTTGTTGACCAACCTATGGGTTTTCTAGGAGAGCATCAGTTCATTATCTCCAAATCCTCCCTTTGGGATAGTGACACCAGGTATTCCAACCCGGAAAATTAAATTCCATTTGATTCATGTATGTAGTACTAAAAGAGATTGGTAATCCTCCATTTCCTTTCTTAAACTGTGTAACCCTAATGAAAACAAATGCTGCACCACATCATTAAAATGTGTTTAGATTCCCCTTTTTCTAAATACATTTTGGCATGAACACAACATGCTTGGGGGAACCTATGCCTCTCAACCATAAAAATCCCAGATCTTAGCCAAAAATAGCACTAAAACCCCCTTTCTATGACACGTCACACTTTTCAAGTCATTCCCTGGGACAGGGCTCAGTTTTATGCCCAGTACCTGCTACCTAGGTCATAGAACAAACCCCAAAAAGTGTGACCTGGCCTGTTCATGAGCTTTGGGTACCTGTTAGTTTTTTTTGTGACTTGATACTTCACCATGACACATTTCATCCAGGAAGCATCACTTCACCACTCCTCAAAATCGAATTTCTTCACCTATAACACTCATACTTGGGGCACCACTTGGCCTCCATACTTGTCCATGCTTGTGTTGATGTTCTTCGTGAGTTACCATATTGTACTCATGTTTTTACGGTCCCCCATTAGACCTTTACTGTGGTGCATCACCATCAAGTCGCCCTTGTTTAGAGCATCTGAGTTGAGTCATCATCGCATTCATGGAGTCTATCCCGAGTCCCTTTGTATCCCACTATAGTCCTCCATCCTTCATTGCTTGGTCCCTCTCTCGTGTCACACATTATGGCTTTCAATCCCATTGTCACCTATCCCTCATGATATTGTGTCAAACGCTGCCACGTCATCCATGCCCTTTATTCTTTAACAAGGGAAGTCGTCCATTCACTACTCAGTACCCCCCATTTCATCATCATCATTGGTGTCAGTCTGTCAGTCGCTCTACTATTTTCTCTCATGCCTTAGTTGAGGATCTCTTATTGCCTCACCTATGGTGGACCTCATTCTATCGACATCAGCTCATTCATTCTAGAAGACAGGTCTAGAGGGCAGTGTACCTTGGTTCCAGCTTCCACTCTTGTTCGGTGCCCCAGATCAGGCAAAGGGACTCCTTATTTCCCTTTGACTTGATTGTTTCTTATCTCCAACTCCTTTTAGCATGATCGAGATCCATATACTTGATGTTTAGTGATGCAACAACTGATATCGGTGATTCTCGAGTGTGTGTGAGATGTCCCAACCCTCATGAGGGGGTGGCCCTACATGTAGCCCCCCACATGCCCAGATGACTTCTTCATCACAACCTTTAATGTAGCTCCATATATTTGATGATGTCGGCCTTAGCTGCTTGCAGAGCCTCTTTGATTTGCATGTATCAGTCAGATTTAGCGAGCCCTTCCCCGTTTATAGGGGCATTGGGGTTGTATTTGTATCTCATGTACTCAGATATTATTATATAAGTCCTGGCTGTTATCCCAGACATAGTATGTATGTGGGATTCATCATTATATCTTTTATCTAGCTCATGTTTATGCCAGCATGTACTTTACAGTTCGGTCCCTTGTTTAATAAATGCCTTATTATTTTGTACTTTGTCTCGGCGGGCATAGGTATGCCTCCCCCGCCGCCTTTAACACAGGTACCCATTCATAAAAAGAGAATTGTCGCACCTGTAAGTCTCATCTCCTCAGGGTCTAGTTCTTCAGCACATTAGTCTACCTTACATTTCTCGCTCTGACTTCCCTTTTTGATGTATGGTGATTGAGTTCTTACAACGTACTTCGGTCATATGATTTTCTCCTAACACTCACATGCTGGGGGGCAATCTGTTACACCATTTTTTGGTCATCTAGCCTATTATCATTAGATGGACCCAAGTACACCATGTAAGACCAATTTTACCTTAAGTAAAATTTCTTTCACTATGTAAAATAACTTAATAAAACACATTTATTAAGTTGTTTATGGTCTAAACAGGAAACCCCAAGCGAAAATATTAAACAAATCTATATTTGTTTGATTTTCCTCATGGAATAATTAATTAAACAATAATTTAATTATTATTCCTGGTCATATTTAACCCAAAACAAGGAAATTAATTAGATAAATCCTTATTTATCTTCTTATTTTCTAGGAATAATTATTTAAATCTTATTTAAATAATATTCCTTATTAAATATGACTAAATCATTTATAAATAATTAAATAAATCATTATTTATTTAATTATCATTCAACCACTTCCTTAAAATAATAAATAAATCATTTATTTATTTATTATTTACAAATAAAGGGATTTGACCCAAGTCAAATGCCTTTCCCCTCCAACAAATATAATAAAATATTCCATAAAGGGTGGATCTAGATTTGGTTAATATTATTTTAATCATGCAGCAAGATCTAGAATGACCCAATATTTTGTTATAAATAGAAGGGTTTTTCCTACCATTCATCACCTTTTGTTTCTTATTAGATCACTCTGGATCTATACTCTTGGTCTGACTTTTAGCCATTATCATTGTCAAATTTTCCATCATTTCACTTTGTGAGATCCCTTTGAGTTCTATGTTTGTCTGGATTTTCTACACCAACAAGAGAGAGAAATTCTAGCTCTAAAGTGCTGAGGACTTTCAAGGACCCATCCCATTGAGGAGAACTGGAAACACCTTTCTTTTCCTCCCAGGTGCCCTTAATATAAAATCCTTTCAAAAATATTGTTCTTGTCTTGTCTATTGGATGTATGGAGAAAAACCTTATTTTTATTGCTTAATGTATTTTTATGCATAAATATGGATTTTTGTAGCATTTGTCTTGATCAACTAAGTGCATATATGAAGATATTGGCAGTTATATTTGATGTTAGGGCTATAATTTATGCGTAGCTAAAGTGGTATTTTTTTGTACACTTCGACAAAAGATTCCTACTAACACTTTTGCATCATTTACCAAATTATTCTTACCTTGTTCGTCTGTGGTTGGTGTAAATCCATTTTGAACAATGTACCATAAATTGTAACCTTGAGCCAAGAGATAGACCTCCATTATTCCTTTCGAGAGTGCATAATTATTTTCATTGAACAAAGGTACACCATTCTTTGTATGCTCCATGACCTCCTTCCAACTGTTAAACTGCTATTGAAGTAACCAAGCTCTGATACTAATTGTTGGAAATACTGAGAGAGGGTTCAATGAATATTCCTTTCAATTAGTATTATTTTAATTTGAATTAGTTAATGTTCAATTATTATCAATGTTTGTACAATGATAGTAGTAAACAAAAGGAAAACAAATGCACACAGTTTTTAAAGTGGAAACCCCCTCTGGGACAAAAACCACCTGAATTCTTTTCTAATAATTCTTTAAGAAAACGGAGGATGGATGTGACAGGGGTTCGCATGCAGGTTCTGTAGAAGATGCCAATGTTCTTCCTTGGTTCTCACTCCAGGTTCAAGGTCAGCTGCCAGACGTATGGAGGTTAACGCTACAGCTTTCAGTATGGATCTTTTCCTCTTGTGCGTTTTCGGTTTCACTCAATGGAGTTCAGAAGCTAGGGTTTCTATGGTCAAGCGGGTCTTGCGCCTTTCTGCTGTTTCCTTAAGAGGGTTTGTCCATGGTTACGATGGGCTTCGAAAATATCTCAGTGGAGCTAGAACCCTCTCCTAAAGACCTTCTCACCTGATAGGGTTTGGAAATCTCGGAGAAAAACCTCGAACACTTCTTTCCTAAATCGATTTCTCATGATCTCGCTGCTGAAGCAGCTTTGGGAGGTTTGTCGCAAGGGGTTGGTCTTGTAGGCGAAAAAATTGTCGGTTCTAGGAGTGGGCATCATTTCCACAGGCCACAGTTTCCACGTAGTGGTCATCCTCAGACTTCCGAAGAGCTCTTCAAAGCGGCGATAGCCCCCGATCGGTCTCTACCTTTCTCGGTGCCTCAGGCGGCGTTCACCTTCGATCGGTCTCTGCCTTTCTTAGTGCCTCAAGGTAATTATGCTCCCTTTGTTGCTACTGGAGGGTTAAAAGACATAGTGGGTTGTAGTGGTTTTCAGTTTTTGTCGGGTCCTCATCTGCCTAGGGTTGACAACCCTGCTAATCTTTCTTTTTTAGGTAGACCTCCTCAGGAGGTTTTGGGGGGGCTGTGTTTGCCTAGGGTGGAGAATGTACTTTCGAAGGCCGTCTCTCAAGGGGTGGTGAAAGATCTAGTGCCAGTAGCGCAGAATGAAGGAGGGTTTCCCTTTCTTGTGAAGTATGGGGTTCCAGGTCTTTGCGATCAGTCAAGGGTTTCCTCGAAGGAGGCGGTCGACCTCCCACCGAAATCATCGGCCTCTGAAAACCAGGAATATGCTCCACGATTTGAAGCTGCTACAAGGGCCTATGCCTAGCTGGGCCTAAGTAAGGGTTTTGTGCCTCCTAGATCCATTGAGGACCTTAGGCAGATCCTGCTCGAGTCTTTAAGGGATGATGGCCCTAAAATCAGTTTGGTAGTAGAATAGGAGGGTTTCAAGAAAGCTGTGGGAGAGAAGCGGAAGAAAGCCAAATCCATTAAAACGAAAGAAGCCCAACAAAAATGTTTGTTGGGTGTGGATATGAGCATTGAGAAAGTTATGGAACTAACTGAGATTATGATTGTTGGAAGAGTAAGGGGCTGGAAATACTCGGCAGATTACATCACTGATTGGGCCCAATCAATGTGGAAAGATTCTCCAGGTATGCCTGTAGATATTTCAATTCTTGTAAGAGGCTGGTTTAGTATCACATTTGAAAGGAAAGAACAAGTGGATTGGGTTCTTGAAAGCAACTGTTTTTTTGGGAAGAGGCCCATTCTCTTCATAAGATGGACCCCCCTTTTCGACACCCAGAAGGAAAAAATGGCAGAATCGCCGGTTTGGGTTAAGCTCCCTGGACTCCCTCCGCAGTTCTGGATAGATTCAGTTTTTGTCTCAATTGGAAACACTCTGGGCACTTTTCTAGAAGCTGATAAGTCTTATATCCAAACCAGGGATAAGAGTGTGGCTCGTATATTGGTGAGTTTGAATCCGAGAGAAGGTCTTGCGGATGTGATGGCGCTTCATTATCAGGATTTGGAGTTTCTGCAGATGCTAGACTACGAGCACCTTCCCTTTTGGTGCAATAGATGCCATAAGACAGGTCATTTGGCGAAGGAGTGTCTGCTTGGTCACCATCATAGGCGCAGACAGAGAAAGCAGTACAGGAAGGAGAAGGTCACTGTTTCAGATCTGAATGAGGCTCCTAAGGATGCAGAGACAAGACCTATGGTGCAAGAGGCTCCCTCTCCCCCTGTGGTGATCGCGGAACAGGCCCAGGAGGCTGCAGTAGGTCCTTCCTCCCTCCCTTTCGAGGATCTGGTAGACTCCCTGGTTCCCCTACAAGTTGCTGAACTAGTTGGGGCGTCTCAGGTGGGTATGTATACCTCCCTTCCTCCCTTGATTTAGTCCTCTGCTTGTATTCCTTTTTCTGAATGTGATGAGCCTGGTCCTTCTAGGAAAATTTTGAATGATTTATCAGCTTTAAACATCTCTTTGTCTTCCCATGATAGTGTTATATTATCCGTTCCCGACCTCTCTGGTCTCCCTTCCTCTCTTGTTGTTGGCGCTCCTCAGGTCCCCTGTTCTTGGACCTTTGATTCTGAACCTCTCCCTTATAACCTCAGACCTCGGGAAAACAGGGGCGGGTTTGGTCTGGCTGTAGGGGGTCTAGCTTCGAATCCTGTGGTAATAGGGGCCAGGAAAATGAGAGGCAGGAAATCCAATCTTTCCAAAGCACAATCGAAAGCTGTTGTGGATATTGCTGATGGTAAACAGATGTCTCTTACTGGGGTGTTTAGAACAGCGTGACCACCCCCAGAAGATGTGCCATGATTGTCCTCTCATTCAACTGCAGAGGCTTAGCTAGCCAACCTAAAAAGATAGCCTTCAAATAACTTGTGCGTTCTTAGAATCCGGACATTGTTTTGCTACAAGAAACTCTGGGGAAAGGGGATGAGGTTATCAGTACCATTTCCAAATTTTTTCCTGACTGGTCCTTTTTTGCCCTCGATGTTGTAGGGAGATCAGGGGGTGTGGTTACTGGTTTTAATCCTAAGAAGCTTAATTATGTCTCTTCTTGGGGGTCTTCAAATGTTTTGGCCTTGGAGCTTTTTTCTAGTGAGCTCAATCTCTCCTTTCTATCTGTAAATATTTATGGGCCTTGTGTGGACAAAGAGTTCTTTTGGACTTCTGTCTTCCGCTCCTCCTGGATTTCTCACCCAAATTTAATCATTGGTGGAGACTTGAAATTTTCTCTGGGGGAAGCAGAGTCTTGGGGCGCATCGGCCAAAGATGACCCCTTAACTGATTTCTTCAAGTATCACCTGGCCCTATCCCATCTGGTGGATATTCCCCTTCTGAAGTTGAGACCTACTTGGAGAACAGAAGAATTGGGTAGGATTGGGTGGGCAAGAAGATTGATCGTTTTCTATTAAGCGAAGTTTTGGTGGATAAAATTATGAACTACCATCATTAGGTAGGTGAAGGTGGATTCTTGGACAACTTTCCTATCCTTCTGGATATTAAAGGTGATGGAAAAAAACCTAGAATTCCCTTCAGATTTAATTCTGCCTGGCTCAAGGATGACTTGTATAATGAAATATTTTCAGCAACTTGGGAGAAAGATCCTCTTAGCCCTGAAACTTCAAGGAGTGCCTTTCTTTGGAACAATTTTAAGAAAATGAAAGCAGCATCCAAATGATGGGCTGCCCAAAAAAAGGCGAAGGAAGAAGAGGAGCTTAAGAGGGTCAATTCTGAACTTTCACTATTGGAAGAAATGGAAGGGGGAGGATATGCTTCTGTTGAATCGAGGAATAAAATCAAGGAGTTGGAGGCCTCCAGGAGAAGCATCCTTCAGCTCAGAGAAGAAAGTTGGCGCCTGAAAAGCAGAGCGATCTGGCTTCAAGCGGATGATGAGAACACTAAATTCTTTCAAAACTATGCTAAAGGTCGGAAGCTCGCAAACACTATTTGGGAAATTCCTAAAGATAATGGTGAAAAGGCTTCTTCGTTTGAGGACCTAGCTTCCTTGGGTATTTGTTTCTTTAAAGATATTTTTAAAGCCTTGGCTGAAGCGTCTATTGCAGAAGTTATCAGAGTGGCCCAGTTTTTTCCTAGTTTCATTGATGAGGATGGCAACGAAGCCATCATGGCTCCTCTAACAAAACAATAATTCGAGGATATTCTCAAAGGGATGCAAAGGGACAAAAGTTCAGGCCCAGATGGTTGGACTGTTGAATTCTTCCTTCAATTATTTGATGTGCTTGGTGATGAGCTTGTAGTTGTTGTATTTGAATCCAGAGCCTCGGGATCCATCTTTCCCCCTTTCAACTCCACTTTCCTCGCCTTGATTCCCAAATATGACCAACCAAGCTCCTTTGCTGACTTCCGACCTATCTCTCTTTGTACTTGTGTATATAAAATCATCGCAAAAGTCATAGCCTCCAGGATTAAGCCTTCCCTCTCTAGTCACATCTCCCCGGAACAGTTTGGGTTTCTAAATGGCCAACAAATCCATGAAGCCGTAGGCGTAGCTCAAGAATCTCTCCACAGCCTGAAGCGAAGTGGTAGGAAAGGGGCTATTATTAAAATATATTTGTCTAAAGCATATAATAGATTCAGTTGGTTGTATCTGTGGCTTTTACTCACTCATCTTGGCTTTAGATTTGATTTTGTGAGATGGATCATGAGTTGTGTATCCTCTTCTGCAATTGCCTTACTGATTAATGGAGCTGCAACCTATTTTTTCAACCCTGAATGTGGCCTCAGGCAAGGCTTTCCATTATCTCCTCTACTGTTTCTTCTGGTAGTGGAAGGGTTAAGCCTAATGATTCATAAAGGAAAAAGATAGGGTAACCTCAAAGGCATTGAAGTGGCGCAAAATCTCTAAATTACACATCTCCTTTTTGTGGATGATATTTTGCTGTTTGTTAATGGGAGCATGGAGGATTGTCGTGCTTTAAAAAATATGTTGGATCTCTTTCTTAAAGCAACAAGCCTCCAAATTAATGATCAAAAGTCGTCTCTCACTCCCTCTGGTCTTTCTGCTGAAGAGATCAGTAGAGTTAGAATATTTTTGAATTTTGAAGTCAGATCCATGCAGGAAAACTTTAAATATCTGGGCTTTTATCTTAAACCTGACAACTACAAAATTAGTGACTGGAAGTGGCTACTTGCTAAAGCTGAAAAAAGGCTTAACCATTGGAGTTTCAGGTGGCTCTCGAGGGCAGGCCATCTAGTCCTGATCAAGTCAATTTTGATGGACATTCCATCTTATTGGGCTAGTCTTTCATGGGTCCCAAAAGGCATCTTGACCTCAATCGATAAAATGTGCAGTAAATTCCTTTGGACAGGGTCAAAATTGGATCATGTCACCCCATGGGTTGCCTGGGAAAAAATCACTAAACCCAAGGAATGGGGAGGTTGGGGGATTAAAAATCTGTCGTCTTTTGCAAAATCCTTGGCAGCCAAGCTTGCTTGGCGTTTGATCTCAATAGACTGTCTTTGGTTATCAGTCATCAAAAGAAAATATATCAATCAGGTTTCTATTCTGGATTGGATTCGCTCCCCAGTCAAATCCTCAAAAAATGAATCTGTTATTTGGAAAGTTGTTGTGGCATCGGTTCAGACAACTGAACGTGGTTTGGCCTGGAATGTTGGAGACGGTACTCAAGTCCGTCTAGGGTGTGATCCATGGGTTGGTTGCTCTGACAGTTTCTCCCTCTCTCCAGCTCTGGTAGATCTTATCAATGAAAGAGGCTTTTATGCTTTGAACCAGGTAGCAGACCCCAGAACAACCTCCCTCATGAAACAAGGTTGGCTCATAGGTGTGGACTTGCATTTATAGGACAGGTGGTTGGAATAATGGAACCGTTATGTTTCAGCCTTAATCTTTTCTTCTGTTCGAATCTCAGATACAAGTGATGAATTGCGCTGGGTGTATGCACAGTCAGATATCTACTCTCCTAAATCGGGGTATAAGTGGTTGATGGCTCAAGTAGGGAGGGGAGCCCCAAGTTGGTGGTATAAACCAATCTGGAAGCTGAAATGCCCAGCCAAGACCAGACTCTTTTTCTGGTGCATCCTCTAAAACAAAGTGCCAACCTGGGACTTTCTCCAAAAGAGGGGGAAATTGGGGCCGAGCTGGTGTTCCCTCTGCAAGTCAGCCGAATAATCTACTCACCACCTCTTCCTTCTTTTCCCTTTTAACTCTAGTCTATGGTCAGAAACCTTAAGATTGGTTAATATTCCTTTCAGTTGGCGTGGTGAAGAATTTCTTTAGGCTTGGAACCAATGGTGGCAAGAGGCTCCAGATGATAAAGTCAGATCTATCCCTCTTCTTATTGCATGGGGTACGTGGATTGCCCGTAACAAGGTTATCTTCAATGAGCAGTCCTTTCCTATTGCTAGATTGGCAGCAAAGGGAGCTGCCATCTATGACAGCATTCCTTCTCCTTCTGGTCCAGGCCCTCCTCGAAACATTCAACCTGAAGTAATAAATGACTCAATTCCGTGGGATTTTTTCGATGGGGGCTTCTGGTTTAAATGATTCTTGTGGGGCTGGCTTAATTATTCATCTTTCACATGATAACTCTCTTCATGCTTTGGTGGACCTTGGGAAAGGGTCCAATAATTTTGCTGAACTTAAAGCCCTCATTTTTCTTCTTTTCTGGTTGATTTCAAAACACTTGAGACAGATTTAGAATTTTGGTGATTCTAGGAATGTTGTGAATTGGTTTAATGGGACACAATAGTGCAAGAATTATATTTTGTTGCATTTTCTTAAGGAGATCCATCATCTTAAATGTTTCTTATCTGAGATATATGTTTGTCACATTTACAAAGAAAGGAACTAGGAAGCAAATCGATTATTTAAAGAAGGTGCTCAAGAAGATTTGGGGTCCTGGACAGTAATTGAGATGGTGAATGGGGCTGTTCATGTTAGGGAACAACCGGATTTTGTTTAAACTCTGCTATTTTTAATTATGTTATGTACATATTTTCTCTCAAAAAACTCATAAATTGCTACTTTATTTGAGTCCATAACTGTTTTCCTTATGTAAGGAGGTTCTCGGCTCCATTTTTGTTATAATCTGATGTTATTCTGGGGACTGGGATAGTTTCTACTGCTAGTTCCTCTTGCTGATTTATAGAAGCCTTGGGCTTTGTCAGTGCATTCATATCCTTCTGCTCTCATCTTTGTTTCGGTTATCCGGGAGATGATGAGCTAAAGGAGATGCATTGGCGCATTGAGAGGTTCTTTTTTGTTTTTTCTGGCTACTTTGCATCACCACAGGTCTTGTAAAGCAGCTGTGTCACTATCCCCCTTTGAAAAAAATTGAATGGCTCTGCTTTGAAATGCTCTGCATATGTTCTGAGACTATCTATATATAATAGAAAGTTCGATTTTTTTTTTTTTTTTCCTGTGGAAAAGAAAATAATTCTTTAATATTCAACTCCAATTGAAAAGAAATCTCCAACTTCCTAGAATCTAGAAAATAATTCTTCTTCACCTCCCACTGGATGGACGCTCCAATGCTCAAGATTCTTCAGTAGTCAACTGAATGGATGCCCCAACACCCACTGAGCTATAGCTCACCCTCGCACCACCCTACCACCCTAAAGTTTTCATAGACTTGAACCTATTGGTGAATTCATGCACCAGCCTAGCACCAACCGACCACTCTATAGAAGAATAAAAGAAGAATGGACTCCCGTACCAGGGAAAATGGTCCACTTTACAATGATATAGAATGATATAGAAGAAGAAAACACACTAGACCATAACCCCAAATATGACACAACCACCTTATGATGATCTTAGACCTCCTGACACCGTCTCTTCAATTCTTGGCAGATAGACACTTGTACAAATTTTACAATGATACCTTTACAATGACTGTATGCAGTGTTTCCCACTTGAAGACTTCATGTGGTGAAATTCTTCCTGTTGTTCTACACCTTGATTGCTGCTCTTTTCATGCTACCCTTTCTCACTCTTCAGAACATTATATCATGCATTAAGTCTTATCTTTATGAATATATAATACCTGCAAAAACTCTTCAAGGAAATACCCATGAAATGATAATAACAAAACTTACCTCATCCCGCAGAGCATATGTCACTGCTAAATAAGAGAAAAAAATTAGAATACGAAGAACCTAATGCAATTAAGAGATGAACATGCATATACAGAAGATACTTACCTTTGATGCATCATTTTTCTTCACCTTGATTTGCTTTGCTGCCCCAGAAAGTTTGGTCCTTTGCAGACATTGACACCACATGATCTAGCTTTTTATTGCCTTCTAGGAGCTCCATATTGAATATGATGTATCTCTATGATTTTAGATCCCCAATATGTGATCTTCAGTCCTGTAGCAGCCCTCTGAGTCTTCTTGCCAATGCCATAGGTCTGACCTGATTTGGATTCTTCAAGGCAAAGTTATGCCCAATATCTCACAATGACCTAATTATGGACTAGTTCAGTAGAGCGAACTTGTATGGCATGCCACGTGTCATTGTGTCCTCCATCGGCTTTGAAATTTATATACAGAAAACTAAAGTCTGTGAAATATATTCCACTTTTTATAGAATTCCAATTCGCTTCTCAGAGAAAGAGTTATGACGATTTTCCCAAGGTCATCTCTTTGAGATGAAATTTGGAAGCCTGCCAAAACCCTAACTTCCACATACAATATCTACAAAAATATAGCGAACCAAGATTTAAAATTTGGACACAAGCTTCATCCAATTTTTTCCCAAGTGTTTTTTCTATTTCATTATCTAAAGCTTTGTCGAAAAAATTTATAGTGAAAATTCCACGATGTCCTGTTTTTGGTAGCAAAATCCTTACATGAGGAGGATATGAGGGTCACAATTTATATAAATTCTTAGGTTGAGAGGGTCTTCAACAAGTGAACATTGGAGGGATTTTATGATCTTACAAAATTATTAATTATTGACTATCAAATGACCACAACCAATTATTAGTGTCATGCCACAACCCCATGGGGTTTTAGCCTACTAATTGGGGTTACTAACTTCAAACACAAATATCTCTCAAAACACGAAGAATTACATGGCATGTCGTATATCAACGGAAACATATCGACAAGTAGAAAACATCCCAAATAAGTTGAATCGGAATATATTAACTTTGTAAGTAAAAATTCCCATGAAAAATTAGGGTAGCCCCCAGTGCTGCTTGGGTTGACATCAATGAAAACCACTGATTAACAGATTTCAATTTCACTTCCATGTTTTGGAAGGAATTATTTGTAGTATTGAGAATAATATTAGAATTCAGTACTTCATATCATCCATAGAAAAATGGGAAAATATAGAGGGTAAATCAAATCCTTGAGGACATGTTGAGTATGTATGTAATGCACTAACAGAATAAGTCAAAAGAGTATGTCCCAATTATATAATTTTCATATGATAGGAGGTACCAAGAGTATTTAAATATGAGCTCATTCGAGGCATTATATGGAAGGAGTTGTAATAATCCTACCAACTGGCGCGATCTAGTGAGTAGGGGCCTCATCAGAACTTATATGTTAAAAGAGATGGAGCAACAGATTCAAGTTGTTAGGCATAATTTAAAGGTATCATGGGATAAGAAAAGGAGTTATGCATATCAACATAGGATGCATAAAGAGTTCCAGGTTGGGGAACATTTTTACTTGAGAATTAGAACTAGGAAAATCTCCTTGGAGATTGAGTCATGTGCCAAAATGGAACCACGATTTTGTGGAAATTTTGAGATACTTGAGAGGATTGGACTAATGGTATATAGGTTGGACTTACCTCCTTAAGTTAAAATCCAAGATCACTACAAGGGAAATGCCTTCTAGTGGAGGTTATAATTGAGGTTTTTAGTGTTATAAAATTGGATAAAATTGTCAAAAAAACATCTACTAAAACATATGTTTGTGATAGTGGATGTTTTAGTGGAGGTTTTAATATAAATTCTTCACAACTAAAAAATTTGGGCGGTCGAAGGTTTTAGTGGATGTTTTTTTTGCAGTGCGCTTAATGAAAGAAGTAGCACTGATACACTATATAGATAAACGCATTGAGCGACATATATAACTAAAAGTGTTGAGGTTTTGAATGAAAAGAAAAATGGTGCGTAATATATATCGCACCAGTGCTAATATATATAATAGATCCGAGGTGTTTTCGTAAGGAACGACACTGGGGCACAAAAAAAATAATTGTTCAACCAGTGTTTTTTTTAAACATGCAACATTTCTGTGTATAGTTTGTACAAATTCCCTGATGCGTCATTATAGAAAAGGACCATTTCTATTATTTTTTTATAATGCACCCGGATGGAAATAATATTTTGTAGGACCAGGGTGTTAGTTACATGAAATAATTAGTGTGTTAATAATTACAATGCACCGAGGTGTCAATATCAAACAATATTAATGCTTTAAGAGATAAACATACCAGTGTTGTTGTTTTCTGAATAGTCACTACAGTCATGAAAAAATATGTCATTACGATGCTTTAATATAACATAATGCATCAGTGGGATTTTATGTTATAGATGCACCGATTTTTTGAATGAGATTTTTTCTTTTTTGGAAACATCATATTGTGACAGTCCAATTATTGTAACTTTTTAAATCCGTTATCCATCGAAAAATCAACATGTATCTTATGAAATTTTTCATATAAATTAAAATTTGATTAGTTCATTTGTATATTATGTTTGGATTA
Source organism: Pinus albicaulis (assembly GCA_034641835.2). NCBI lineage: Eukaryota > Viridiplantae > Streptophyta > Pinopsida > Pinales > Pinaceae > Pinus > Pinus albicaulis. Next base: position 383,407,538 of record CM076579.1, on the reverse strand, counting down.
ATTTTTTATATTATCATATTTCACATCTCTTCATTATAATATTTAATCATCCATATATTTAATAAGTGGTATAACATTTTATAGCGACATTGGATAATAAGATAGAATAAATTAAAATGTATTTTATTATATATCAATAAGAGGCTCATTTTCATGAAAAATGGGATTGTTATTGGTAACCCCTTGTCTTTCAATTGGGACACTATGTCCATTACATTAAACAAAATGTTTGATTTTCACAAAAAAATATTTCAAAAAATACAACAGGTTTCATTGATATCCAAATAGATCATCTTTATTCACTGGAACTGTTTTCAGTGCTCGAACTACTTCCATGACTTGGGTTATTTGGAAGAAGTTTTTGTTAATTGCATTGATTTTTTTCGTCTTTGTGATCTTGAAATTCCATCTGCAATCATAAAAATAAAGTGTAATGAGTGTATCTACATTGGTGACAATAACTAAATTGAAATGAATAATATACATCAATGTAAATCGAATAGCAATGTACCATAGCAAGAAGTGACCCATAAAATTTGCACATGGTTTCAAAACCAAGTCTCATGACTTGTTGCAATAAGTCTTCTGCTAATGTAGTTCCATACCTTGTTTCCTGCATGTTTTAAACCCCATTATAGATCATAAGTTTAATATAAAGGATTTTTTTGTTCTATTAATTATAAACTCAGAGAAGTAAAACAACACACATACTTACAAATTGCACAATTATTTTTTGATATTCCAACATATACTCACAACCCTTATTTAACCAAATATCAATCAATTCTTCTAATGACTCTTCTTTGTATGTTAGCACCTATTTGAAGATATTCAAGGATAGTTAATGTTGTAAAACAACTTAAAATATACAAAAATGAAACCTTAAGTTCCTATAAGGAAATATTAACAATTACTCACAAACTTTGAAATCAACCCTTTTCTTCCTTGTCGTCCTATTTGATGTGATGAATGTGTTCCATCTTTTTTTATTTTCTGCAAGAAAATACTTGAAAATTAATATTTAATGCTAAATTATTTTTTATATGTAAAAAGTAAATCATGATTACATGCATTTGAAGAACGTTGTTGTTGAGATGCCTCCACATGTGAAGCAATTATGTCCATTTCTTTGACCATCTCCTTATACACATTTTTGGACATTCCTACTGGCATGTTTCACATACCATCGCATTGATCATTTGGGATTTTCATAATCTTCTTGAAAAAAGTAATAAACTAATTTTATAATGATATATGAAAAATAAATATAACAAAATCGATATTAATAAATGAATGGTTTGTAGTAATATATACATATAATTCTATATATGTATATAATTAGGAATATTACCTTTTAAGTGATATTTTTTTTTGTTGCATGTTTTTACTATTGCAAGTCTGACATTTATCATTGACCATTGCTCTGGAAATGACTTTTGTAATTAGATATAATTTGGTTCTTAGAAACATTGGATTTATTTTTTTAATGTAAGTGGAAAGTACATCTATATGTTCATTCCACTAGATCCCTCATAGTTCTATAAAAATAATTCCCCTTTTCATTAACCTCCAACACCACTCCAGATAAGCTAAGGACCAATTCATCGTTGTTTACATGTTCTATAATTTTTCTTTTCTTAGAATGATGTTGACCTTTTCCTTAATTGTTGCTCCGTGTAGAAAATTAAACATATATGAATTAATATATTGTTTAAAAAATGTTATCTAATATTATTAAGTATATTGTTAATGAAAATTAAAAAAAAAACTCATATTGAATAGTATTTTTTCATTCACCTGTTTCGTCAATATTCTACAATTTTTTCTATCATGATTTTACACTCTTCTGCATTTAGATTAAAAATAATCTTATAAACCTTGTTCATTTCTTGGCTCTACATGACACACACCGACCAATACGTATTAGTTAAACTTACAAATAGTTCAAACATATTAATTTTGAAAATAATTTACAAAGAACATTCCTTCTCTATTTTTTTATGTGCTATCATTGTGTCGATAAATATTTTCATTACTTGAGACCTTCTGAGACACTTTTTATCAATATAAAACCTGTACCATTCAATACAAAAGCCATTAAATATATTTTACAAATAAATAAAATAATTTTCAGCAAAAAAAAGCTCTGGAAAAAGGTCTATTTATCTGAAGTGATGCACTAGTACATTTATACAATTAAATGCACCACACGTTTAATTTTTCAACATCGTCATAAAAAATTAATTTTATATTGTGACGGTGTGATTTTCAAGTTTAAACACACTGTAATGATTTTACGGTTTTATTTGTAAGAGGTGCATCAATGTGTTATATTACACTGGGAGAAACGATGAACAAACTATACAAAATCGACAATGTTATAATATACTGGTGCATTGTATTAAACATGAAGCACAAGTATGTTATATTAAATAGGGCGCAACATAAAACAATAGTTGTTTAAAAAAAAACGGAGAGGGAAAACATAGTTAATCTAAAATACTTGTAAAATATATAGTTACACTTTATCTGTAGATTTTATCTTCTACATATGTTTCGTAGTTTATGAGTTCACATGTGCATGAGTAATTGTTTTTCTCTTTCTTCCCTACTTTCCATTTTCGACATCTAAAATTTTCTTGTCTTCATTTTTATTATTTGACTTTCTTTACTAAACTATTTTCTTTAAGTTATATTCTTGGCTAATTCCTCTTCCAAGGGTGGTATTATTGCTTCCTTTTGAATAAATAAACCACTTGTTTCTAATGTTTTTCTTATTTCAAATATATATGAACACAAGTATTTATAATAATGGAAATCCACTTCCACCCCAATTTATAGGATACTAGTTCTTAAACTTTGTTCACTATCTTAGTTAGTGCTTTAAATGCTTATCAACAATAATACATTTCCTATACAATGAAATGTTGTAAGAAACTTAACCCTAGTTCTAGATAAACTGTTGGTTATGTTTGAGGCTAGTGCAACTAGACTCAACCTTTAGTCACCTTACTCAAATTTTATCTTCTTAGTCATCATGTCCATGATCTCAAATTCCTATCATTTGCCACTATTTCTATTTGATTTGGAATTCTTGTCTTCTTTTGGCATTAATGGGCCACCAACCACTAAGAAAATCTTCTCCCTTATTCTTTTTTTCTTTTAAAACTAGTCCAATTAATGAGTTGTCAATTACCATGACTTAATTTTCCATAAGTTTTCAAATCATTAACTAGGTCAATGAGCCATTGGCCATTGAAAAATTCCAAATCTTGAAAATTTTCTTCAAATTGTTATAGTTGACAAAAATTAGTTAACATGAATGTGTCTATCAACTTTGTTCCATTAAATAGGCATTAAGCCACCAGGGCACTAGGGAAATGAGACTTAACTCTCACATATTAAGTCATTCTAGTTGAAAAAAGTCCAATTAATGAAAATTCAACTCCGTAAAATGTTGTTTGTTAATGGGGCTCCAAGCCACTAGGGAATGAAACTTAGTGATTCACCTTAAGCCATTATAGCTGATAAAACATCAATTATCACATACTATTTTATTTATTTTTTATTCAAATTGGATCGCTATATAATTTTTCATCAATTTTGATGATTTTAGAGTGGAAAATTTGAAGGAATGGGCTAACAGAAGCAGTTTTATCATCATGACCAAATTTGAATAATTAGGGTATGATACTTTCTAGGGCCATTTTGAGTCCTAAAATATTTTTTTTTGGAGGTAAAATTTTCCTGCTTAGGTTCAAGACCTTGTGATATAATGGATTTACACTCAAAGACCCTGTTTAATGATGCAATAATTTCATTAGATAGAGTTTGGATGAAAAATTTATGCCTCCTAGAAGTTGACGTATCATGATTGACCACCATAATTTAAGAGGATGCCATGCCAACCCCCATTAATTATGCATAAGGGGATATCCACATGGGAACTATGAATAAAAATATAAAAGGTTAAAGTTGTAAATCACATTGATGGTTGAATGGATCAAATATTATCCCTAATTTTCTATTAGGATATGTTATAATTGGGCCACCAGGAGGAAAAGGGGTTCTATTCTATTTGAGTGAATTTTTTGTTCCATAGTAGAGCATAGTAATTTAGAGTGGAGAGAGAGAGAGGGAGGGGGGGTTTGTTTTGCATCAATCCACGGGCGAAAGGTTTCGATAAACTCCATAGAAAATTCCTTCTCCTTTTTACTTGTATAATTATGTTCTAGACAAAGGAGAGTAGGGACACCTCACCTTCTAGCTAGGTATTCTCTCATAACAGTTTCTTAGAGCATATCTTGGTGTTCATTGTGATTTGTGAGTGACTGTATCTACTTGTACCCTATTTTCCACAGGTTATCTATTACATGCATAAATAGAGAAATAATAACAATAAATATGGAATCTAAAAGGAATTGCCCCTTCATAGTGTATATTTTAGTTTATCTTCACATATCTATTGTAATGAAATGTTGAGTGGAATATCCATGGTATTTTATAGATCATATTGGTAGCATAGTAGGTTTTTTGGGGTTATTATGGGAATTTTTAAGGTATCAGATTGGTTCAAGTAGAAATAAACAAAAATCCCATCCATGTATGATGAATCAATTTATGATAGACTTCAAGATTTAAATAGTTCAATTTGTGGATATAAATCATAATGTGAGCTTCCTCATGGAAACCTTGAACAATAAGGTTAGAATATTTGGAGAATATGGAGATTAAAACTAAAATTTTATATCAAATATGAAATTGGGGTATCAGGAAGAACTAGAGAATGATTCTAGGAAAATCGAAAAAAAAGAATTTTAGTTTTAGCACCATGAAACATTCAGAGTCTCTCTTCAATATGGAAATGAAGGTGGATATCGAGGCATATCAAGGTGATATGTATGCTTTAAAATTAAATCATTGGTTATAGTAGTTATGATCCAAGTGGATATTGGTGGCCACCCACCTATTCCACTTAGGGCCCCACCATTGTTTCTTTCACTTTTTCAGTTTCCTTAATTGTATCACAATTTACTATTTTTAGCAGTTTTTCGAGTCCTGAACTTCTGGAGCCATTTTGAGGCCCTAAATGACGTTTTTTTGGGAAAGTGGGGAGAAACATGGAATTTCCTTTGATGTTTCTCACATCAAAAGTTGTAGTCCTCGGATATATATTTCTAACGAGGTATTGTGTGCATCAAACTAAGATCGTATGCCAAAGTTACATCCCCATGAAGATTGATGTATCAATTTAAACAAACGGGGCCCATATTTTTGGTGTTTCATCTCCTAGGGTTAGGTTTTTGGATGTTTAGGGTTTTCCATTGGTTCTCAATAATAAATATGCCCTCGAGCCTCATTGTAACACAGTTCAAAGGCCTATAGCCTCCACATCTCTTCTCAGAGATAAGCTACCAATGCCCTAGCTAGTTTATTTCCATTCTGTTTGTAAGAATATTTAAGTTATTTTATTAATGAAATGAAGTTTAATTGTTGATGCATCTTTGTTTTTATGTGTATTTATGTATTTCATTGTGTTCTTGCATAGATCTGGATTAGTGGTATCAGAGTGGTCTTCTCTTTCTCGATCCTTCTTTGCATGTCCCCAATGAGGTAAGGGTATAAGGAGTTAGGGCTTGATCTAGTTGAACCTTTAGAAGATCATCCTCACAAACCCCGATGACTACCCATGTGGGAAGAAAAGAAAGATGAGGGAGCATGAGATCCTATCAAAATATTAATCGAGGATGCCCTCAAGAAACAAAGGAACATGATGATGGATAACCTTTCCCACATCATTCAACGACTGCCCAATGGCGGCACATCTACATCCAACAGTCACTCTTGAGGCACCACTCCTTTTAAGGTACAAGTAAACTTTGACATTCCCATATTTGAGGGCCAAATAGATGCAGAAACTGTAGATAGATGGTTGACTATATTAGAAGGATATTTCTCAGTTATGGACTTTTCCAACCGAGAGAATATTATTTTTGCACTCCTCAAAGTCGTCCCCCATGTCAAGGACTGGTGGGAAACCTACTGTGAGAAAAAGGATGAGGGGGAACCCTCTTTTTTCTCAACCGTACCCACTTGAAATTCTTTCCGAGACCCCATCAAGGAACAATATTATCCTATGGGGAGCTATGAGGACAAGTACATACAATGAAATACGTTGCGACAACAAAGGGATCAAGATGTGCTTGAGCTGACGAATTTGTTCCATAACATGCACCCAAAGTTGGGTATCAAATATTCGGAGAAACATTTGGTGTTGAAGTACCACAATTGTCTACAAAGATACATTCAGGAGGAAATGGAGTTCCTTGACATCTCCTCTCTTGGTACGACATACAGGTATGCTACCAAGATTGAGAAAAAATTCAAACAAAAGAAGCGAGACTTTGGATCTATGAATCAAACGCAAGGGAAAGGTTTCCCCAAACCATATACCAAAGGACAAAGCCAAGGCATGGTGGCCCAAGACAACTTTCCAAATCTGCAAGAAAATAACAACACCATGAAGTCGAAGAAGGACACATGAAAGTGGTGTGAGTTTCGATAAGAGCTCCACTCACAACACAAGTAAGTGTCAGTCCAAGCAATCACTAGTGGCCGATATTAAGGCTTATGAATAAGATGCATGCTCTGACTCTAAATCAAAACCCAACAAGGGAAATGACAAAGGGAAGCAGATTATCGATGTGTAGCCCAATGCCACTGTTTCCACCACAAAGATCTAGAAGGAGGAACTGGAAGATCCAGAGGAGGAGGAGTGTCTCTTCCACTCCTAGATGTGGGTAAAGGGTTCCCTGCTACAATTCATTGTCGACAGCGGGAGCCAAAAGAACCTCATTTCAGTAGAGGCCATGAACTGGTTGGGCTTGTCAACCACAACACACCCACATCCGTACACCATCAGGTGGCTTAACCAAGGACCAGATTTCTGCATCAACCAGCAGTGTCACCTTACCTACAACATCAAGCCCTTCAAGAATGAGGTATTATGTGACATTGCTCCTCTTGATGTTTGTGATGTATTATTAGGCCAACCATACTTGTGGAAGCAACATGATGTTTATGAGTCCTGGCATCCCGCTATTACTGTTGCTTTGGGAAATAAGTTGTAAATGATACCATAGGTACCACCATCTGACGCTATCTCTTTGGTTACTGCAAAATAATACAGTAAGATCATTTCCAAAACCGGGAAATGTTTTTTCTTGATGATCTGCCCTCAGGGAAAGAAGAAGACCATGGCTACGACCTCCAAATAGGGCTCCTCCGCACGACAACAACAAATAAACATGGTCATGGAGGAGTACAGGGAAATTTTCACCTTATCCACATGGGTGCCTCTGCACTATCAAGTCAAGCACCCCATTGATCTAACCCCAGGTGCACCACTGCCCAATGGAATGATCTATCGGTGCTTTGTTCTGGAAAACAATGAAATCAAGAGGCATATTCAAGAGCTGTTGCAGAAAGGTCACATCTGTTCAAGTTCATTGCCCTGTGGTAACCCGATCATGTTGGTGCAAAAGAAGGATGCGACTTGAATAGGTACCCGATCCCATGGATTGATGAGCTTCTAGACCAACTCAAAGGGGAAAAATATTTCAGCAAGATCGACTTGAATTCTAGGTATCACTAGGTACCAATCGAACCCTCTGATGTGTGGAAGATTTCCTTCAAAGTCGAGGAGGACCTTTTCGAATGGTTGGTCATGCCTTTCAGGATTACAAATGCTCCTGAAACCTTCATGAGGTTGATGGATGACATCTTGTAGCCATTAACACCCTCATTTGTAGTAGTGTACTTGGATGATATCCCTATCTTCAGCCAGATTTGGGAAGAGCACATCCACCACATCTGAAAAGTCCTCTAAACACTGCGGCATACAAGTTGTGTGTCGATTTGGAGAAGTGCACTTTTGGCATGTCCAAGGTTTAGTATCTGGGATACATTATTAATGAGAGGGGGGTGCATGTGGATCCAACTAAGATCCAAGTCATTGGGGATTGGCCAACCCCAACCACTCTAACAGAGCTTCACGACTTTCTGGGTCTTGCTAATTTCCACTGCATGTTCATGTTGGGATTCTCTCATATCACTTGGCCCTTGAGTCAAGTTACCAAGGGAGGAGTGAAAGAAAAATTATTTTGGTCGAAATCTCAACAAAAGGCATTCGTAGAATTGAAAAATCGCCTATGCTATGTTGCAATTCTCACATTACTAGACTTGCAACCACCATTTGAGATTGAGACAGATGCACTTGACTATGCTATTGGGGTAGTTCTCACTCAACAGGGGCATCCAGTGGCATATCATAGTGAGACATTATTTGACACAGTATGCAAGTATCCCACTTATGAAAAATAAATGTATTCCATTATGCAGGTTTTTTTACAATGGAAACATTACATTATGGGGAAAGAAATGGTCATCTGCACACACCACCGACCCCTGCAGTTCATACAAATGCAAAGGAATTTGAAGAACGATCACCATTAGAAGTGGTCCACATATCTGCAACAGTTTCATTTGAACATAAAGTACAAGAAGGGCAACACCAATAATGTTTCAGATTGCCTCAAATGACCATCGATCGTGGCACTAACCAATGTTCTCAACTCTTGTGGGCACGAGACTTTTGATTGGCCAATTCTCTACAAGAGCGATCCAAAATTCAGCCACACATACAAGACACCCTTGGAGGGTATGCAAGTTCCAAATTTTCACCTCCATGATGCACTACTATGTCACATGGGACACCTTTATGTTACTTAAAGAGAGCGTGCCAAGATGATTTTGGAAGTACACTATAGTCGGGTCGTTGGGATTTTCAGGGTCGAGAAAATAGTGGTTGTACTGCAGAAGTATTTCTATTGGTTGAACCTTCGACATGATGTCGGGAAGTACATTAGATCCTACTCTTCTTGCACTATTTCCAAATCAACCATAAAAAAGCAAGGCCTCTATACTCTTCTACCTACCCCTATTCGACCTTGGGAATCCATCTCCATGGATTACATGTCAGGCCTTCCTTCTACTAAGCATGGAAATGATTGTATTTTCATGGTCGTCGAGAGATTCTCAAATATGGCCATTATGGTGTCCTGCAAGAAGAATATCACAATAGAATCCACTGCTAAACTCTTCTTTGAATGAGTGTGGGTGAAATTTGGGATCTCATAGTATATCATCACAAATCAAGACAATATATTCCTCAACAAATTTTGGTCCAGCCTCTGGTCAATGATTGACACCAAGCTCACTGAGTCCACATCTTTCCATCCCCAAACTGATGGCCAGATAAAGACCATCAATAGGATGATCGTACACATTCTGCGCATGTACAATTCAAAGAATCCACGCACATGGGATGAGAGGCTTCAGGTGGGCTTGGTATTCCAACCACTATGTCCCATTGATGTAGCCATGCTATTTTCGGCTACTCAGGCCGATTCAACTCATGTCCAATCTGAAGCTTACAAAGTAAAAAATTTTTGAGTGCATTCAACACATCCTCCAATAGGTTCATGACATATTGGATAAAGCCAATTCTAAGTAAAAGAAATAACATGATCAACATCGGGTGCCACACAACTTCTAGGTAGGTGACAAAGTGTGGCTACATTTGCAGAAGTAGTGCCTCGTTGGACCCCACCGCAAACTTTGCCCACTTTGATATCGGTTGTAAACCATCACTAAGGCTGTAGGGGTCAATGCCTTTGAGCTTGTTATTCCACCATTCCTTGGTCTACACCTAGTGTTCGATGTGGACCACCTTCAGCCCTACTTCCCACCTCTATTGGACACCTCCGACATTGTAGAAAAACTCACACCAACAGAGTTGAACCCAAAATGCATGGAACATGCCACCACATATTGTATCATGGAAATGCAAATCAAGAACACTCTCTAGAAAAATATCCAACTTTATCAGGTATTTAAAGTTGTCCAACTCTTGCAACAAGGCAAATGGTTCACCAGGGACCAAGTTCAGCAGAAGTTTCCTCATCTCAGGGAGGAACTCAATGCAATAAGAAAAATTGCTTCCTAAGGGGGTAGGAATGATCCAGGTGGATATTGGTGGCCACCCACCTATTCCAATTAGGGTCTCACCATTATTTCTCTCAGTTTTTCAGTTTTCTTAATTGTAGCACAGTTTACTATTTTTAGCATTTTTTTGGGTCCTGAACTTCTAGAGCCGTTTTGAGGCCCTAAACGATGTTTTTTTGGAAAAATGGGGAGAAAAATGGAATTTCCTTTGATATTTCTCATATCAAAATTTGTAGTCCTTGGATATATCTTTCTAACGAGGTATTGTGTGCATCAAATATAGATTGTATGCCAAAGTTACATCCCCGAGAAAATTAATGTACCAATTTACCCAAACGGGGCCCATAGTTTTGGTGCTTCATCTCCTAGGGTTAGTTTTTTCGGTGTGTAGGGTTTTCCATTGTTTCTAAATAATAAATAGGCCATTGAGCCTCATTTTAACACAGTTTATAGGCCTGTAGCCACCACATATCTTCTCAGAGATAAGCTACTAGTGCCCTAGCTAGTTTAGTTCCATTCTATCTGTAAGCATATTTTAGATATTTTCTATTAATGAAATAAAGTTTTATTTCTGTTGCATCTCTACTTTTATGTGTATTTATGTATTTCATTGTGTTCCTGCATAAATCCAGATCAAGTTGGAGGTTTATTTTAGTTTTCACCACATAGAGGAGGAATATAAGATTTCATTTGCTTATTTGAAATTAGAGGGTCATGCCCTAAACTAGTGGGAAATCCATACAAAAACCCTTTGGCTAGAGGGGAATCCTATAGTAAATAATTGGGAGGATTTAAAAACTTTATAAATTCCCATTTCTACCTTTTTGGGTATGTAAAGTACCAATGGATCTAGTGGAATTACTTTAAGTGGAGACAGGGATAAAGTTTACAAAAGAACACCACAAAATTTAAAAATATGGAAATAATATTAGGTATCTCCCCCAAGAAGTTGGATGTACTTCTCAATTATCTAGGGGGTATACACAACCATTTATGAAAGAAATTGATGTTGTTAAAACCTAAAATGGTGAATTAAGCTTGTCCACTAACAAGGTACCTAGAAAACATAGGCTAATAGAAAGGGTAGTCAAGTGGTTCAAATAAAAAGGAACACATGAAATATTCCAAGGAGGGAAAGAAGAAGTGGAAAGGGAGAAATGAAAATAACATAGAAACCACTACACATCAGTGCAAATATCTTAGTAGCCACTACAACATTGATGTTCACGTAGAGAAGAAGTGTTCGAAATTACATCTAGAGATCAACCTAAATAATTGAAAGAAGGATACCAAGAAGAAACAATAATAGCCACATATACAAGTAATAAAGTGGAAAATAACACATATGTGAATGAGAATATTTTCTACACAAGGGCGGAAACGTGAAGCTGGGTTACACTTTTGTGAGAATCGGGGGCAGAATTTTTTTTTCGGCAATAGTTCGGCCGAACATTTTATAAAGTTCGGCCGAAATCTTGATTCTGTTTAGACTAACGACACACTGACGGCACGAGAAAACAATAATTTTGTTGGAGATTGGAAAACTGGCAACAAAAGTTCGGTTGAACTTCTAAAAAAAGTTCGGTCGAAATTTTACTTTTAAAAGAGTTTAGCCGAACTATTTTCTATAAATAAATCGCCCGCAAATGGTTGTGGTTTACCGATTTCATTGTTCGCACGTTTTCTATCCCTGTCGCTGCTGCTGTGTTCACGCTGTCGCTCCTTCCGGCCGTGCTGGTGTTCGTCCTGTCTGTCCCGTCTGCGCTCTTCAACTCGCTGTGTTCGGGTATGTTCTACTCACTGGTTTTGGTAGTCTACTCGTTGTGTTTGGGTATGTTCTACTCGCTCGTCGACTCGCTGTGTATCATTTGACTAACTAAGCTGTGTATCGGTTGATGATGATTAAAGAATGTTCAGTTTATTTACCATCTTGATATATAAGTTATTTTGATTTATTATAATTCTAATGTATGTATTGTGTTGAATTACGAGAATAGCTTGATTTTTTAGTAGCACTATATCTGAAACAAAAATAGGTTATGAATAAATATAGTATGCTCAGATTTGTATCTTAGTGAAGGACTCATGAGAGCTTATGAAATATGTCTCTCGTAACATTGTAGGTTGAAACTAATTTTTTGTATCCTTTTATATGCAAAATTAATATATATTTAGAGCTTATATTAATTGTTTTTTCTATGTGCTCATAACAATAGTATAGACGAACGTTAAAATAACCTAGATATGTTTATGAGTAGAGGTTGTAACAAGGTTTGGTAAGTGAGGAAAATTAATTTTAAACCAGTAAGTCTTTAAATTTTTCATTCATAGACTGAAACCGGGGTGGAATGACTGTAGCTGAAATCGGTTATATTTTTCATAACTATGACAGAGGAAACATGTTCTAGTTACGATCTCATGAGGCCTATTTAACCATACCAATTTCTCATGTGAAGTAAAAAATTGCGCCCACAACATACCAATACTAGAAAAACAACGACTGAATTATATCATTCCCTTAGTTAGGAGGGGATTTAGGCAGGCTGAATATAAATCTATACACATAAACTTGGTGGTTGTAGATAATATCGGGTTCCTGAGGAAAAAAAGTTCAATAACAGAGTGTTAATTATATCCTATAGTAAGAAAAAATAATATTAATTACATGCCATAGTAATCAAAGACACCTTCATTAGAATTCCTGAGCAATAAGCATAGACGCCTTCATTATAATTCATGAGCAGAAGAAAAAAATATCATCTACTCTCATGTTTCTATAGAAGAATATAAATATCTAACAAGGATATGGGTAATAAAACCATATCAATATAGATACTCTCTAGGGAAATAAAACTTGAAATTATAATTACATTAGAGATATCGATAGAGAGATGCTTAACCAGTTTTGAGACAACCTTCATGAGTAATAGCAGAAGATAAGTCTAACTCAGCCACAAATAATGAAAGTAACTATAGCTGAAACTCATGTATATTCAGAGTTCAAAAATATTTCATATGAAATAGGTACAATTCAGAATATCAATTAACCTAGAAGAGATTCATTTGTAAACAACACAAAACTGTTACTTTGTTGTACTAGCTAAATGCTGAGTTAATATATCACCCTTAAAACTGCTTATTACATTACATAGTTTAAATAACACTATATACAGAATCACATATCGACAACAACAAACATAATAAAATACTTTATAAAAGACAAATACCATATAGGGTATAAACTCAAACAAAACAAAATTTACTTAGTAAATGAACACAATGTATGACCTTGAGTTATATATATAGCCATATCTAAGCTATATTTCAACTAAGTAGCTTTCAATTTAAACTTATATCTAACATTAAATTATATAAAAGAATAACAGTAATCCAAACTTCAAAATAATATTTAGAACTTTAGTATAAAATGTGACATATAATTTTCCTGTGTGGAAAAACATAGTTATCGAGAGTTCAAAACTCATGCATTTGAATAGAAAGTGGGTATACGAATGAGCAAGTAGATTTTTTCTAGAAACGAGGTAGTGAAGGTTGATAGAGAGCCACACAAAATTGAAAATTCATACCTTAACAAAATTGTTAGATCCTTTTAAAGAAATCATGTCATATAATCAACTTTCATCGAAATATATGATAAACTCAACCCAATTTTATGAAAAATAGTATACCATTTTTTACATTTCACATAATACAAATAGATAAATATTACTTAAGTATTGAACTATAAAGATTTAACTACCCATAGAGAGATGGCCAAGTGATTGAGACAGGGCATCATCACAATAAAAAACCAAGTACAAATTGTAGTAATCCTAGAATCATGCTTTACATAAGGTAAAATTGGGGAACCCATGACTTGTACTATAGATAAAAAAACATTTACCCTTACCAAAAAATATATGATAAAAATTGAAAAACTACATAAGCTTAAGCTTAAGGGGATATAATCCTTCTTGCCTTCCATATAGATAATGAAAATGATTGTTTCAAGTCTCATGTTGCTTCTCATGTTATTTTATAAGCCTTGATTGGAAAGAAAAATAGGGTCGGGCAGAAATGTAATAAATATAAAACATAATGAAACACAACGTATGAAATAGAGAACATAATGAAACACACACATACATATCTCTAGACAATCAACACAATTATTTTCCTAGGAAATCCTTATATGGGAGACAAGCAACCCTAAAAAGTAATGATGCTTTAGACTCCTATTTCCCTAGGAAATCCTTATGGGAAAAAAACAACACTAAAATGTAAACATGCTCTACTCTCTCTTTTCTGGTATGGAAAATATGTGAGTACAAAGAAAGAGGTAATCTCTCTAGAGTTAGCTAAGACTTTTAGCGTGTAAGGTTGCTACAAAAACTTAACTTCATACATTTTTCTCTCTAACTTCACACTCCTAGTTGTATTTTCAACTATGGAACAAAATACAATAACACAAAATGGAACTCTTATTCCTCCTAGTGGCCAAGTATTTAACATAGCGTGATAGCCAACTAGGTGTAAGATTTGACTTCGTTAACCATTAACGAGGTTTGTGATTTTAGACCTTTTAGAGTCTTGTTAAAATTCCACATGTACCTAGCTTTCCATGCATGAGTAATGGGGCTAAAATGTCATTCTCTCGTACCATGGTGGTCAACATGATAGGTCAAATTACTAAAGGCATAAATTTTTAATGAACTTCATTTGATTTTTTTCTTGTAGCATTGGATATGTCTTTAAGTGTAGAATAGTGGTCAATATTTTGGCACAAGGGATAATCGTTTGACCCCCAAAAATGTCATTTAATACCTCAAAATGACTCCAAAAGGTTTTAGACCCGAATTCTCCACCCACAATTAAAATGACCCTACAAGTTGATTCTTTCAGTTTTTTCACTCTATAAGCATCAAAATATATGACAAATAATATAATTATCCAATCTAGATCATTATTTAATAATTTGTTAAAATTATGAGTAAGATATACATCATGGAATTTGAATAAATAGCGTTAATTCATTAAACACCCTTGTACATTCCTTGTTGATACTTTGAAAGTAATACGTTTTGAAAAATAATTTGTTTATGGATTCTATTTTCCACATTCTCTCAACGATATCAAAAACCTTCTTATAATATTTGAAACCTAAGGTCTTTCCCATACTAAAGTATGTTCTTTTAAAACATGTTTTCTTGGTGATATGGGTGATTTAGAAATGATTGGGAGAGCGAAATTCCTCATTTAATATGTACAATATATTTGGTTGAATCTACATGAAAAACAAGACTCTGGCAAGTGAGGAAATTACATCCTATTTCTCCCCCTAGCACAATTACCAGTACAGTTAGAATTTAACGGCCCCAAACTAGATTTTAGTCTCAGGTACTGGAACCTCTACAAAGGTTCGACCTGGAAACATAGGTTTTCCTTAGGTTTCTCCACTGGTTCTATGTCCGACTTGGATAACCTACAACAACATCCTTCTTTTCATATTTTATATCCCCTCTTGGATAACCATAATATCTTGAAATGGAGCTAGCCAACTCAAATATAGTATTGCAAATCCCTGGCTAAGTTAGATGAGGATTACATATGGTCTTGAATGAGCATTTGGACTCTTTAGATATATATATAAAGAGTCCAAAAGCTCATTCAAGACCATATGTAATACATAGCCTCCTCATCTAATATATAAAAATTTAATCCATGTGCTTAACCTTAACATTGACACAAATGGAATACAATTTTACTCACTACTTTATGATAGAAAAATATGTAGATGAATATTGCCCACATATCCGAAGTCAAAAGGGATAGATTAAAAAGGGATGCTCCAGTCATCTATAAAAGATAAATTAAAGAAGCATGACATATTAGTAATGTAAATTAGATATGTGTACCAATTATGTTCATATAACACAACAAATAGATGATTCAACACAAATGTCACATAGAAGTCATATTTATCTCATGGGCCTTCAACTTAAATTATATATCTAGCATAATACATTAAGCTATAGGAGATAAATCAAAGAAGCATTTGAATGTAAATTAAACATGTGTAATAATTATGTCCTCATTTAATATGTAAAATATGTTTGGTTGAATCCACATGAAAAACATGACTCCCAACCATGAGAAGAGGAAATTACATCCTATTTCCCCCCCCTAGCACAATTACCAGTACAGTTAGAATTTAACAGCCCCAAACTGGATTTTACTCTCAGGTACTGGAACCTCTACAAAGGTTCGACCTGGAAACATAGTTTTTCCTTAGGTTTCTCCACTAGTTCTATGTCCAACTTGGATAACCTACAACAACATCCTTCTTTTCATTTTTTATATCCCCTCTTGGATAACCATAATATCTTGAAATGGAGCTAGCCAACTCAAATATAGTATTGCAAATCCTTGGCTAAGTTAGATGAGGATTACATATGGTCTTGAATGAGCATTTGGACTCTTTAGATATATATCTAAAGAGTCCAAAAGCTCATTCAAGACCATATGTAATACATAACCTCCTCATCTAATATATAAAACTTTAATCCATGTGCTTAACCTTAACATTGACACAAATGGAATTTACAATTTTACTCACTGCTTTATGATAGAAAAATATGCGGATGAATATTGCCCACATATCCGAAGTCAAAAGGGATAGATTAAAAAGGGATGCTCCGGTCATCTATAAAATATAAATTAAAGAAGCATGACATATTAGTAATGCAAATTAGATATGCATACCAATTATGTTCATATAACACAACAAATAGATGATTCAATACAAATGTCACATAGAAGTCATATTTATCTCATGGGCCTTCAACTTAAATTATATATCTAGCATTACATTAAGCTATAGGAGATAAATCAAAGAAGCATTTGAATGTAGATTAAACATGTGTAATAATTATGTCCTCATTTAATATGTACAATATGTTTGGTTGAATCCACATGAAAAACAAGACTCCCAACCGTGAGAAGAGGAAATTACATCCTATTTCTCCCCCCTAGCACAATTACTAGTACAGTTAGAATTTAACAGCCCCAAACTGGATTTTACTCTCAGGTACTAGAACCTCTACAAAGGTTCGACCTGGAAACATAGTTTTCCTTAGGTTTCTCCACTGGTTCTATGTCCGACTTGGATAACCTACAACAACATCCTTCTTTTCATTTTTCATATCCCCTCTTGGATAACCATAATATCTTGAAATGGAGCTAGCCAACTCAAATATAGTATTGCAAATCCCTGGCTAAGTTAGATGAGGATTAAATATGGTCTTGAATGAACATTTGGACTCTTTAGATATGCATACCAATTATGTTCATATAACACAACAAATAGATGATTCAATACAATTGTCACATAGAATTCATATTTATCTCATGGGCCTTCAACTTAAATTATATATCTAGCATTACATTAAGCTATAGGAGATAAATCAAAGAAGCATTTGAATGTAAATTAAACATGTGTAATAATTATATGTCCTTTCTAGTTTAATAAATAGATAATAATTTGGCTCAACTATGCCTTGTACTCAACTATGCCTTGTACATGTTTTCCTTTAAACCTTTACTTTCATAACACATTTTCATCAAAAATTTGGACCTTATTCCTCTAGTGTGTCTCTCAAAAGCACGTACACATTCATTTTGAGAGGAAATTGAAGACAAAAACCAATAGCTAATTCTTCTAACTAACCTTGACTAAAATGAGCTAAATTGTACTTTGATACCAACTTGATTTGAATATGGACAAACTAGTTTTGTTGGGCTATCTCCCTCATTAGTTAAATAAAAATGTGTTTAGGATCGTCTAAAGTTAGCCAATTGGGAAGGGGTATATGTGTCAAGCTTTAAGTGTATTTTGTGAGAAATTTATTAGTTAATTATCTTTTAAAAACTCGTGTACAACAAATAAAATGCAAAAATTTTATTTCTAGGAAATTTTTTTCCCTCAATCCAGATTCTGATCATTGGACATGTAAGAGGAAGAAAGAGGGAATTCACTTTTCAAATTCTAGACCTTGTCTAAACCAAAATAAACTAGAGGTTTGGTTTTCAAATAAATTCACTTATTTGAAAAATTTCTAGCTACCAAAAGTCCATATGCCAATCTACCTCCCAAGAAATCCATTTATTACACCACTGGTTAGTTTTTTGTCTTCCTCAGCAAGGTCATCAATGGAGTCATCAAAACTACTATTTCAAACTTCAATGCCAAAAATAAGTTGAAAGAATTCAATTTCTCCTCCAAAATCTTCTTCTCTGAGAAAATATAGCATGATGTCGTCGAGAAATTCAGTAATTCCACGAGGAAATTCTATCAAAGTTAAAACAAATCCTTTTCATCCATATTTAATGCCTACTTTTTCAGGTGTAACACCTCCAAATTTAAGGACCATAATGCCATAAAAAATGTAACTTTACCTAATAGGTGTAGACCTAGAACCCCCAACTTTGCGTGACATGTATAATTGAAGATCTTATATGGTAAGGAGTGTGAGAAGAGAGTCATGGTCACCGAGTTGAGCAAGAGAAATATTTTGGTATGACGACCTTACTTGTGATAGGTCTAGCTAGCATACTACCAAATTACATGGTAATGGCATTCAAAATGTGAAAATTCCCATTTCACTTGGAAATAAGATGGTAGAGAAAGGTATAGATGAAAGGAGATATCCATCTATGGTAAAGGAATCGAATATTTCTATCAATTCCACCTTGCAACTCTAAGAGACATTGAATTAAATTTCATCTCAA
This sequence comes from Pinus albicaulis, assembly GCA_034641835.2. Classification (NCBI taxonomy): domain Eukaryota; kingdom Viridiplantae; phylum Streptophyta; class Pinopsida; order Pinales; family Pinaceae; genus Pinus; species Pinus albicaulis. Next base: position 383,388,686 of record CM076579.1, on the reverse strand, counting down.
GATAGGGCTTTGAGAGGACACTCTCAAAGCCAACCTTCGTTATGGCTTTGAAACACATGGTAAGTATCAAGACTTAGCAACCTTATTTGCATAATTTTTTCTAGCATGGACCTTAATGTCAGAGCCTTCTTTTTCCTAAAATGAATGCAAATTTCCTTGCAATTTGGCTTGCGACATTCATAATTCATGCTCATGGAACATGATTGTGTTGCAATTGTGATAACATCTGCTGCATGCAGAAGCTAATAAAAAATGATCGAAAATGACAATTTTTCTCTGTTTTTTTGAAGATTTAAGGAAAATTACACCAAGTAGCTTCTAGCTTGATATGACCATCATGTCAAACTATCTCAGGATATTGTCCAAGTAAGAGCCACTTAAGAAAGCAAGATCACATTGACCTGCTTGATGACGTGTCTATGAAGATTAACTACCTTGAACTATTTTTTTTGCATAGGGAAAGAGACACATTCCCATGTCTGAGCATGAAAATGTTATTTGATATTGTTAATGTCTCTAGTGTTTACTTCTACAAGTTCTATAGGCAGATTCTGTAAAGGTCCAGGTAGCCTCTGGATCTCATCTTTTATGAAAGGTGACATATCTAGTAAATGCCCCTACAGTTAATCTCTGGAATGGATCTAAATAGAAGTTCTTGATTTTAATATCCATAAAACACAACAAATTTAAGGTAAACTATGTACATGTGTCATTTCTCCCACAAACTAAAGTGTATAAGTGGTAAATTTTATACCAAGTGTGCTCCCACCATGTAAAGCGCAATTTGGTGAACTTATCATTTTTATAATTTCTTTTTCGATTAAATTTAGTTTCACACATGATCAATTATTGCTTTGGAAGTTGTGTTCTACATAATTTGTGTACACTAAATTACAAAATGAGTTTTTGAAATCTATTTTGTGTAAATGTCGACCAATAGATATATATCATGGAGGATGAACGACGAAGATCAGCCGAATCCCATATGGAGGTTCAGGGATCGGGGGATGTTCACGGTATTTAAATATAATCTTAAATCTCCATACATGTGTGTACATATGGAATTGATTTTTTTATTAACTTTGTAGTTAAATTAGTTGTTAATAAGTTTCATATTTTAATTTTTAGGAGGTAAGAGGAGAAGGGTTTCAACTCCATCCATGGAGCGTGGCCAAGGTTCAACCGATTGAGGTATGAGTGGTAGCAGGTTGCAGGAAGGGGGTGATATTTATTCCCCCGAAAGCCAATCAACCGCTGCTGGTTCTCAGCAGCGTCATTCTGGGTCTGGTTCTCAGCAGCGTCATTCTAGGGCTGGTTCTCACCAAGGTCATGTTGGAGAAGATGTTAACCAAGAACATCAAGGTTGCCATCAATTTAAATATTTTTTCACTAAATTTGTACAACTTTTTTTACATGTGTTTTTTCTAATATATGAAATTATATATATATTTATGCAGAGCCCGAAAATGTTTGAGCTAGTGGTCAAAATAGACGCAGGGAAGCTCGCTACATTCAAGAAGAAAGCTGTCAACCCAACACAACTTATCCGGCTGAGATTATTGATATACTATGGGAAACCAACATGGCGGAATGCACCTTACAAAGGTGTGAAAGCCTTCATGCAAAATTGCAAAGAGATCTCGTGGCTTTGTCTCTACCTGCTGAGAGTCGACAAAGCCTTGAAATAGTTACACATTCATTGGGTGAAATGATAAATGTGTACAAAAATCTGGGGCCAACCACTGATTCATTTGTAGAACTGATGAGAAAGAGAAAAGAAACAGTGATGGGTCTCGATAAATGGGAGGACATAAAACAAAAAGTTACAAGAGCAGTGTCCAAGTCAATGTTTAACTAAAAGGAAGGGCCAAAAAGAAAAATGTTGAAGGTGAAGTATTTCAAGCACCCAGACAAAGCTATTTATTTGTATGATTGGCATCTTGCAGCCTATGGAAGGCTTCCATGGAACGATGAGGTTCTGGTTTATTTTGCACAAATGTTTTATGCAGAATTTTTTTTGGGTATGAAACCCAACTACAATGACCTTCCTTCAGAATTTTTTTGCCCGGGGAAAGGTCGATTATATGACCGTAAGGGCGCTAAGCGATATGTGGAGTTACCTCGCCCTGAGCCGCCATTGGTGAGTCGACCGTTTCGAGTTGAAACTCTGCGATCAGAGATGGATGCAACTTCTCAAATAAGTCGAGAAGCAAGGGATGTTATGATCGACAATGTTCATAGCGGATTGAGTGGAGTCGATCTTTGTTTAAATCGACAAAGAGCACGTGAAAATGCACATGCCAATTTTGTTTATTGTACAGATGAGGAGATTTACAACATGAATGTTGAAGATCTCCGAACATATGCAATAAATTTTCGCATTGGTCTGCAACACCTACTTTTTCATGAGGAAGAGGGCACTGGAACAGTATGTGTTAGTGAAAATTTGTAATAAATACATGTGTATGTACATGTATACATTTATTTGTATGTGTACATTAATCTAACAAAAATGTATGATTATATGTTAAAACACCATTTGCAGTTCTCAAGCATGATGCGTGATGAAAATTTTAATATTACGTTTGGGACCTCCGGTTCAAATGATGCAGATGGGTTTGACCATCATGATATGTTGGCACATGTTAATGTTTTTTAAGTGACTCTAAAATAAATAATTGTTGCCACACATGTACATGTATGTATATATATAATTTGATAAAATGTTTTAACAGGTACCGATTCCATCTGATGTTTTTGGGATGGCAGTACCTTCTTCTTCCTTAGGAGATGTACCTTCTACTTCATTGGGAGATGAGCCACAAGTATGGACAATTTTTCACAAGTTTAAAATTTATGTTTAAAAGTTATATATATATATATATATTCTACCTCAAAAAGTTCCATTAAAAATTGAGATATATATATATATAGAAACAGAGAGAGAGAGAGAGAGAGAGAGAGAGAGAAAGATATTTTGAGTTATTTAAAAAATTTTGAATTTAGGTTCCTATAGAAGATTTTTTTAATCCGTGGACTCTAGCAATAGAGATACGAACATCCAAAACATTTGAACAAGTTGTATTTAGTTCCTTTTTTTAATATTATTGAAAATAAGTTTATATATGTACACGTGCATTTTCATTTGAAAGTTTTTAATATATATATATAGCTGTACATGTATATTGTACAGTTTACCACTGCAGATGTTCCTATGGGAGAACCTGTTCATCAAATGGAGAGGGAACCTTACGAGGTATTGCATGATTTTTTTGTTATATTTTGTTTTTTACATGAAGTTCTAGATATATATATTCTCATTAATTTTTGAAACTTCAAATTTTAATGTTCAAGTACATGTGCATTGTGTATGTAGGTTTCCCATTCACAGGATAGGGCGCGGATTGAGACCCTAGTAGGGAAGACGCTAGATCCTCCATTTGATGGACATGATTTACAGTAGATTTGATTTCAAAATTTAGATGGTTTTAAAATTTGTTAAACTTGATAAAGTTTGATACTTGTGAGATTTACAATTTTTGGACATATTTTATTACATTGTTATTATATAATTTGTTTTATTTAATTTTTGGATCGTTTTAGTACACTTTTGGCATGTAAATATTTAATGTTAAATGTTTTTGTTGGATAGTTGAATTATAATTGGCATGGCATGTGAAGTTTAATATGTAATGCTTTAAATTTAATGTGCATATATATGTAATTCTTTAAATTTAATGTGCAAAGATTGATTTTTTATTAAGAAATATTCATTTTAGGTTTCAAAAAGATTATATTTGCAATGTTTATTTCTAGAAATATAACTGTTAATTTACAAATGTAACCATAAATTGATTAGTACTTGGTGGAATTAAATCTCTAATTTTACTTTTAATTTTCATATACAATTTATATATTTTAAAAAATGAAATTTGATATTCTAGGTAGAAAGGTAATCCATGACATTAAAGGTAGTTTTTCTTGAATATCTATTGTCAAGATACCCAACTTTGATTTTAGAAAATATATAAACTACATCCCTAATAGTGAAGGCAGTCTTTCTTAAATGTATATGGTCAAGATAACCATCCTAATTATAGAAAATATAACCTATTTTTGACCCAAGATAATATATGTGTCCATTAGGGAGGTATATTTTGTTGTTATATTACACTTCAATGGAATCCTCATTCCCTAATAGAGTCCCTTTCTAGTGTATATTACTCAGGAAAGTGTACTTCAACTTGTTCTAAACAAAATTGCAATAGCAATGAGCATAGTGATGATTCCAAAATAAATTTGAAATGGTCTCTAGTTGTCCATATGAAGGACATGCATCCTTTGTGAAATTTTTTCTTAGAAAATTATAATCTAATAAAAACATTCATATTACATAAGAGTTTGTAATATCATACAAAGAAAATTGAATTATCTATTTTGTTTAAGGGTCAATATGGCCCCATCGCTTATCCTAATTGAGAAAGGGGATATAGGGAATTCATATGAGCAGTTGGGCCTTTAAATCCAAACAAGTTTATCGTATCTCCATAACCTATCTCTCAAGCTCCACTTAGAATTTGTGTATTAAACTTGAACAAGTCCTCTACTAGAATTAAATTTTTGAATCATATTTGTATTACATTGCTTGTGCTATGAACTCTTATGCCATTTCATGTGTTGGGTTGACATGATGCAAATTAATGCTTCTGTGTCATGATGCTTTAGTTGTAATGGAAATATAGAAAACAACAATATGTTGACTAGGACTTATTATGTGTACTTGCACAAATTATTAGGATATGGCGTGAAAAATAGTTTTGTTTATGGAATATAATCACTTTCATTTATAAAATTTGATAAACTAAAAAAATACATTCTTCTAATTGTGGTATGTTACATTTTATTCTATATTCTCATATATTTTGAATTGAAATGACCAAATATCTTGTATCTTCTTACAAATATTTAAAGAGTGCACAATTTCATCCCTGACAAACATGTAGATTATATCTAAAATACTTGGTTGACAATAGAAATAAGAATAGGGTGTTTAAAAAATGGATTTGTTTTTGTTTATGCAACTCAAAAAAAAATGTTTGCTAATTTGAAGCTAGAAACAAAGTATCTAACTCATCTAACACATATAGTAAAAGAGGCAAGGCCATAATTTTTTGAATTTACAAGAATGTATGTGCATTAATAGTAATTCTCATGTGTTTTATTACATAAATTCATAACTATGTGAGGCTTCATTTCGCTTCATTATTACGACTTATGTTTCAAACATAAATCTTAAGCATTAGGACCTACTTTTCTCTCCTAGGCATAGTCAATACCCTAGGCTCATCCCTGCTATGACTAGTCACACAAGGAATACTACTTGGGTGTTAGAGACTATATAGAGAGGACATGTGTCATGGTTGAATTCCATGTTCATAATACTTGCAACCTAGAAAGTTTATTTTTTCATATAACTAATTTGTATGCCTTGTTGACCATGATCTGGGTTCGTAGATCCATCATTAATTCCCAAAACTAAATAATGATCTAACCATATCTTACTGAGAGACCAAACATCCCATAGAAAGGTCCTATGCCGTGTGCCACTACATATCTCACCATGCTTGAGCCCAATAATCTTTGTTAAATTTCCAATTCACTTCTTATACTTTCCTCACCATTATCAAGATGGAAAGACCCATTAATATCATGGAAACACAAAAATTTCCAATAGGAAGAACATAGCTTTTCAATGCAACTAACCATCTATCAATTGAGCTCTAATTGAAAATAGAGTTTAAAGAAGTAGATATATGTACAAATTATCCCTTTAATTTTGATTTGAAATATAAGTCTCTAGTACATATATATGTTTTTTGAATTTGGGTCAATGTCGTTAATGCACTCAAATAGGTGGCCTTGTCGATTTATTTACATTGTTGAAACTTTTTACCAAAAAATCCAACTAGTTTTTCATCAATGCACATAGAAAAAATACTTGGAACAATTAATTGTGCATTCTAGAACATATCTATCCAAGACAAGTAACATTTTTCATCAATGCACATTGAACATATCCGACCATTGGACAAGCATATTTTGTACGAGATTTTCAATCAGGATTAGAGATGTGGGTCAAATCCCACCAAAAGTCGGAGAAGTGCTTCGAGTCTCTTGTTTGAAATGAATTTTCGTATGAAAGGAATTTTCGTACAAAACTATACTGCAGATGATTTATTTACATTGTGTCCATACTTTTTACGAGAAAATCCAGCTAGTTTTTCATTAATGCACATAGAAAACTAGTTCCAGTTAATTGCACTCTAGAACATATATATTGAGTATGTAAATAATTTTTCATCAATGCACATAGTAAAACTAGAACAATTAATTTCATTCTATATATATATATATATATATATATATATCCAATAAATATAACATTTTTCATCAATGCACATGTATGTATGTAAAACTACTTTCAGGTGATACTAGAGCACGTGCTTGTACCCAAACAATTTGTACATGTGCAAACACTTGCACAAATAACATAAGCAACTCAATTTTTAGTTGAGTACTGGAAGTTCTAAAACATATTTAATCCAAAGATAATAAGTTGTTGGACAATTCACTCAAAAAAATTCTAATGGAATTCCATCCTCAATAATCCGTTCATGATTGGATTTTGACATTTTCCATATCTTAATTTTTGATTTTTTCTTTGATTGAACTTCTATCAACTTTATGCGTGCTGCACACACCAAGTGACTATATTGAAAACTTATGGAATTAGGTTCATAGTCTTCAAAGTAAACAAAGTCTCCACTTTGATGAGTTTGTTTGAAAAAATAACCTTTCAGTATAATAGACCCTCTGTCATACTGAAATCCGTGATCATCATAGTTCTGTAATGATTTCATTTTTCGTTCAGTGCAACACATCAAATAATACTTCACATTTTCATCATTGTCAATAGTTGCAATTACAACGAAAACATCTCTTGCACAATAAAATAAATTTAACAAAATTATGCATATTTAAATTTATTTTTAGATCTTTAAATCATTAAAAAGTAATTCAAATGTTACCTTCTCTAACAAGATCAGAAACTCGATCACCATTGGATGATATTGTAGTTTCCTCTGATTGCATTTCTTCAAACATTGCAACAGACATTTTGTTGAACTCTTAGTTAAACTGAGAGGGGGGGGGGTGAATCAGTTTAACACATTCATGGACTTTTAAAACTTTTCCTTTAAAACTTATTTTACTTTATTAACACCTTCATTTCATGATCAACATAATGTATGAGCAATCTTTATTTATGAGCAGCAACTAATAAGTTGATAAGACAATGTACCAGCAGTCTTAATATGTTAGCAGCAAGTATTAGCAGAATAGATATATCATATCAACACATAGACATCATGCACATAGACACCAGATATATGTGGAAACCCATAAAGGGAGAAAACCACATCTTATTATTGTTGTGATGCAAAGGAAAGCTCCAACTCCCTCTCACCACTGATTTTCTGCAGGCACCAACCTACAGGAGGCTCCAACCTCAATTCTGCAAGCTACAACTTGTAAGGAAGCTCCAACTCCATACGGCTACACGAGGCACCAAACTACAGAGGATCCTACCTCAACATCGGCTTCCCTGGCCGACATTTTATCAAGCTACAACTTGATGTGGAAGCACCAACTCCCATCTATTTTACTTGTAGGCACCAACCTACAAGAGTTTTTAACCTCGATCCCAGCTACAGCCACATCTGTGGCTACGACTTGATGAGAGCTCCAAACTTCCTTACTCTTTCAAAAGAAAAACTTATTTGATTTTACCTTGGATATCGGCTACGTTCTATACCTTCTTCTCTGCAATTCATCAACTCTTATATCAGACCTACATCATCTCTACTCAGCCCCTTCTTCTTCTTTGCTCAGCTCCTCCTTATTCACATTCTTCTTGCAACTTGTTTATTCTCTTCAACTCTCTTTAATTCTGCTGCACACTCTCTTCTTCTCTCACTCTTTTTCGTCAACTCTTTTCTCCCCTTGGATATTACCCTGTTTTATAAAAAAACAACTTCATGGCTTTTTGTATTCCACTAGGAATTCGAAATGGATGACCATGTCTCTTTGCCTTCTGCCTTCTCATCTCTTTTATCCGCTCATTCAGAAAATATAACAGTAGGTGCTTATTTTAATATTACAGTGGGATATTTTCTCTCTTGCAGAGACTTGCCAATGCATCACAACAATATAAATTTAAATAAAACATTTACATTCAAATTACAAATGAGAACTCTAGCTCACTCATTTTGTCTCTTGGCTTGCTGTGCATTTGTCTTTTCTCTGACTGTGTCTTTGTCCCTTTCTCTTCTCTGTATGCCTTTCTGTTTATGGCTGCTGCGTAACTTCTGTATTTGTGTAACTACATTTTTCATTTTTATATCAGCGCTTTATATATAAATGAATCTGCTGACTGTAATTCTGGGCCATATTCTAATGCTTTTCATGCCACGAGTGTCTTGTTGATGTGGAACATTCCGCAAGCTAGAACATATATATATCAAAATTGTATTACATTAATAATTGCCCTCCCCTTAAGCTGAGGCCCGTGAGTCTACAGACCATACGGCTTATCACAACAGCGTTATATATATATATATATATGACAGCGCCTTTTAATATATATATATATAACCCAACTTTGTCTCTTGGCTTAATAATAAGATGATTTAATCATATAATCTGCCCTTTTAATACACCTTAACATACTCTCGGCGCATACAATAAAGTCTATATAGAACTCCTTTCGGGCCCACCTGACACGTTTTCGAATGCGATTGATCGCAATCGCAAATTTCTAATTTGCGATAGTTGCTGTGCAGTTTCAACCAACTGTGATATTGCAATATTGCGATGGTTGCGATAATGCGATGGTTGTGATATTGCGATATTGCGATGGTTGTGATAATGCAATGGTTGCGATATTGTGATAGTGCGATGGCGCAATGTTGCGAAGTTGTGATATTGCGATGGTGCAATGGCGCAATGTTGTGAAGTTGCGATATTGCGATGGTGTGATGGCGCAATGTTGCGAAGTTGCGATATTGCGATGGTGCGATGGTGCAATGTTGCGAAGTTGCGATACTGCGATGGTGCGATGGCACAATGTTGCGAAGTTGCGATATTGCGATGTTGCGATAGCGCGATGTTGCGATGTTGTGATGTTGCGATATTGTGATATTGCAATTTCGCGATGTTGCGATGGTGCGATGTTGTGATTTCGCGATGTTGCGATGGTGCAATGTTGCGATATTGCGATAGTTTCAATTGGGAAGGGTCCCACCTTATATTACTATGTTACTTTGGATCTCGCGCTGCATATGGCTATATATATATATATATATATATATATATATATATGTTTTGGTCCTTTGAATATAAAGCGCAATACTTTGTCGCTGGAGTATACGATTCCCGGAATAAAGTTTGTCTATATATATATATGCATTACATTGTCGCTTCAACCTTTAGTGTATCTTCCAGTGGAGGAGGTGATTCTCAGAATTTAATTTATGTATCCTTCCGCCAGGGGTTAAGCGATTCCCGGAATTTATGTGCATCTGCTGTGCTAATGCCTCTGCCTCTACTGTGCTAACTCCTCTGCCTCTGCTGTACTAACGCCTCTACCACTCGACCACTTCACTACTTCTGTATTCGCTGCCTCTGTCTCCACTGCTCGACTGTTTCACTCTACTTCTGTATTCGACTGTTACACTCTAGCAGTGTTCTTCCGCCTGTTTCCTTTGCCTGTTTCAGCTTCAACGCTGCTCGACCTCTTCCTCTACTGCATGTCCATTTCATCTCTTCCTCTGTATTTGCTGCTCCTTGCTTCTTCAAATGGTCCTGTCTCTGCTTCTCTTTGCTGCCCTTCTTCTTCTTTTTGCTGCTTCTGCTACCTCTTCTTATGCTTTCTCTACTCCTTGGCTAATGTTTCAAGTGCTCCTCCTTTGTCATCTCCTTCGCCTTATTGCTAGTTCAGGTGCTACTCATTTGTGCTCCTTTGCCATCAATGACAACATTTCCAACAGTCTCCCCCTTTGGAATTGATGGCAACACCTCCACTGATAATCCAATTCTTCCTCCAAGTCTTTCTCTGCCTGAATTCTTTTAGAAGACCCTTTCTTCTATTACCTGGTTTTCCTCCCCCTTTGAAATCAATGGAAAAGGGTTGCTTTATGCATTTACTCTCTCTGAGTTATGTTTAGGCCCTCTTCTGCTGACTTTGTAACATGCTGCTCCAGAGTGATGTACAAGACTTGTTGAGAGAACACTTTGAGGATTATTGCTCTTGAATGTACACTACAAGTTGATACAATCCCAAAGCACTGACTCCTTTCACTTGTATAGAGCTGAAAGTGAGGATAATGACACTTCATAGAACACATTGTACTATCTTTAACTAACCAGAGATGAATCATTTGATTTAAAAACTAAAATGCTGATAAGGCTTCAAATATACTTCTGTCTCAGTCTGATGTAGTGAGCCAGTATATTTCTGTTGAGGAAGATTGTAGATGGAATATGTCTTCTTCTGCAATACTCATCTGCAGTACATTATTTGTTCAATTTTGATGAAGCCAATATGTCTGTTATAGTTGTGGTTCACTTTTCTTGCATTCAATATATTTGTCAATATCACTTATAAACCATGCAATTCATTTATGACATAAGGAGGTATATATGTCAGTAATCAATCTCTCTTTAAAGGTTGATTACCAGCAAATTCTTTGTGCTGAAGTAGTATTTAAAAAACTTTTGAGCTTTACATGGTAATCACAGCTAGTCCTTTATTCTTCAGATACTTTGACTGTTCTATCAGGATGAACTTCCACAAAAGCATATTCAAGATGTTTGATTGAAAACCCAGCAAACAACCTTTATATTGTTTTGTAACTGACCTTAAGAGAGGGGCCTTGAGGTTCTTTTGCCATATTTCTTTGATCCTGTGGACCTGTATCATACTGCTGCTCCGCTGATAATGCTTGGTAATCTATTGATAAGTGTGCTGCTTGTACCTAAACACCAATTGATATTACTTTGGTAAACGATGCAGAGGTTTCACTTCAGTTTGCACATTTACCCATAATTAAGACATCTATTATTGAGCCCTCCACTGTTTTCAACAACAATCATCAATATACTGAATCTGATCTTGGTCTCATTAATCTTTTGCTTTTTCTGTCATGATGTTCAGAGGAAGTCATAGCATTTTCTTTTCTAGGACTGCTCTAGAACCATTGTTGCTTTACATACAATTTAACTGTTCTATATATCTTGGTTCACCTCTGTGTCTATTCATATGTTCACTATCCCAGTAAATTCCAATATTTCACTTAACTGTGTGTAAATGCATCCCAAAATTTCATTGTCCAGTCATTTTCCCAATCCGAGCACTCTCGCATGTTCTCTTTGAACCACACTGGCAAACTTAATAAAAACAAGTCTGGTCATTTTTAATATCTCAATTCTTCAGTTATAATCCGACAATCCATTACATGTACATGTATTAGGCCCTTTGTTAAACCCCCAGCTCTTCCTTTAAACTTCGTGCGGGTCCTGAGAGTGATCACTATCAGATGTCGGCCCATCAGATCGATGGCTCCTGTCCATTTCACTCCGTGTCCTGGTACGATATATAACGCGCGAAGGCGCACTTTAAAGGGCGGTTTTGAAATGGGTCCCTTGCCACGTGTCGATTCCTATATGGAATCGCTCCAATTCAGAAAATACCACCTGCTCCGGAGAAGCGGTGCGAAATGGCAGGGTGGTTTTTAGCAATCCGCGTTCACTGTTCATCTGGTTGTGGTTCCACTTCCTCCTATGCTCTAGGTTCCGGTCCGACACTTCCGTGTACAACATTAACTCGTGGTTCCAATATGTTCAACGATACTATTCAACCATTTCCATTCCATGGTCTATTCGCACACGATTTATATGTTCAATATACTCACCGAAGCATATAACCACGAACATTCCAGAGTATATGCATTAACACAGGGATGAAGTACACTACTGCAGAGTCAAAGCACTCTCACGCATTCCTAGAGCACCACTAGAACTCAATCATATACATGATTTCAATTCTGTCTTCCTGCATAGAGATTCCTATTATAGGGTATACAGAGTTCTATCGCTCCGCCCGCATCCTTGGCTATGGGATTCGAACATCAATTACACAAATCCATTATCCTTCATCAAGAAGAAATACATACATTTATACATGATTTAACTCGGAAAATGCACAATTACGAAAGGTCCCCTCCACACAGAGTTAAACAGAAAATGCACAGTTACGCTAAGATAATTTCCTCATATGATTCGGCCAGGAAGACATAAAACTATACATGGAACTTATTCACAATTCTTCATAAACAGATATATGTATATATACATGCGATAGATCTTAGAGAAAATTCTTATAATTTCATAACAGGCCAGATATTCAACTCGATGGCCATTATCCTCCTATACTGTTACTGAAGAGGTTCTCTGTCTCTTTGCAGCTCTTGGGCTCCCTCTCCAGTCCTCTTCTGCCATTTAAGCACTGCTCCAACTCATCCCCAAGCATATTAAGTATTTATCACAGGGTTTTAGTTTTCAATCAAAATCTATGCTCAACTAATTGCTCAATAATTCATCTTCAAACTGTATTACACCCCTAATTCATGAATAAACCTCTGTATTACACTCCTTCATGCCTTTTCAACTCCACTGCTCTGTTTCTAATTCCTTTTTCTTCTTGATCTCATAGCTGTTCTCATTACATGGAGCTCTTCTTAGACTACTTTCATGGGGTCTATATATGAACTGCTCTCCCCCTGGGATGTCGCTTCATATTTGTAACTGGTTAGATATTTTATTTTTTTCCTAGAGCAGCTCCCCCTGAGACTAGGATGTATTCATTATGTTATTGAGATAATAGGCTCCCCTTTTCTCTTTTATTTCCATACTTTATTGGGGTTCATCATAATGTCCGCACTCCTTTCCGATTCAAAGTTTTGTTTGACTGGATTGGATTTCATCATCTGTCTGGAGTTCTTTAATATACATGGCAGTTTACAGTCCTTTGCTTTATGGCCAAACTTGAGGCATATATAACATCTTATTTTATCAAAGTATATTTGAGCTGATGCATAATATTTCATTCCCCTTTTTGAACATAAGTTACAATCAACATATTTATGTCCAAATTCATTGCATGCATAACAGTAGCCATGGAAATGATTTGTGTACCTGATGAAAGATTGTTCTTTCCATTTGCTTGCTTGAGGGATTCTTCTCTTTTGCTGCATCCTTTGCTGATTGGACTGAATTGGCTTTGTCTTGCAATATGCTGCATTATGTCCTTGTTTATGGCAGGAAAAACATGTGCTATTTTTCATAGGAGGGAGGAACCTCCTTTGACATCTTCTTAATTTGTTCAATACATCCATGAGCCTTCAGCAATTGATTGTTTCATCTTCTCATTCTTTGTTCTTTCATTTTGCTGCTTGATTCTATTTGTTTCTCTGCAACTCATGTTCTTACTAGATTCTGTTTTTGTAGGAATCTGCTGAGTTGCTTTATTATCTTTTACAGCCTTCACAAAGATGATTTTCTTGTTATCTTCTACCTTGGGCTTACTAGTTTCTCCTTCATATCCTATCCCAGCCTTTATGAGAGGTGACCTTTGTGCATTTAGAATTTGATCCAAATGTCCAGAGCCTTTCATTAGAGGTGTATTCATTAATAGTTTTCTTTGTTATTTTTCTAAGTTCTTTCTTAGGCTCACTACTTCTTCTTCCAATCTTTCACATTCCTGGCTTTTCTCATTCATTTGTTGCAGTAGAGTGTCTTCTACTTTCTTTGCCTCTTCAATTTGTGTCTTCAGGAAAATAATTTCTTTTCTGTCTTCATATTCTTTCTCATCACATATTTGTACCAATCTCTTAAGGTCTTTGTTTTCATTCTTCAATTTTTCTATTTCAGTCAGAGCTGTGTTAAGTTTGGCTTTTTCTTCAGCTGCAATTTCTTCATGGCTCTCACTACTATTCACACCAGCAGGTACCTCATTTGATTGAATATTTTCCTTTTGACCTAAATTTTTCTTCTTCTTAATTCTCTTTTCCTTCTTGACAATGCAGTCCTCTATGTCTACTCCATGCATAAAATGCAATCTGTCCCAGATTTCCTTTGCTGAAGTTAAATCCATTATTAACTCAAGATCCTTGTTATGAAGATTGTTATATATTACACATTTTGCCTTGGCATTCCTCTGTTGTTCTTTCACTGTGGGGAAGTATGTGCGGTAACCATCACAAACAAGCTCCCATACCTCAGGTTCATCAGCCATTAAACATGTTTTAACCTTATCTCTCCATTCAGGAAAGTTTGTTGTATTTAACACAGGTACATTTTTATAGTCCATGACTTAACCAGATCTCCTTCAAGCTATTAAGCTTACACCAAAGGAACTGGCTCTGATACCAATTGTTGAACTCTTAGTTAAACTGAGGAGGGGGGGGGGGGTGAATCAGTTTAACACATTCATGGACTTTTAAAAATTTTCCTTTAAAACTTATTTTACTTTATTAACACCTTCATTTCATGATCAACATAATGTATGAGCAATCTTTATTTATGAGCAGAAGCTAATAAGTCGATTAGATAATGTACCAGCAGTCTTAATATGTTAGCAGCAAGTATTAGCAGAATATATATATCATATCAACACATAGACATCATGCACATAGACACTAGATATACGTGGAAACCCATAAAGGGAGAAAACCACATCTTATTATTGTTGTGATGCAAAGGCAAGCTCCAACTCCCTCTCACCACTGATTTTCTGCAGGCACCAACCTACAGGAGGCTCCAACCTCAATTCTGCAAGCTACAACTTGCAAGGAGGCTCCAACTCCCATCTATTTTCTGCAGGCACCAACCTACAGGAGGCTCCTACCTCAGTCAGCTACAACTGACATTTTATCAAGCTACAACTTGATGTGGAAGCACCAACTCCCATCTATTTTCTGCAGGCACCAACCTAGAGGAGGCTCCTACCTCAGTCAGCTACAACTGACATCTATCAAGCTACAACTTGATAGGGAAGCTCCAACTTCCTTACTCTTTCAAAAGAAAAACACTTGCTGATTTACCTTGGATATCAGCTCTGTTTTGTACCTTCTTCTTTGTTGTTCATCAACTCTTATACCAGACCTGCATCATCTCTGCTCAACCCCTTCTTCTTCTTTGCTCAGCTCCTCCTTATTCACATTCTTCTTGCAGCTTGCTTATTCTCTTCAACTCTCTTTAATTCTGCTGCACACTCTCTTCTTCTCTCACTCCTTTTTTTCGTCAACATTTCTCCCCTTGGATATTCCCCTGTTTTATACAAAACCTTGACTTCTGTGAAACATTTGTATTCACTGAGGAATTTGAAATGGACAGGCCATGTCTCTTTCCTTAACCTTCTCATCTCTTTTATCCGCTCATTCGGAAAAATATAACGGTAAATTGCTTATTTTAATATTACGGTGGGATATTTGCTCTCTTAGGGAACTTGCCAATGCATCACAACAATATAAATTTAAATAAATATTTGCATTCAAATTACAAATGAGAACTCCGGCTCACTCATTTTGTCTCTTGACTTGTCTTTGCGCATTTGTCTTTTCTCTGTTGTGTCTTTGTCCCTTTTTCTTCTCTTGTATGCCTTTTTGTTTATAGCTCTTTAGCGTAATAACCATGTTGTGTGAATTTGCATTTTTATTTTTATATCGGTAATATATATAAATGAATCTGCTTGTTGTAATTTTGAGCCATATTCTAATGCTTTCATGCCACAATGGTCTTGTTGATGTGAAACATTAAACGAGAACTGTATATATATCACAATTGTATTACATTAATAATCACCCTCATAAATTTTGAGGGCCGTGAGTCTACGGACCATGCGGCCCTATCGCAATGATTATATATATATATATATATATATGACAGCGCCTTTATATATATATATATATATAACCCAACTTTGTCTCTTGGCTTAATTATAAGATGATTTAATCATATAATCTGCCCTTTTAATACACCTTAACATACTCTCGACGCATACAATAAAGCCTGTTTTAAAACATATAGAACTCCTTTCGGGCCCACCTGACACGTTTTCAAATGCGATTGATCGCAATCGCAAATTTCTAATTTGCGATAGTTGCTGTGCAGTTTCAACCAACTGCGATATTGCGATATTGCGATGGTTGCGATATTGCGATATTGAGATGGTTGCGGATATTGCGATATTGCGATGGTTGTGATAATGCGATGGTTGCGATATTGCGATAGTGCGATGGCGCAATGTTGCGAAGTTGCGATATTGCGATGGTGCGATGGCGCAATGTTGCGAAGTTGCGATATTGCGATGGTGCGATGGCGCAATGTTGTGAAGTTGCGATACTGCAATGGTGCGATGGCACAATGTTGCGAAGTTGCGATATTACGATGGTGTGATGGCGCGATGTTGCGATGTTGTGATGTTGCGATATTGCGATATTGCGATTTCGCGATGTTGCGATGGTGCGATGTTTTGATTTCGCGATGTTGCGATATTGCGATAGTTTCAATTGGGAAGGGTCCCACCTTATATTACTATGTTACTTTGGATCTCGCGCTGCATATATATATATATATATATATATATATATATATATATATATATGTTTTGGTCCTTTGAATATAAAGTGCAATACTTTGCCGCTGGAGTATACGATTCCTAGAATAAGGTTTGTCTATATATATATATATGCATTGTCGCTTCGACCTTTAGTGTATCTTCCAGTGGAGGAGGTGATTCTCGGAATTTATTTTATGTATCCTTCTGCCAGGGGTTATGCGATTCCTGGAATTTATGTGCCTCTACTGTGCTAATGCCTCTGCCTCTGCTGTGCTAACTCCTCTGCCTCTTCTGTACTAATGCCTTTGCCGCTCGACCACTTCACTACTTCTGTATTCGCTGCCTCTGTCTCCACTGCTCGACCATTTCACTCTGCTTCTGTATTCGACTGTTACACTCTAGCAGTGTTCTTCCACCTGTTTCCTTTGCCTGTTTCAGCTTCAACGCTACTCGACCTCTGCCTCTACTACATGTCCTTTTCATCTCTTCCTCTGTATTTGCTGCTCCTTGCTTCTTCAAATGGTCCTGTCTCTACTTCTCTTTGTTTCCCTGCTTCTTCTTTTTGCTGCTTCTGCTACCTCTTCTTATGCTTTCTCTGCTCCTTGGCTAATGTTTCAAGTGCTCCTCCTTTGTCATCTCCTTCGCCTTATTGCTAGTTCAGGTGCTGCTCCTTTGTGCTCCTTTGCCATCAATGACAACATTTCCAACACATTTTTCCCTTTTTATTTAGCTCTATATGTTTCCAATCATTCACATACATTTTGTTTTCACAAATGTAATTGGATTTTGTGTTATCTATGCAAACATCACAAAAACAAGAATATTTTCTTTTATCCAATGCAAACGCATTTCTGGACGACTTTGTTTGAATTCAATGCAATTTTCGAGTCCCTTTTATTGTTTCAACGTCATTTCCAATTGATATATCTACGTCTTCGATTCCAATATGCCAGAAAAACCTTTATATGGAAAATTAGAAGAAGAATTTGTAAATATGATATCAAAATACAATAAAAGATAATCATTGCATGATAAATGTAAAATGTTTAAAATTAAATTTCCAATATTAATTAAATTGAATGTACCTTCGCACTTCTCTTGATGGGTTTCTCTC
Organism: Pinus albicaulis; assembly: GCA_034641835.2. Lineage (NCBI taxonomy): Eukaryota > Viridiplantae > Streptophyta > Pinopsida > Pinales > Pinaceae > Pinus > Pinus albicaulis. The sequence continues at coordinate 383,370,837 of CM076579.1, read as the reverse complement.
ATGGCTTAGAGTAGCGATGTACCATTGAACAACTTCTTGAGCGTTCACAAGTCAGCTTGCAGAGTGGTTCATTTGATATCTTCGAAGTACTCGTTTTATGCATGCTCCTGCACTATCATGTTCTCCTTTTCCATGGCCAGTTTCAAAGAAATTCCAACAATGTTTAATGCAGGTTTTCTTATGAAGACAACACAACCAAAAGAATGATCGTGCAGATTTGAATTGACCTGCGCATCCGTTTGACCATATCCAATGTTCATTGAATGTTATTCCACGATTTTTCAATGAATCATAAATTTTTCCAAAACAATGTTGTACAAAACATGTATCATGTGTACGATCGTCATTGATATAAAAGTGATATTATTTAATGATATGTCGATTTTCACTCGTGCTTTCTATATGATCGACATTTTGTTCAGCATGTCTATATAGAATATGGACGAGCATGGAGACTTGGTCAGAATGATAGTATTCACTTTGAATTTCTTTTTGTGGAAAAAATGTGTAGTTTTCTGCAAAATCAATCACTAAAAAAATGGTCCCTAGTGGAAAAACTTCACGAGATTTTTTGAATTGAAAGTCTTGCCATCGAGCTCTATGGGAATGCTTGGTATATTTGTAAATTTCTGCCTCAAATTTTCTCAAAAATTCTATCAGAAAAATTTCGTCTTCTACTAATTCAATTCTTTTAACATTATTTGCACCTTGAATAAAAGTATCGATATATTCATATCTCTTCCATTTTACTTTCATGTTGGACAATGATTGATCATTTATATCAATACGATATTTGTTTTGAAATTTAGTCAAATGTCCACAATCATCGCATTTTTTACCACCAACACATTTCTTTTTGTAAAATAGTTCATCGCTTTCTCTTTCACATAGAATTTGAGATATGAAATCATGGATAGTGGAAGGAGGAGGTAAATCCTTCCATAATGTTCTATCGAAATCAAGGAATGTGTCATAATATAACTCAAATTCCACATGATAATGGCAACAACAAGTGTCGCGTACGGTGATAGGTTTTACATACCATGGTTTTTGTTGAACAAAAGCACTGAGTGAAACATGAATTTGACGATTCTCTTCTTTGAACTTGTTGAATAACTCTATCTGAGTGGTTTCCAAGAGATTTTTTTCATGTTCTTCGTACTGATTTCGTGCTATTCTTCTTCGCATCACATGCCTTGTAGTTGGTGAAACATGCGAATTTTTCTTCCAATATTCATATATTATTTTTTAACATTTTATCCAAGTCTATCTTTGTATGGTTGCCTACAAATAGCTCTCCAACAACATCTATTTGCAACTGAAATTTCCGATGTTTGTGCAAAGTTTCTCATGAGGTTCCCATTTCTCGTGCCATCGATGTTACCAAACGATTCTCTTGAGTACTTGAGGAAACCATTGCCATCTATATTCCTCTACGTAAAATTAAAACATCTTTCTCTCTAGATCTCTTAATTGACTTTATAGCACTACTCATATTTTTTATCACTTCTTCCTTCATGTTATTATCTTTGGTTGATTTTCGAATACCCAATAGTGTCGTAGCTTCTTTTAATTTCCTTGATGATAGGATACCTTTCAACATTTGAGCCTGAACTGTCACCCGCTCATTTAAGAAATACTTTTCAAAAATGAAGTTAACACGATATCGTATGACATGGTCAGGGTTTTTATCTCCATATGTGTGAGTGTCAAAATTTTCTAACATCTCATTATCGATAGTGATTTCATCTGTACATATTTGAAAAAATAGTACATATTCAATATATAACTAAATTAACAAATATATCTAAAATTTCAAATATTTTTCAAATTAGTTCATCAAATAAAAATTAAGCTTCACATTTTACATTAAGAAAATTTTAAATATATCAATAGATCATAATATTTACATTTACATACCTGCTTCAATTTCTACTTGAGGTTGATTTTCTTCTTCAATATTTTGAGGAATATCTCTGTCTGTTTACATTAAACAAAATATTTTTCAAACTAGTTCATCAAATAAAAATACATTTTACATTAGGAAAATTTTAAATATATCAATAGATCATAATATTTACATTTACATACCTGCTTCAATTTCTGCTTGAGGTTGATTTTCTTCTTCAATATTTTGAGGAATATCTCTGTCTGTTTACATTAAACAAAATATTTTTCAAACTAGCTCATCAAATAAAAATTAAGCTTCACAATTTACATTAGGAAAATTTTAAATATATCAATAGATCATAATATTTACATTTACATACCTGCTTCAATTTCTGCTTGAGGTTGATTTTCTTCTTCAATATTTTGAGGAATATCTCTGTCTGTTTACATTAAACAAAATATTTTTTAAATTAGTTCATCAAATAAAAATTAAGCTTCACATTTTACATAAGGAAAATTTTAAATATATCAATAGATCATAATATTTACATTTACATACCTGCTTCAATTTCTGCTTGAGGTTGATTTTCCTCTTCAATATTTGAGAGGGCTTCTAACTTTCTTTTGTGAGATTGTCTTGTCTCTTCTCTACGTTCCTCAGGGTCTCTTTTTCGATCATATTTTCTTGCACAAGTTCTACGATTTCTCATGATAATAGGGTATGAAGTTCAAAAAATTTCCTTCAAAAAATTAGACAATAACTCAATTACAAAAAATATCACAGAAGATTTAATTTAAAAAGATTCAGTGTAAATTTTTTGCAAAAAATACATACTCCAATCCAAAACACTTTAAAAAATTCGAGAGAAAAATGTCTTATAAAAATGAAACGAAGCTCAAAAGATTTACTTCAACTCAAAACACGTACATACCTCCAAGAAATGTCTTTTGAATGTACGTCCAAGAAATTTTTTTAAGTTCAAAACAATTTTTGCCAAAATTAGGCCGCCTCCAAGAAATGTCTTCCAAAAAAATTCTTTGTAAAATGAATTTGCTTCCAAGAAATGCTTTTAAACCCAAAATTTGAAGATAATTTTTTGAACCCAAACTAAGATCTTTATAAAATGAGATGAAATGTGCAAAATGTGCGAAAATTGTGAATCATTTCGTGGCAATTTATATTGCCGCGAAATGTGTTTTTAGTAGGGGCTCCGCAAAACTTTCCGGCCGACGGAAAGTTATACAATAGTTCGGCCGAACTATTAAGACATTAGATTTAATGAACGTACGATAGAAAACATAGTTCGGACGAACTTAGATTAAAAGTTCAGTCGAACTAACGCATCACCAATTATGCAAAACCAGGTTCTGAATACGGTTCTGCAGCTTTGCACTGATTAAACTCCATGAAAAGTTGTTAATTAACTGTCGGAACCAAGACAAGCATTTTCAGAATTGAATCTACTTTCAGGAAATATAAATTTTATGGAATTTCATAAACGTTTATTAATTTTAATTATTTTTCTAATAAAATGAGTGCAAACAATTTTTGAGGGTCATCGTGATTCAGTGAAATCAAAATTTTGTGTCTCCCAAAATACATTGTAAAAAAATTGAAAAAATTATGGGGCATTACATTGGTCCGTTGACTCTAATGGGTAGCTTTTATATTTTTATTTTATAACTTATATGTTAAGAAATTTGTTGCCACGCGAAACATATCAAAAATACGCAGTTTTTCGTATTGGACCAGTTCAAAAAATTCTAGTAATTATGATATGCATCCATTGGCTTTGTAAATATGACGAAAACAAAGTAGACTTTGTCTAGATTGTTGTAACACATTTTGTTTTTTCAAAAACACAAATTTTCAATGAATACAACATTGCGTCATAACATGACTTCTTATGAATCTTTTGATTGTTAAGAAACACACACTCAAAGAAATGCTAAGTTGACATATCAAATCTACATAAAAAAATTTCAGAAAATAAGTAATAGAAAGCTAACAAAATTTCTCACAACTTTTATTTTTATCGCAAAATGAAATTCTACACAGAAAAATTGTTATAGTTTGTAGAAAGTTGAAGAACCAAAAAAAATGAAATTTTTTTCTCAAAAAAGGGCAAAAAGTGTAACCCAGCTTCACATTTTCACCCACAATAGTGTATAATGAGGTGAATTTGAATAGCCTTCATCAACAACAAGAGAATGAGATGATCAAACTATTCCATTTAGAAATGTAGTTCAAGAATACAAATATTGATGCTTTGTTTGACTCAGGTTCATAGACAAATATCATTACAATAGAGATATTCATAAAACTAGGATTAAAGGTTCAAGATAATCCTATATCATATCCATTGGGATGGTTAAATAATGATGTATTTACTAAGGTAACAAAATAGTATAAAATAAAATTTTCTATGAATGTTCATTTTATTAATGAAGTAGAATTGGATGTAGTTGCACTTAATGTATATGGAGTTGTGTTTGGGAGTCCCTATATGTACATGAAAGATCCAATATTTATGTGGAGATCAAACCAAAATCGCCTCAACAAGGACAAAAAGATACTTCATCATCAATATGCACAAGGGAAAGTTTAAGAGTTCACTAGTAAGTGATGACCAAGGTAAAAATTGACTAGTTCTAGCAAGAAGTATGGTTTATTAGTCTCAACATAAAATAAATTTGTAGAAGAGTTAATGAGAGCAAAGGCATCCATAGAGGGGTGCACTAAGGAACAAAGAAACCAATTGTAAGAGTTTATATATAAATACAGGGAAGTGTTCTAGGAGCCTAAAGGCTTCCACCCAAGAGGGAAATGTCGCGTGAGATCTAATTATTGATGGAATATCCAATATCAGACATCAATCTATACAAGAAATATGTTCTAGAAGTAAATGAGGTGAAGAAGAATTTGCAACAACTACTAAAGAAAGGTTTTATTAAACCAAGTACCTCACGATGTCAGTCACTTGTCATAATTGTGCCAAAAAAGGATGGAACTTGGCAAATGTGAATTTATTAAAGAGTATTAAACAAGATTACAATCAATAAAAGTTACGTGCATCACTAAGGATTGATGACTTATTGGACTAGTTGTAGCAAGAAATTTACTTCACCAATATAGATTTAAAATCAACATAATGCCTGGTTTGATTTAGGTGGATATCAGTAGCCACCCACCTCTTCCACTATATTAACAGTTTCCTATCTACTTGGCAATTTTCTACAATTTCTGGGTCCCAAAATTCTAGGGTCATTTTGAGGCCCTAAATGATGTTTTTTGGAAATTTAGGTTGGTTAGGAATTTCCCAGGGATACTATAACCTTGATTGAAAGTTTTAGTCCTTGGATAGTTATTTCCAATGAGATGTTGTGCTCCCTAAACATATATTGTATGCAAAATTTGTGTCCTTGAGAAGTTGATGTACCAACCACCTCAAGGCCCAAAAACCATTTTACATTTCATCTTCTTGAGTTAATTTTTTGGGCCTACTGGGTTCTTTCTTTGTGTTAAAAGACCATTATTTCGACCTCTTTTAATAGATTTTGGTGAATGAAAGTAGCTACCATCTCTCTTTATTCAAATATATCTACCGTCATTCTAGCTATTTTGTGTTCCACAATATTTTGATATTTCATTTATTAATAGAAGTTTGGTTTTTACGATATCACCATGAATTCTATTATATTTCTCTATGTGTGTTTCATTTCCTTCTTGGCTTTAATTTCATCCCTTTTGAAACTCAAATTAGTGGTATTATAGAAATTTTCTCCTTGTTATTTCTTATTGCATGTCCTCGACAAGGTCGAGGTATAGAGAGTTGGGCCTTGAGCTAGTTTCACTTGGGAAAAATAACTCTTACCAACCTAATAAACCTCCCATGGAAGAAGAAAGGATATATGAATAAGAGTGAGAGATCCTATCAGGTTGTTTCTTAAGGAAGCACTTATGTAATAGAGGAATGAGATGATGGATAATTTTTCCCATAACCTTTGACTACTTCTAATAGAAACCAAGGCACCTCCAACCAATGGAAATTATAGAGGTGAGACACCATTAAAAGTAAAAATTAATTTTGATTTCCCCATATTTGAAGGCCAAATAGATGCATATGCCTTGGAGGAAATGTTAAATCTGTTAGAGGGCTATTAATCTGTCCAAAATTTTTCCAACGATGAAAATATCACCTTCTCACTCCTAAAATCCCCTCCCCATTGCAAATATTGGTGTGAAGGTTGCTAGGAGAGACAAAAAAAATATCATTCTATGATATTCAAGGTAGGAACCAATTGGGAAGATTTTTTTGATTCCCTTAAGGAGGAATTATACCCTATGTGGAACTGTGATGACTAATATATGAGATGGACAACCTTATGATAGGAGAGGGACTAGATGGTGAGAGACTACACCAATATTATCCATACCTTGTTATTAATGATTAATTTTAAATACTTTGAGTGGAACCTTATTATGAAGTATCATAGTCTCCACAGGTACATAGAAATGGAGATTGATTTCCTATACATCTCCTCACGTGGATTTGCTTATTAATATGCTTTCAAAACTGAGGAGAAATTTAACCAAAGGAATAAGAGGGAGTTTGGGTCAAAAAATACAATAAAATAGAAGTTTTGAAAAGGTGGCCCATGCTTGCAAAACAAGGGAAAAATCAAGGATAGCTAACCTCAATGAAAACAGCATAAGTCATAGATAAATAAGCGTAATGGAAATTTGAAAAGGACGTTGGAAATTGATGTGAGTTCCACAAAGGATCCTAGCACAAAATTGATTAATTTTGTTCAAAACAATCATTATTGGAAATGTTTAAAGAAAATTAAACAGACTGGATTTTATTCTAATTTAGAGTAGGATAAGGGAAAGCATATCATTGATGTAGAACCCAATTCTAATATTGTGACTACAAATATCCAACCAAAAGAGCGAGAGGATCCTAAAGAGGGGGAGTGCCTCTTCCATTCATAAATCTCGGTCAAGGGGACCCTACTACATTTCATCATTGAAATCAAGAGATAAAATAGCATGATATCAATAAAGGTCATCAAGATATTGAAGCTGTAAAAAGTGACACACTACCAACCATACACCATTGGTTGATTAAGCAATGGAAAAGACATTTGTGTCAATCATCAATGTTTCCAGTATTATGAACTCAAGCCCTTTGAGTGTGAGGTATTGTGTGATGATCCCCCACTTCATGTTTATGATTTTCTTTTATGACAATCATATATGTGTAAAATCCATGTTGTTTATGAGTCGCATCCACGTAGTGTCATTGTTACTCTCAAATGTTAGCTCTATAGGGTACCCAAGGTAGTTCCAACTATTGAAATTTTATTAATCTCAACAAAATAGTGCCAAAATGTAATCTCTCATACTATAACATTTTTCCTCTTCATGATTCAATCAAAAGGTGAAAGGAAGGTCACTACGACCACTACAACCTCAACATGAGGCTTCTATGTAAAATAGAAGAAATTGGGAAAGATTATAGAGAAATATAAAGAGATATTTTCTCCACTTGTGGAGGTTCTTCTGCACTTCCAATTTAAATACCCAATTTAATTGATACCTAGTTATCCTTTACATAATGGCCCAATATATGGATTCTCTCTGTTGGATAATGAGGAATTGAAATTTCAAATTTATGAGTAATCTAAAAGGGCCACATTAGATCGAGCTCCTAAAATTTTGGTAATCTAATTGTGTTGGCGCATAATAAGGATAGGAAATGGAGATACTTTATTAATTATAGATCCTTAAACTAAATATTTTTCAAGAATAGATAATCGACCTTTAGGTTTGTTGATCTTCTTGACTAGCGTAAGTGTGGCAAGTTCTTGATTAAGTTTGATTTTAAGTTAGGCTACCACTAGGTTCCAATTGAACAAATTGATGTATAAAAGACATCCTTCAAACCTAAAGAAGGCCTTTTTGAATGGTTGATGATGCATTGTGGCTTTAATAATGCTCTAGAAACGTTCATGAGAATGATAAATGATATTATACTAATGTCCACAAACTATTTTGTGGTTGTATATTTGGGTGACATCCTCATATCTAGTGGAACATGGGCAGAACAGTTGTAGCACATTCAACGGGTCTTGAGCACCCTTCAAAAACAAAATTTGTATTTCAATATAGAGAAATGTTCATTTTGAATGCAAATAATTCAATATTTGGGATACATTTTAGACGAATATGGGGGGTGTGTGTGGACCTAGCTAAGATCCAAGTCATTCGGGATTGGCTAATCCTTATGACTCTAATAGAGTTCTATAAATTCTTGGTATTTGCTAACTTTTACCAAATATTTTTGTTGGGGTTTTCTCATATTGGTTGTAATCAAGTGACCAAGGGTGGAGAAAATGAAAATTTTTCCTGGTCATATTCTATCACACACCTTTCATTACCCCAAATTTTGTAATGTAATTAAGAATATATGGTGTTGGGATGACAACATTGATGTGATGATGTCAAAATACATTTTATGGTGTAATGTTTATTTTAATTAATAAAAATTCTAAAGCTGAAGAAAAGGGATAACCAATAGATTATGGTGCTTTAGGGAGGGGGAGAAAATGACCTAAGAGAAAAAATATACCTTAGGTGAATATTTCCCTTTCATGTGATGGTTAGTATTCCCAATGAGATGAAGGGTCAAGGTGTGAATATAAAAATAGGAGGGTGGATCAATCAAGGGGTTTTTCTACTTGGTTCTTAAGCTTCTAGTTTTTCTATCTTCCATTACTCTCTTATACATATCTCTCTCACACAAAAAAAATCAAATTGGAATGAGAATGGGTGAAAACTTGTGTAATATGAATTGAATGTCTTATAGTTCTTTTTCATTGGACTAGATGGATCTCAAGACCCAGACTTGTCATATTTGTGTGTGGAATAGAGAGAAATAAATAAGGGAGGGTAGAGGTACTACAAATATCAAAGAAGGAATCCCTTATGTTGTGTAAACCTACATTTCCATTTGTGAATATCTATGGTCCTAGTTGTTTGGTAATTTAATTGGAGTTAAACTACTTACATGAATTATCAATCGGGGGCTAGTATACTGATGAAATGTATGTGCACTATATGTTCTTGGAGTCCTTATTACTCAAACAATTCCTAAGCTAAATTGAGATATCGGAATGCACATGTTAACTATGAAAGTAAATATGTCACTCTTAAAATGAAAATGATCACTCTTGCTTAAAAGAATTATTTGCAAACTAAAATCAACATAAAATTATCACACTTTCCTAAGAAATATTACACTAGAATTGTCACACTTGCTCAAAATAAAGATCACACTTGCATAAATAAATATCACTCGTGCTCAAAAGAAAATCACACACTTGCTTCACTCTTGCTTGAAATGAAATCACACTTGCTTGCAAGAAAAAATGATAATGAAACTAGATTTAAATTTCTTTTGACATAAAGGAAGATTAACTCTATATTCAAATTAAAATCCTATTCTCACAACTATAATGTAAAAAATATACTGAAAATCTATGTCAATCTATACTCTATCCATGTGCACAAGAGATCCCAGCTTCACTCTACAGTAAAAATTATTAAACAATCCTTCTCTAAAAAACAATCCTAAGCATTCATTCAAAAAACAAAACTTACGTAGTTAGATAGACTAATGAAATGCTATAGAAAACAAAGAATTGAAATGCTATCTGTAAATAATAAAAACCTTACAACTCGAGGGGGTTGTTACATGTTATTTTTTCACCATGAAATTTGGTTGTTTATATAGGTTCATCACTACCTATATTCGGCTCCCTTAGAGGTCAAAAACCATAATTTTCCTAGACCAAGTCTTGGAATTGGAGAAAAGCTCATTAAAACCCTAAAAAGTATAATTCTGCACTTTTCCTAGCTCTTTCCTGCGGATCTGCAGATATTTTTTCTATAGCCTGTGGCACATCCTGCACGTTCTGCTTATAAAATCTGCGAACCCCCGTAAACAGTCAAATAGAGGAAAAAGTAAGTTCTAGAAGCCCACCTGGACGAATATTCTCCCAACTGGAAGCTTCTAGAGGCATGATCAGTTCGAGCTTTATCCCTCCACTCATGGAGCTCTATCCCTTCACTCATGGAGTTTATACCTTGGTATATGGAGCTCAAATCCCTTAATGAGAGGAATCCATCCCTCTCTTCATGGAACTAAAACTACCTCCATTTCCCTATAAATTGAGCTCATGTTTTAGTCTCAAGGGTAGACATACATATTGGTTGCTGAAGAAATTCTCAAGAGAGCATACTCTCTACAATAGTCATTATTGGTATGAGAATGATCACACACTCATGTCCATAACTTCATGTTAGTTCAGAGAGAAGAAGGCTTGTCAATTTGAAGGAGGAACGATTGTTCAGGACACCAGGAAGAACTTATACGACATCAAGGCATCAGGTTGTAAAGTTACTCTTTTCATTCTATATAATACATATGGCTATCCTTTTCTCATTGATTTGTTCTTGTGTCTATTTGAATAATTCAATACTTAGATTCCTTGATCACTAAGTTAGATTAGTTGGTCTCAATTATTATATGATGCAGGTGCTTTTAATTCTTTTGTCCATCTTTGATTGCAGGTTCTACTTACTGAAAAAGCCTCTTTGGAGCGACTAGATAAAATACTGCACTGAACGTTGGATTTCAAGGTAGGGGAATTTCTTCTTTCTTTATTTATAATAATTCTGAATCACAAATAATCTAGAGAAAATGATTTACAAATGGATGTTTGTTTCTAGCTATCCATAGGATACTGGGGATATCTCTCTTGTTTGCAAGAGGGATTAATCCTCATAACAGGGGCCCTCCTGCGAGGAGTAGGTGTAAAAAAGACACCTTCACAAGATTAAATATGCATTGATAAATTGCACGAAAAAGGAATAAAATGAAAACAGAGTTTGTATTTGCTAAAACATAGTTTTTCAAAAATTAATTCTGGAATGTGAATGTCCTGCCAAGATGCAAATTTATAATCTCTTACGCATAACTGTTTATGAGTATTACAACATTACCCTACTTGAAAGCGACTAAAATTAACATAAAGAGATAACATATCGTGATTTTCTATAAGCGAATAAAATCATGAGGTTGAATATATGCATCCATTAATTTCTTGCTCGCCTAGTTCGCCTTCCACATTGCCTAAATTTCGCTTTGACTGAGCTACTACGGTGCTTTCCTTATCAATCCAGGTTATGAGTATAGGTACAATTCATTGTGCCAACTATTTTTCACCTTCCCATATGCCTTGTTCTTCGATTGGAGCTTCGGAACCCATCGAACCTTCAACTTCGCTGCAGAATCATACATTAGTTTCATAATCATTGTAATTCAATAGATCATGTAAATATTGAGTTAAATAATAAATAAAAGTGACATTTATGAAACAAAATATGATTATGTACCTGTTATTCCATAAACCTTGTAAATTGATGCCCAATTAGAGTTATTAGAGTCAAAAAATGAGGATGGAGTGTAAGAGGGTTGTCAAAAAGAAGCAATTTTTGGGTTCAGCATTCCCCCACACAAAAGGCATTGTATGTCCTCATGCAAAATTTCAAAATTTTTTATCCTTATCTATCACTAAGATTTTTCAGAGGCATGAGAAAGAACATCCTAGTTATTCCTTCTTTCTTTCCTGATATTGACTTCCATCCTTGGTTTATTCATCAAGATCATGTGTTGTAAGCTTATCACCTTTCTCTTAAGATATTTGTTTTTGGATTTCAATTTCTTATTTTTCTTATACCATAAACCAAGATGTTATCATTTTGAGTTCTCTTGATTTCATTTTGAACCTTCAAAGTTTCATGTTCTTGTTTCAAATGTTTATTCAATACCTCCAATTCATAGATTTCTTGATTGAGAGTGTTTACAATTTGGGGTTTTTTTGGAGGATCAGAATGAGTAATCTCTTCTTGGTTTGAGGACGATTCCACAGTTTTCCCTATATCTCTTTAATCCAAAGATGCTATGTAGTCATATATCTCTTGTTGGACAAGATTTATTTCTAGAGTTCTCCTAGATATATTGGAAATTGGTGATGGAACTCTCGGTGATGGAACTCTCAATTCCTCTTCTTCCTCTAAGTTGACGAATCTTTGGGACTGATGAGACTTTCCATGCACTGTTTTGTTGAGCCTTGCACTTATTCTTATAGTGGATGATGGTTTTTCAGTAGTAAGGAGTTTCTTCTTAACTTTCTCTTTCTTTGTTTTCTCTTTGGATGAACTTTCTCCTTTATTGATGGCTATCTTTCTTCTAACATTTCTCTATTTAAGAGTCTCCAACAAAATTGAAAGAGGAGTTTCATCCTCTAAATATTGCTCTTTTTGTGGAGGTGAGTTATCCTTAGGGTTTAAAGGCAACTTCCTTCTACTCTTCCTTGTTTTATCACTAGGTTCTCCTTGTTCTTCTTCCTTAAAATGATTTCTAATAAATAAATCTTCCTAGTTTTCTCCTTTGTTTTTCAGATGGGCTTCAATAAACATTTTCAATAATCCATGATGGTATAAGGAATTATTTGTGAACTGTATTTTTCTTTGAATATTTCTAGCCATGTTTCTCAAACTATGAAGTAGGAAATATGGTAGGTTAATCTCATTTCCTTCAAGAAAAATCATCATTAAGCGTGCATGGTAAAATAATATGTTATCGAACCTACCTTCACAATTTATAAATTTTTGAATGATGAATAGAAAATTTCTCCATTTATTCTTTATGTTTATGATCGGTATTCCCGTTTTAAAAGCAAAGACATCCATACCTGGTTTCTTAAGGAATACTTTCCACTCTTTCTCTTCAATCTTTCAGATATTGAACCATATTTCTCCAATTCTTGGAAATTTGGTAGCCTCTGTTATGAATGACTCTGTAAAAACTAATTTCAGATCCCCAATATCTACTTCCATGCCATCATATGCCCAAGAGAAGTATTTTGTCACTTCTTTCTTATGCCCATCAATTTTTTCCAAGAAATCTATCCACCTCACTTGCGGCAACAACTGTCTGACCTATGGATATCCTTCAAGGAATTTGTCCCCATTTATCTCTAAGCATACAATGACTCACATGATGGAGAATCCTTAGCCCTTAATTTCTCTTTTAATGGGGTTATTGTGGAAGGAATTTGTTATGGAGTGTGTTGTAGAGACAAATTTTAGGTAAGAGGAGGTTTCAGTAATGAAATAGGGATGAGTGAAATGGGCATGATGAAAGAAATTTGCATGAAGTGGAATGGTACACAGAGAGAAGGAATTGAGTTTCAATTATATCAAGTTTTCATTATGGATTTTGTTGACAAGGCATAGATATTTTCATTAAAACCAAAGCCGTGTGAGTAATGAGAGTAATAGTTAGTCAGAATGGCGGTAGCAATGGTCATTCATATTTTATTTCATAATTCAAATGTTTTTACCTTTATTATCTAACTAACATCTACATACCTTATATCTTTTCCTTAATGATTTTCTCCTTTTGTAAGTTGTATGCAGGTTTCTTTAGTTGTAATCTTCATTTTTTTTTTCCATGATCTTCATTTACCCTGGTTGCAATCTATCAAGTCAGTTGCAGAATTCCATGAGAGCTGCAGAATATTGAAAATTCTGTAGCTATCTTATTTTTCAAAAGATAAAGGAGGAATAAAAAGAAAATGGGACAATAATAGGAAATTTAAAAAGAAAATCTATGCTGCCAAGAATTCTTGGTTTTCATGTTTATAAATGTTTTATTTTCATCATTATATATATATATATATATATTATTTTGAAAAATAAAGTAGAATCTTCCTTGACCAACTTCAAATTAAGATTATCTTGTAGAATTCTTACGAAATTTTCCTTTGTTAATGGTTTATGATATATTCATAATCTATGACCATTTACAAGGAAAGTTAACTTTTTCTTCATCAATGGTTCTAATTTTGACCACTCCAATATCAAGGAAAATTTGAATCTCATAAGGTTAAAGCCAATGAGTTTGAAATTTTCCTTGAAAATATTTAAACTTTGAATCAAAAAGCAATGCCCAAGAACTAGGTTGGAATTTTATTTCTTTGATAAAATTATCGTGCCACCTTGATATTTGTTTTTGAAATATATTGTTCTTATGAATAGCATCTTGTCTTATCTCATCAAGTTCATTCAATTGCTCCATTCTTTGTCTTTGTGCTTCTGATAAATCAAGACCCAATTTAGTTTGTTGTTTTAAAATTCTTTATCTGGAACTCGATAGGAAACATGAATTTCTTTCCATAAACAAGGTCATAAGGAGTGTGTCCTGTTGTGTTTATCCATGTGGTACGATATTCCCATAAATATTCTAGAATATTTTCTGCCCAATCCTTTCTATGCAGATGCACAGTCTTCGTAAGAACTGCTTCAATTAATTTATTGGTAGATTCAATTTGTCCATTTTCTTGTGGATGATATGAAGTGGATTTCCAATGTTTTATTTTGTATTCCTCCATTATATTCTGTACCAATTTGGACGTAAATTGAATTCCTTGACCTGTCACAATTTCTCTTGGCACACCAAAATGAGTGAAAATATCCTCAAAAAGAAATGAAACTACAACATTTTTAGTAGCAAAAGGAAGTGCTTTGGCTTCTACCCATTTTGTGACATAATCTGTACAAACAAGAATGTGAATTTTTTTTCTTGATGGTGGATCGATTGGACCAAAGAAATCTAAATCCCATTTTTAAAAAGTTCAATAATTAGAGGCATTTCATTCGAAGGAACGAGCTTTCCCTTTCTTTGACAACTATCACATCTCTTAACATATTCTTTGGCATCCTTAAAAATATCATTCCAATAGTATCCTAAGAGAATAAATTTATAAGCAGTTATTTTATCAAAGAAATGTACTCCACATGGTTCATCATGACAAGCTTTTAATATCTCTGGTACGTAATCCTCTCTAACACATCTTTGAATGATTAGATTTGTTCATGTCTTGTACAATTCTTCATTTATCTATGAATAAGATACACTAGTTTGAATAAATTTCCTTTTATCTCTAGGAGACAAGTATGATGGTAACATCCTAGCGGCCAAATAATTAGCAATATCTAAAAACCAAGGAGATTTAATAGATACTACAAAAATATATTCATTGGGAAAATTACCTTCTACAGGAACACCGTTATTATCATTTTGAATTATAGATAGAAAATCAATAACTGTGTTTTTATTTCTGGGTCTATCCAAAATAGCAATATTGAATTCTTGTAATAAAAATAAGCATCTTATAATTCTTCCATTAGTAATTTATGTATTCGTTAAATATATAATTACAGAATGATCTATATGATTGGAAGTTTCATAACCAATGATATAACACCTGAATTTATTGATGGCATGTACAACGCTTAAAAACTCCTTTTGTGTTATAGTGTAACTCAACTCTGCAGGGGTCAAATTTTTGCTTGTATAGTAAATGGCACAAGTAGCCAAATATTTGTGTCCTATTACAAACCCTAAAGTTATATCTAAAGCATAAGTTGAAATGTGAAAAAGTAGTTTCCAATTTGGTCCTCTTAAAATGGGTGTTTGGGAAATATTTTCTTTCAATGTTTCAAAATATTTCTGGAAGTCATAATTCCAGATGAATTCACAGTATTTTGTAAGAAATTTGAAAAGTGGATAGGAAATATTTGAAAACTTTTCTATAAATATTCTATAATAGACAGTAAAACCAGGAAAACTTCTAACATTCTTTTAACAAGTAAGAATTGATAATTTAGAAATGACTTCTACTTTAGATGCATCCACTTTAATTCCATCTACTGAAATATGGTCTTATAAAACAATTCCCTCAACAAACATCATAAAAAAAATTTCATGGCTTAGTGAGAGATTTTATTCTTTACACCTAAAGAGAAAATTCTCCAATTTTTTAAGAGCTTATTCAAAATAGTTTCCATACACAGTAAAATCATCCATGTAAACTTCCACACAATCATGAATTAGATCATAAAAAATGATTAGAGGTCCCCTTTGGAATTTTGTGGGAGCATTACATAACCCAAAAGGAAATACTCGATAACATAAGTTCCCCATGGATAGGTAAAGGTTTTTTTATCTTGATCTTCTGGATCCACTTGGATTTGTCTATATCCACTTAAACCATCCAAGAATTAAAAATACATTTTCCCTGCCAATGTATCAAGGACTTGATCTATAAAAAGAAGTGGAAAATGATATTTTAAAGTAGATTCATTTTATTCCCTATAATAAATGCATACCTGCCATCTTCCATTATTTTTTGGAACACTTACCAACGGTGAGACCCACTAGCTATCTGATATTGGATAAATGAAATTCACATTTAACAATTTTTGCATTTCTTCTTTAAAATTTTCCCTTAGGTTTGGATTCATCCTCCTCTAGGGTTATCAGATTGGTTTGACATTTTCTTTAATATAAATATGATTCATACAAGTGTTAGGATCAATTCCTTTCATATCAATGTATTCACATGCATAGGTAGAGGAGTGTTCTTGTAACATCTTCACTAATTCCTTTTGAGATTCTTCCATATTATCATTGATATTCAAAACTTTCCCTAGAAAAATTTCTCTTAAAGAATTTCCAAATTTTCCCATAGAATGTAAATCCATTTTATGTGATGATAGATATTCAATATTAAATTGTTCTTGAAAACTTATATTTTGTTGACAATATGAGGAAGATTCATTATTTTCCATTAAATTCAAAATCAGATCTTCGTCATCTATTTGTGAAGTAGCAAAAAATGGTTGCATATCAAAGTTTTCATTATCGTCATATATCCATTATTCACTTTATACTTCTATTTTTTTTTTTTTCCAGAGGTTATAATGTGAATTTATTTGTTGAGCTTACATCAAATATAAGCATACCACCATATCTACAACTTATAAAAGCATCAACTGTAGCTATCCATGGTCTACCTAGAATCAATGGATGTCCTGCTAGATTATTATTGGGTGTTAAGATAATGAATTAAATAGGATATTCCCAAGAATATAAGGATACAAACACACCTAATACACCGTCAAGTTTGATAACATATATGTTTGCTAATTGCAATAATGCAGGTGTATATTGAATACTAGGAAGTTTCATTTTATCCATAGTTTGTTTACTCATGATATTGATAGTTTATCCTAAGTTAATCAGTGTATTTGGAATTTCAATACCATTAATATGTGTTTTCACAATGGGACTTTCTAGATCTAGATATTTCTGAACTGGTGTCTTTCCCATCATGATATCTGCAATTTTCCCAACTAACTAGATTATTTTTATTTCTTTTTTTTTATTTCTTCCTAGTTTCTTAATACTTAACTCCTTGATTGTCTTTGCAAGTATTGGTATTTATTTGATAGCTTGTAACACAGGAATTGTTATAAAAAATTTATTCAATTCATATATCATGCCATAATCTGACAATACAATTTGTTTCTCTACACCTTTGTCAATTTTCAATCTTTCAGGGAAAGGTGGATTTTGAACAGAAACTGAAGGTTGTTCTATAATGGGAGTTGAGTTTATTAGAGTATCATCATAATTTGTAGGGGTGGTTTGTTTATGAGGATCTTCCTCTTTATGAAGACATGCCTCTTTCTTAGAGAGGTCATCCTTCTCAAATTCCTCGATAATAACATATGGTTACTTCTTTTCCAATACTTTACCAGATCTGAGTTGAATATTGTTTAGATCTAATGGAGTTATCATGTAAGTTTGGAAATTCTTCCCTTCTAAATTGTAAATAGGTTATGATTTTTTATTATTTGGATTTGGAAGTGGTTGAGCAGCCAGTTGATTTGGATTTTGTGCAAATGGCAATAAAAGTTGTGGATTTGGATTTTGAGGTTGAGAGGGTTAAACAAGCTGAGGAAAATATTGTGGTGGAAAAACATGATAAGGTTTTTGAAATTGATGGTATTTAGGATACTTTCCATAAATATTTTTCCATCCTTGTGCCTAAGGTTGAGGCTAAGGTTTCCAAGGCATGGGTGCAGTCCAATTATTTTGTGGTGCTTGTGCATATCTTTGAGTGTTGAAACCTTGAGCCATATTTGATTGTGTATTTTTCCATGGTCTCTTAGCAATAAAACAAAGAGGTTCTATTTGATTTTGTGTTAGTTCCTCTTGATAAAAAACCTTTTTTTTAACAAGAATGGGTATGATTTTTATATTAAAATTCAAAATCGTTGGATTCTTGTCTAGCAGCAAAGTCTTACAAGTCTTTCTAGTCTATCAGTTATAGAGCTTATTACAAAAAAAATTCCCACAGCTTCAGCAGAGTTGCATTTGCTAGCAATGCCAAGAGTTATAAACTTCCTATATATACTATAGAATTTATGGAATACTCCTAAAAGAAAATTTTCAAAACACTACATCAAAATAAACTAACGGAAATGATTATAACCTAGGACGTTTGGACAAATCCCTTCTGATTTGATTGTACGTTGTTGTTGCTGGCTGTTGGGCTCGCCTATGCTCAGGTCCATTCCAGTATAAGTACGTGATTCAATTGTTGCCAGAAGGTTTTGGGTTTTCTTTCCTTTGTCATCTTGGTTCACCTGCTGACGGAGACTGCAAATCTTACTCCTTAACCAGGACATCAAATTTTCCTGCTCTGTGATCTTAATCTCTTGCAACATCATACTTTCTACAATGAATTTGTATTTGTTCCTAATATTGAATATCTATTTGTTCAAATTGATGTGTAGGTGGGCCAATTGAGCCTCTTACTGACTACAAATATCTTCTACTGATGGGGACAAGTCTAAGGGGGAGTCTAGATTATGCTTCGAATGGTCTATTTCCTTCCAATTTTTGCGGCGATGGATTCCAAGGTTTTATGAACCCGAGTCTCCTGTAATAATGGTAGTGTTCACCTCCTTGTTCTCTTGAAAACAGTGCAGAGACCTTTTTCCAATTGCACTCTTGAGAGCCACACAGAGATGACTCCTGACTTGAAGCCTCCCACTCTTGAATGAGGCTTTTCCCGTAACACCACTCTGCGCATTTGAAGAATGGTTTTGATGCAGGGGGAAGCCATTTGTTATCTTGTTTCGAAAGGCTAGCATGACATAAATTCTCATCCTTCCTCGATCATACTTTCTCCCGAGAAAATTCATTTCTCTACGAGTCAATTCCCTCTCGCATGCTCTCGTTTGAATCCAATTCACTTCATTTATAGTCATCGTATCCATGGTGCATGTGTATCGACCCTCCACCGGATTGATATGACTTGCCTTACCATAATCTGCATGGTGGGTGATTACATTTGGGGTGAGCTAGCTCCACCATGTGTCATGCTGAATCGGTGTGCCATGAGTGGCGAAAATTGAGTGGTAGCTGTGACATGTGCCTTGGGTGTTCAAGAGCTCCTGTTTCTTGTGAAGATTACCCTTGGTCCATTTGAGTTTGATTTCCATTATCATTAGGGAAGTTTGTGGATCTTAATTTATCTTCATAGCCTAAGGTGGCTTAGGGGTAGCACCATTTCCTAATTTTCTTCCTTATTTACCATGTTATTTAAATCCTGCATCACATGTCAAGGAGTCAGGATTTCAAAGTGGGGGATAAGACCTTATATACAACACCAGATCCTGGAATTATGTTTAATTATGCCTTTTTGTAGGGCTAAAGTGTTCCTGATTTCCCAAGTTGAGTTTCCAATAACATAAATAGCTCTACTATTATTCCTTAATGCTAGCTCTAGCCCTTTCCAGAGAGCCATTGCTTCAGCATGATTGTTCATTTTCGTTCCAATTCCCTAGGCATACTCTATTATGTTTGTGCTCTCGGGGTTATGAAACACCCCTCCCACTCTTGCTGACCCTGGATTTCCTTTTGAGGCACCATAAAAAAATATCACATTCTTATCTATGCCACTTAGCCATATGTTCAATTCATCCTGAGTAAAACAAAGTTTCCAGGGCTCTCCTCCTTTTGGTCTTGTAGGGAAACTTAGCTTTTTGATATTGGTGGTGTTGAGGAGAATCCACTTTTGTTCCACATCTGTAAGTTCTTCAAAATCCCCTTGCTTCCACTAACAATGGGATAGGACTGCCGAGAGTAGATGATAGGCTTTGGTTCCTATTTGGTGGGCTGTGGGGAGATTGTTCTGTAATATTTATTTTTTTATAGTGAGCTAGGTTTCCCAACATAAGAACTTGGGGAGAGAAATACAGTATCTCCTCGTAGGAATTTTGGACCAAATGGAGCTTGGGCAGGCATGTTTCTAGGAATGAAAAATACCAATAAAGGAGAGGGGGAGATTCCTGACCTGTATTACTTAAAAGTAGGTAGGTTTCCACATCAATTTGGTATAGTCACATTGGAATAATAAATGTTCCATTGTATCTTCTTCCACTTGGCATAAAGCTCATCTAGATGGCCCCGCTATGCCCCTTTTTCAAAGATTCTCTGTTGTAAGGATTTTTTTTTTGGGCTGCTTGCCACTAGAAAAGGTTGATCTTGGGGAGATTGTCCATATTCTAGATGAATTTCTATAACTGAGAATCTTGTTGCATTGGGGGTTCCAATATAAGATGGTGATATATTGTCTTGACCTTGTATCCTATTTCAGAATGAATCCATCTCCTAGAGTCCTTATTATTCCGATGCAAAGGCACATGTCCCTAGAGGAGGGAGAAGAGAGTGTTTCACTAATCAGCTAGATGGTGAGGTAGGTTCCTGTTAGCTAGATTCTAGCCCTTCCATCTTCCGTCTTCATGCCAGTCAGAGATATCAAAGAGAGTGTGGAGATGGTTTGTGTTATACCAATGATGAAGAGCGTGGAGGTCTTCCCTGAACTTGAGCAATCCTTCTTCATCAAGGCCATCTTCCCAGATTTTGATATCTCTTCCATTTCTAACCCGCCAAGTAAGATGGGAGAAAATAAGAGGAGAAAATTCTCTGCAAAGGCACCATATAGGTGATCCTTTAGATGGCCATTGCAATGAATCCAGTCTATTGGGCTTACTTTTGTCTAGATACTTCTTAATTATAGTTGACTACCACTAGCCCGAGGGGTTGGAGAAGAGCTTCCATAATAATTTGTCTCTCAGGGCTTTGTTGACCAAAAGTGGATCTCGGATGTCTAGCCATCCCGAGAGCTTGGAGGCCCGAGTTGTTTTCCAATTCGCCATATGAAATTTTTTATCATTTCCTTTGCCTCCTTTCTAGAGAAATTTATGGATCAATCTACTGAGATGATTTGCCACTCCATCTGGGTCTAGAAGAGTCGAACAATGATACAAAGGGAGAGATGATAGCATTGATTTGATGAAGACCATCCATCCCACTGGGTTTAGCCACCTAATTAACCAATTTTCAAATTTCTTTTTGATATTGTCAAAGGATATTTTCCATGCTAATATGGGGGTTCTGTATTCAACAATAGGCATCCCAAGATAAGTAAAGGTTTTCCAATTTATACCGCTTGGGAAAGCCAGGATTTCAACAATATATATGATTGTTTCCTCGAAGCAGTTCCACCCATATATCTGAATTTTATGGATATTCACCTCTCCTCCAGAAGCCTCCAAGTATTTGTCCAGAATTCCCTTGAATATTCTAGCTATAATCCTTGAGGCTCCTCCCAGTAGGATGGTGTTGTTAGTGAACTAGGAATGATTGATAGCTTTCACTCCCTTGAAAATGAGGATGCCTCCCAAATTTCCATTGTTGAGTTCCTCCAAATGGGACCGACTCAGAGCATCATCCATAATATTGTAAAGAAGTGGGGAAAGGGGACATCATTGTTGCAACCCTCAATAAGCCTGTAAAAAACCCAACCGGGCAACCGTTTAATAAAGGGGATATCCATGGTTGACATATACAAGCATTGATAGATTTGATGAATTTCTGGCTGAACCCAAATTTTGCTATGATCTCAAATAGGAATTTGTGTCTCACCCTGTCAAAGGTATTGGCCATGTCCAATTTAATTTCCATGCTGATGTTTCCTGCATTCTTTCTCGTGTGGATTTCCTCTTGAACCATGATTATGTTATCTAAGATTTTCCTACCTTGATGAACCCACATTTATTAGGTGAGATGAGTTTGTCCAAGAGGGGCTTTAATCGATTGGATAAAATTTTGGTGAGAATTTTGTAAGAAACATTACAAAGTGAAATCAGCCTGAATCTTGAAAAACTTACCGGTTTGGCGTCCTTTGGTATAAGACCTGAGAAAGATGGATTGATTCCTCCACTAATTTTATCTTTTCCCATTAACCATTGGAGCATTCAAAGTAGATTATTTTTAATTAGGAACCAGAAAGCCCTATAAAAGTGCATAGTGAATCCATCTGGTCCAGGGGATTTATCTGGATCCATAGACCAGATAGTATCTATCACCTCCTCTTCCCAAATGGGCGCTTCCAAGTCCTCGTTGTTCTTCCTCGTGACTAGGATTGGGATATTTGCGAGGATATCTTCCCCCTGTCCTTCCATTTCCATTCTCGTCTCTGTGTAGAGATTCTAGAAATGAGTGAAGGTTGTTTATTTCAATTCTTCCAGCTGAGTGTTTTTATCATTGTTTTCAGTGGTGATTTCCAAGACCTTATTATGTTGGTCCTTCACTTTAGCCCATATGTGGAAGAATTTAGTGTTTTTATCTCCGACCTTCAGCTAAAGACTTCGTGATTTTATTCTCCATTCCTCCTCCTCTTTTCTCTTTTGAGTATAAATTTTTCTTCCCAATTATTTTTATCTATTTAGTAGTTCGTTAGTTACCTTTGTCGTTTCCATGTCATGGGTCAGGTCTTCCAACTTATATCATGAACTACTCATTCCTAGTGTTTCAGTATTCCTAACTAACCGTATTCTCACATTTTACTTTGAGTTCTGCTCCCAAAAGAAGCTGATATCCCCTGGATGTATCGTCGATTTTCAACCATGTGATGACTTTTTCATCAATTCAGTGATGATTGAAGCTTTAAATGGATTGGACCTCATTCCATATTTTCCGTCGATGATACAGAATATCATATGATCCTAATGTTAGTGTAGAAATTTGTTGAATAATGATTAATTATCCACCGAGACTATCCTGATCACATACAATTCGAATTTATATGCAAAACATAATCTCTTCCACTCAGATCATCACACATGCGGAAATAAAATCAAGCGATAACACATCAAATCATCATACACATTAACACAGTATGTATGGGGAAAGCTTATAGCTGAAAACCCCGCAGCTATTGTGTATATTATAATGGAGAAATCATGTAACAAACTCAATACAATACTCCTCACAAGTACTCAGTACTATCTCATGAAGTTACACACAAACTAGCTCAGTTTTGAACAGGTTACTGGTTCAAAACTCACCGCCAATTGCCTTGCCTTTATTGCGCAATCCAGGCCTGTCTATATAGAGATCCAAGGTTCGAATCTCCTTGGCTTGACAGCGCAATCATCATGGGCAATTCCTCCAAGTGTGGTGCAAATCTCATGCACAACTGATGTCGCAACTGATAGCTATCTCAACCCTTTCATCTACCTCTTTCACCGGTCTCCACTGAACTGTCCATGCACTGTAGTGAACTGATGTGTTCTTGAGTTGAATATTGAGTTAATAATTAGTGAATTAAATAATATTTAATTCACCTGCAATTTCATAACTAATTACTAAGTAACTGACCAACTATCAACTAAATAAATAGAACATGCCAACTCACTAGTCAGTTTCATTAACTCCACTTTCAAACCGCCATCTAAGTCCAACTAGTTTGTAATCCAGCGGCTATGCCATCAAACCCTCGAATAATTTAATTCCTTCCTCATTGATGCATGAGCCACTTCATAGGCTCGAACTGAAGTGCCTCCAAGAGAGTAAATCAAGAATAGGCATTTCAATATTAATAGGTAATAATATCAAGTAAAATGTAGACAGTACTAAAAATAGACCACTAATTCTTATGGATTGGATAGTAGGTCACAAATAGAGTCCCACATATTTTACCAACATGACCACGCCTCCAAGATCCCCAAACTGAATCCTCAACCATGCTTCATATGTCTAAAAATAGACTTTGCGCCAGAATTTGCCTGCGGGCCCACTTAGTGAAGGCGACTTCATTTCACTAAGCTCCATCATCTTGCTGCATTTTCAACACTCCCTCTCGGCAAGATATGGATTATCTGCAACCCCTATCCTGCCTCTGTGGAATTCGAACTTGCTCCTGGTGAGCGCCTTCGTCAGGATGTCGGCATCCTGATCCTCCGTGGGAACATATGAAAGCATCATGATTCTTCGCTGAACACAATCTCTGATATGATGGTACCTAATGTCGATGTGTTTGGACCTATCATGAAATACTGGATTAGCCGAGAGCTTGATGCAGCTCTGGTTATCACAGTAGATCACTGTAGGCTCCAAATGCAACCTGAACAAACCTGCGAGGATCTTCCTCATCCAAATAGCCTCACATGCAGCCAAGCTTGCTGCCATGTACTCGGCCTCTGCTGAGCTGAGTGCCACGGATCTCTGCTTCCTGCTGTACCAGGAAACTGCTGTCGACCCAATGCTGAAAACTCCTCCAGAAGTGCTCTTCCGGTCCGTTGGACTCCTTGCCCAATCTGCATCAGTGAAGCCAGAAAGCTTCGCTCCATCCTCCTGTCTGTACCATAGACCATATCCCGATGTGCCTCTGATATAGCGCAATACATGCTTGCCTGCCTTCCAAAAGAGCTTGGTAGGCTTAACCATAGCTTGCGAAGGCTGGTTAACTGCATAGCATATATCGGGTCGTGTATTGACCAGATACATAAGCGACCCCACCAACTGTCGATAGACAGTGGCATCCACTACCTCCGCTGAAGTAGCATCCTCCTTCCTCCAACCACCGGGAAGAGGAGTGTCAACAGGCTTGCAGCCTTGCATGTTGAACCTCTCCAGAATCTCCCGAGCATACTTGCCCTGAGAAACAAACAGTCCTCCGCTGCGCTGCCAAATCTCCAATCCCAGGAAATAATGAAGGATGCCCAAGTCCTTCATCTCAAACTTTCGTGCAAGATCCTCCTTGCATGAAAGTATCAACTGCTCATCGCCAGTCAAAATCAGATCATCTACATACAGTACGATGATCAACAGCTTCCCCTCCACCACAATCTGGTACAGGTTTGGATCCGCCTCACTCTTGGAGAATCCAAGCCCGGTGAAGTAGCTGTCTATCCGAGTGTACGAAGCACGAGGTGCTTGCTTCAGCCCGTACAGTGCTCTCTTGAGTCGGCACACATGCGACTCACTGCTGAAGATCTCAAAACCTTCAGGCTGCTCTATGTACACCTCCTCCTCAATGACTCCATTGAGGAATGCAGTCTTCACATCCATCTGATGAATGTGCCACCCCATCTGCGCTGAGAGAGCAAGGATCGTCCGTATGGAAGAGTACCTTGCGACAGGTGCAAAGGTCTCCTCATAGTCAATCCCCTCAATCTGTGAAAAGCCACGGGTGACAAATCTCACCTTTTACTTCTCCACACTCCCGTCAGCTGCTTGCTTCACTTTGTAGATCCATCGCGAACCCACCACTGATTTCCCCACCGGTCTTGGGACAATCTCCCATGCATTGTTTCTGATGATCGAATCATATTCTTCGATCATGGCATCAACCCATGCAGGTTCCTCCACAGCTTCCTCAAAACAGGATGGCTCTGTCACAACACATTGACTCACAAGAGCCATGTATCCAGTGTACCGATCCGGTGACTACCTCTGTTTGCGCTGTGCTGTAGGTGGTCCTACAACCTTCTCTGCATCCCGAGCCAGTCGCTTAGCTTCTGTAGTGCGCATGCGCCCTCTGATGGTTGGCGCTGCGTGGGTGGTTTCTTCCACCTTCTGAACCTCCTCTTGTGGCTGATCCACATTCGGAAGCTCCTCCTTAGGAACTAACAGCTCCTCATCTGCATGAAAGTGTAGCTCCCTCTCAAGTGAACACTGCATGGCTTTCTCCTCCTGAAATTTTATATCCCGTCGCATAACAGTCTTTCGACTGTCTGACAAATACACCCGATAGTTGTGAGGTGTATCAGTGTACCCCACAAATATTCCAACCTCAGCAGTTGAATCTAGCTTCCTTCTCGCATCCTTCATCACATGCATGTAGACAGGAGAACCAAAGATCCGCAAATGGGAAATATCAGGCCTCTTTCCAGAATAAGCCTCCTTCGGTGTACTCATGCCAAGAACCTTGTGAGGACAACGGTTCTGCACATACACTGCTGTATTGCATGCCTCAGCCCACAAGTGAAGGGGTAGGCCCTGATCATGCAACATCGCCCGTGCAGCACCCACGATCGTTCTGTTCTTCCGCTCAGCCACCCCGTTCTGCTGTGGGTTATGGGGTGCGATGAGCTCTCTCGGAATCCCTTCTGCGCTGCAGAACTCCTTGAATTCAGCCGAGATGAATTCACCACCGTTATCACTCCTTAGAGCAATCACCTTCTTCCCCGACTCCTTCTCGACCAGTGCTTTAAACTCACAGAACTTCACGAATGTATCGCTCTTCTTCTGCATGAAGAAGATCCAGCACTTTCGAGAGAAATCATCGACAAATATCACATAATACTTGTGCTTTGCTATCGAAGCAACTGAGAAAGGACCACACACGTCTGTGTGAACTCTCTCAAGGATCGTCGTGGCGTGACTATCCTTCTCGTGAAAGGTGGCTTTCACATACTTCCCTAAAGTACACCCCTTGCACTGATCTGACTGCGCAAGGGTGCCCTTAGGAAGTCCAGTAGATATCTCCTGCAGAATCTTCAAAGCTCCATGGTGAAGGTGGCCCAATCTCCTGTGCCACAGTTCGCCCTCATCATCCCGACTCACCACTTCTCCCGCCTTGCATGCCATAGCTGCGCAGTCATCTACCTGCAACTGATAAAGGTTCTGAGTTCGAACCCCTATCTTCCGGGTCTCTCTAGTAGTCTTACTGCGCAGGAAGGCTTTTCCTTCGCTGAAGACCACATCATACCCCTTATCCTCCAACATCGCCACAGAGATCAAGTTCTTCTTCAATCCAGGTACATGCATGACATCCCTCAATACAAAGGGTTTACCGGACTCCCTCTGAAAGGATATGGTACCGATACCAGTCGCACTGTATCTACCATCATCGCCCATCTCAATGTGCACACCCCAAATCTTTGTCCTCCAGATCTGAGAACAAATCCCGATCTCCCGTCATATGAAATGACGCACCGCTGTCCAAGAACCATAACGATCCCAACACACTTGAAACCAAGCATGCGATCAGTGAAAATTCAAGCTCGAACTATGAAGCCAAAGCTTCTCCATCTGCAGATCTTCCCGCTTGCTTGTTCTTCTTCTTCTTTGGACAATTGGTAGCATAATGTCTGTGATCATGGCAGTGAAAACACTTCACTTTCGCCATATCCTTCTTCTTGCCCTTTGCACCACAATGAGAGGTTTTCTTACCCTTCCCCTTCTTTGCTTTGGCAACCAAAGCGTATTTTTCTTCATCAGCTCCCTTTGATGAAGATCCATCTCGAGTAGTCCTCCTTAACTCCTCCTGCATGAGATCCGCCCAAAGGCGCTCCCATCCCGGCAGCTTCTCCCGACCATTGACACTATCTTGATATGAGTGCCAAGCCTTCGGAAGACCAAGGAGAGCCAGGTCGACCATGTCCTCATCTTCGACGGTCACCCCCACACTTCCCAGCTCATCTCTGCATTGAGTGAACTTCGTGAGGTATTTGGCGATACTGTCGCCTTTCTCCATCTTGATGTTCCTGAGCTTATCTTTGAGCGCTAGCTTCCTTTGGTCGCTCTTACTCTGGAATAGATCCGTCAAATCTTTCCACATTAAATATGGAGAAGCCTTTCCATGCAGGCTGGATACAATATGATCCTTGACGCCCTCCAACAGGATCCTTCGACACTTCGCCATCTTCTTTTGCCATGCTTCGACTTCAGCAGGATCAGTGGGCTTTTGAACATCCGTATATATGAACTCCTTCAGACCATTATCTTCTAATACTTCCTCCATGTGATCCTTCCATGAAACATAATTCGAACTGCCTTCAAGAGCATATTCGAGTCGCAAACCGTTGAAAGACATTTTCAACACTGGCACCAAGAAAACAAAACTGCTGCAAAATTTCGAATTCCACTTCAAAGCTCAGCCGCTCTAGATCTGTGAGAACAAATTATTTCTAGCACAGAGATTGACTGCAAGGGGCATTTACCAGACCTTTCACTTTCCGAAGAAAGATGAATCCGGAGGCTACCTGGCCCGCATGCAGACTCTGTCTACCGAAATAAGTTTGTAATCACCGTGATGATCAATCTCTGCTTCAATAGCTCCGATACCATGTAGAAATTTGCTGAATAATGATTAATTATCCACCGAGACTATCTTGATCACATACAATTCAAATTTATATGCAACACATAATCTCTTCCACTCAGATCATCAAACATGCAGAAATAAAATCAAGCGATAACACATCAAATCATCATACACATTAACACAGTATGTATGGGGAAAGCTTATAGCTGAAAACCCCACAACTATTGTGTATATTATAATGGATAAATCATGTAACAAACTCAGTACAATACTCCTCACAAGTACTCAATACTTTCTCATGAAGTTACACACAAACTAGCTCAGTTTTGAACAGGTTACTGGTTCAAAACTCACCGCAAATTGCCTTGCCTCTATTGCGCAATCCAGGCCTGTCTATATAGAGATCAAAGGTTTGAATCTCCTTGGCTTGACAGCACAATCATCATGGGAAATTCCTCCAAGTGTGGTGCAAATCTCATGCACAACTGATGTCGCCACTGATAGCTAACTCCACCCTTTCATCTACCTCTTTCACTGGTCTCCACTGAACTGATCATGCACTGTAGTGAACTGATGTGCTCTTGAGTTGAATAATGAGTTACTAATTAATGAGTTAAATAATATTTAATTCACTCCACTCATAACTAATTGATTATCTAGTTAAACTAATCTCAACTAGTTCAACTAAAATAAACAGAACACAACTCCACTAGCTGTCTCATTAACTCCACCAAACTTCTGCCACTGAAGTCCTAACTGAAGTCAACCATGCATGATGCCATAAAACCCTTGGGAATAGCGTAATTCCTCTGTCAAATGCATGAGCCACTTCTGTAGCTCGAACTTAAGTGCTCCAAGAGAGTAAACTGTTGTTTAGAGTCCAAATATTATTAAGGGTAAATAATATTTGACTTCCCTATTTTTAGGATAGGCAGTCTAAAAATAGACTTCGACCTCTTCGACCTATAGGTCACAAAAATAGAGTCCCATATATTTTTACCAAAATTACCAATGCTCCAAGAATCTCAAACTGGAATCCTCGAACCATGCTCCATATGTCTAAAAATAGACATAGTCTAAAAATAGACTTTGCGTCAGAATTTGCCTGCGGGCCCACTTAGTGAAGGCGACTTCATTTCACTAAGCTCCATCATCTTGCTGCATTTTCAACAGGGTTAGTGACAGTATCCACCTTATAATCCCTATTAGCCAGTAAAAAAGCTGAGTGTATCATTATCCGGTTCAGTCGCATTGCTATGTGATCCTCCCCTGTTCGTCGGTTTGACTAGGTGAAATTTTTGGATCTGGGTTTGAGGCCTTCTAAGTCCCATTGAGTGAGGAGGTCATATAGATGTTCTGTGGAAGGATCCCTAACTTTTTTTCCTCCACATTTCTCATTTTCTAGATAGGTGGTGTTGAAATTTCCCATCAAGATAGTGTGATTATGGTGATCCTCAGATTTGAGTTTGTTCAAAGTCTGCCAGAACTATGTTTTTTCTAAATAAGCTACCGGAGCATATATATTATATAGGTTCAGCCTTTTCTTAGTAAATTTTTTTTCCAAAAGAGTTATAAGGTTACTCTGATTTTTTACCTGGTGGATGAGGGTGAAGATTTGGCTGTCCCATATGGTGCAAATTCCCCTAGAGGCAACCGCCGCCATGATTCCCTTGTGCCAAAATTGTAAGGTTGTCACTAGCATTTCTAATTCTCCTAACTTAGTCTCTTGGATACATAGGAATTATGGATTGAGGGTGGTGATTGTGTCCTTCATTCTTTTTACTTTTTGAATGCTTCCGAGTCCTCAACAATTCCAAGAGATTAACTTCATTATTGACTTTAATTTTGAAGGGCCCTACATGCCTCCTTAAGGAGGCATCTTCTTTATGTATCTCTTCCTCTTTGTATCCTTTAAATGAGTATAAGCACGGTTTTAGGCCTAAATTTTTGTCTCTTTCTGTGAAGATTTACCTGACCTCTCGATTGGGCTTTTTGTCTTTTTTTTCCTTGGATCTTCTTGTATGGAAGTTTCTTTTTCCTTCTGTGCTGCAGAGTTTTCTCTAGGTATTTTTCTGCCTTCCCCTTGTTTTCCTATATCTTGAAAAAGGGTTACATTGGTGGGTTGATGATTTGGATATACTACCAATAACTAGATATTTTCTATTGTTTATTTCACTACTCCTTCCATTTTCTGGGGTTGGGTCTGAGGCTAAGACTAGTTGTCGGTCCTATCTAGTTGCATCGTTTCATTATCTCCCAGATTTTCTAGTATGGCGAAGTTGTTTCTCTCTTGTCACTTATTATTGGAGCTTGAAGGTTAATATTACCGTTTGTAGAGAAGAATTATTCTTGCCTTTGGTCATAGGTTGTTTGGGAGCTCCTGTTTCTCCCTCTGTGGTGTTGGGAGTTTATTTCTTTGAGGTCGATCCTTTTGTTGAGTTCTTTTTCTTCTGAGTTTGCCTCTGTTCTTGATCTGGGGTTTCTGGTTTTTCTACGCATGCTCCCTTTGGGAATTCTGTTGCAAAGTTTCCATATTCATGAAATTGCTTTCATTTGAAGAGGAGTTGGTCATAGTCCAAGGGTTGAATATGTGACCAGCCCCCATTTTCCAGTACTATTTATGTCGGTAAGCCCTTCTCCAGATCTAGTTCTACGCATATCCTTACACAGGAAAAAAAAATTCCCTTAGGTTCAACCCTATCAACATACCTTCCTAAAGTGTTCCCAATGGCCCATAGTCAGCCATCGTCCCAGCAAGAAAGAGGCAGTCGAGGCAGTTTTACCCAAACAGGAACGCATGTGGGTATATCATCCTCAGGGTCAAAATCT
Organism: Pinus albicaulis; assembly: GCA_034641835.2. NCBI lineage: Eukaryota > Viridiplantae > Streptophyta > Pinopsida > Pinales > Pinaceae > Pinus > Pinus albicaulis. Next base: position 383,339,730 of record CM076579.1, on the reverse strand, counting down.
AGAGTCCATTTATTCAGATATAGTCCTCTTGGTCTGAAGAAATTAGGCCTGCTTCAAAATATCAGATATTTGTCTTCTACAAATTGAATAACAAAGGAAAATAACCCCTTACCCACACTGAAAACTGAGATATCTCCTGTTGTGAGTGGTTTCCGGATTTTCCTACCCATTGCTCCATGAAGGTTGGGGACAACCACATTCCAGTGAACTTCCCAACGAGGCCTCTTTTCAAAAATATTTTTGATTTCTTGCGAAATGAGATTTATGGAAGTTGGACCTTTGGAGCATTTTCTAGTATTTTGATGAACTTCGAACCTCCATTTCGGTTTTTGGCCTTCTTCTGTAGTGCGTGAACCAGTGCTACTAATTTCGGATCTTCATCCAAGTTGTGAGGTGCGGTAGGGGGATTAGCCCCCTCCTGATCCATTGTTGTGCAAGGAAAACAATGATGAAAATCTGAGTTCTCTGAAGCCCTATGCTAAATCATTAGCCATTCATGACTCCAAACCCTAATATTTCTTCGTAGAGCTCATTCCCTCCTCTGATACCACGCATACACTAGTGCATTCCTCTTTATAAACAAATTTAAGACCTGGTATTAGAGGACATTCCTTTCTATAATTATTTTTTGCACATATAACACAGGTTTCTACACTTTTTAAGCCAAGAGGACATTCTCTCAAGGCATGCTTCTTTCTACATTTTGGACAAAATATAGATAATGAAGCATTTTCAGCCTTTTTCTTGTTTTGTATTTTAAGGGTACCTATTTTTTCGATAAGAATCCCCAAAATATATGTTTTGAAATTGTCAAGGAAGTTCCCTATTTCTGCTCTACTTATTGTTCCATCTACAGATTTATTTATCCTAGACATAACCGGATCTCTTGGATTTTTCTCAGTTCTAGCCTTACCTTTTGAAATATGTGTACAAAGTTCACAAATGTGTAATATTCCCAATTAGCCATGAGCTAGTTGGAATATTAATTTTTGTTTTTTTGCTTTGTTTTATGAATAAGAGGACAATGGAGGTCCATAATTCTCCTTAATAATGAATAAATAAATGCCAGTGTAAAAGGAAAATATCTTGGCATCTTAATTAAGAACCCTTAGGTGTGAAAAGGGGCTGGAACATCTTAACTAGGTCAACTTTGACCAAATAAATAATGATGTCATCGAGGAGTGGCAATCAACGAGGGAAAACACAGTTTTAGATGGAGACACCTTGCATGGAGGTAGGATCATAAATGGATGGGGCTTAGGTTTTGTAAGCTCATATCTTATAAAAGGAAGAGGATGGCAGCCATAATGATTATGTATTGGTATATGATATTTCTAAATATATGGTATGTTTAGACATATAGCTTTCTCTAGCTATTTAGCTGAGATTGTTGTGTTGTTTATCACTGGGTGTTCCTGATCGTGAATCCCACCTCTTCCATTGATAATCTCATGGAGGAGTCTTGTACTTCACTTCCACTATTAGGCATTTGGCCAAAGCTTCATCTTACATCTACAACATAGATTGTGTTGAGGGTTGAGTTGTTTTGTAAGTTGCAGTAGTGGAGACCATATTTGGGTCACTTCAATACTTATTTTCAGTGGAGAAGGGTTCCTTTCCACTGGGAGGATAGTAAGTAAGGCCCTTGTGCATATTTTCAGATATTGGCATCAGGCCACTTATTTATTTTCCCCTACAACGCAATTTATTTCTAGATCTGCATTATTTTGAGGGAGAAGTTGCAGGGTGTTTTGGCACACCGTTTGGAGAGGAGGTTTTCTAGAGAAGGGATTAGTCCTTGATCTAGAGATTCTATTGGAGGAGGATGCATTATTTATCATATCATATCAGCCACACTTTCCAGATCTATATTTTTCAGTGGATCTTCAGCCCTAGGGCTTAGATTCCCATCTTATACATGATGTTTTGTTGAAAACCATTGAGGGGTTCCTCAAATGAGGTTGTATAGTGCCTAGATCTGTATTAGATATATCTTTTGAGGCATATATCAGCCCATGTTATTTTGTATCTTCATTTTTTTTAGCAGTTCCTTCTAAACAATGTTGTAGCACTCTTCCGACATTTTGATATATAGTAGCAGCACCTCTTTTGAGGGTTTTGTCCTTTGGAGGCTTGTTCTATCCTATTGTACATATTATGGCCCATTTATTATGTATATTTTGATGTTTTTATTATGATTATAAGGTCTCCATATTGGCCTCTTGATTTTATATGATGTTTAACACTATTCTTCCAACATTTTGCACTATATTCCCACTTTTCCCATTTGGGAATATTACAGTGTTATCAAAGCATAATCTTGGCACAACCTGTGCATATTGAAAATCCAATATGTCATATAAAGAAGGAGATCCTCTTACTAATAGAGAGAAGAGGTATCAAAGAAGAAGACATCGAAAGTTTTATTATACAAATGACAAATAATACAAGGGTAAAACCCCTCTATCTGGAGGGGAAGATGAGGAGAAGGAGTTTCCTAAGATTATTCTCAAAGTTATGCAAGACATTGCTAGAGAAATAAAAGAGATGAGAATGGATAGATATAAGGGATCCCCTAAAGGATTTCAACATGGTGAAGGCTCCGACATTTCTCATCACTGGAGTGATCAACCAATGCAACAACAACAAGTTTCCCAATGCTCTACAATGCCTACATTCTTGGCAGTGGGAAATGAAGGGTTTCAAGAACAAGAATCCCTTGAAGAATATTTCATGGAGTATGAGTCTAAAAATCATAGATTCAAGAACCACTTTATTTTTCAAAAATTATTTCAAATCAAGGACAATAGGATACCCAAACATCAAAATAAAGGTGGAGGATTCATTCAGAATCATGATCTACACCACACTATGGGAAGATTTTTCTTACCCAACTTTGATGGGTCATCTAAATGCACTGCCAAATCATGGGTAGACAAGCTTGACATCTACTTCCAGTTGAACAAAGTTCCAGAGATGGAGGCCATTAAGACAACAACGCTTCATCTTGAGGGTGAAGCACATGATTGGTGGTTCCATGGCTTTTCTACATTGGGTCATGCCAATGTGACTACATATTTAGAGTTCACAAGGAGGTTGGTGGAGAGGTTTGATAGAATAGATCCTGAAGCACCATTCATGGAGCTTGCAAAGCTAAAATAGTCAAGTAATCCAGAAACTTATATTTTTGAATTTTTAAGACTTTCTGTTATGGTTCCTAATTTATTTGCAGCAAGAAGGGTCTATATGTTCATTGACAGGTTTGATGAGCCTATCCATGGGTTGGTTAAGTCTACCAAGCCCACTACCTTTCAAGATGCTATTGAAAGGGCTATAGATCTTCAATATGCCTTGCCAAAAGAAAAGGAAACTTTTCAGCATAAGCCCTCTTTGCCATCCAAGGGAAAATATGAGAAGGCTCCTCTTTAAAAGGAGAGCCAATACAAAAAACCTCTTGATGATGATTTCCGAAGATATTTGAGGAGGAGGAAGCTTTTCTTCACATGCCAAGAGTCTTGGCACTTGGACATAAATGTGTAGCAAGAAAGTCACACTACATAGAGGTCTTATCAGATGATGAGGAGGAAGAAGAAGAAGAACAAGAGAGGGGTCACAACGCTAGAAAAGCAGGAGATGAACCACCACCACGAGGGGGTGAGGATGGATAAATTTCTCCAATTAGAGGGACTCTCACATCATTAAGAGTGGTATCCAACTATCATAAAACTTCCACACAAGAAACATAGTTGAATTTTCATAGTGGAAGTAGGGACTTGATATTCCCATCTATTATGCATATGAGATTGGTCCATGAGACTCACTCTCTTGTGGTAAACCACCTGGGATGCCACATGATCTAGATTTGGTGACAGATGTCTCACATGATGATGCACCATTAATAGATCCAAGAGGAATGGGAGCATTAGAAGACCATGATACAATGCTAAGAATCTTGGGTAGGCTCAAGGAGGGGGGAGACATTCTCCCACTATCATCATTACCCACTTTCACATCTCATACTATGCTGAGAGGAAATGTTGCAGGATTGGAGGATGACACCATCATGGTGCAAGGAGACCATTACCTGATTATGGAGACTCAGAATATGTTCTCAATTGAAGATAAATCTCCCCTACATGGTAGAATATGGTGGCCACACATGCGTTCTTTGGCTAAACTCAAGAGGTTTTGGATGGATGATAACTTCCCATGGGAGACTAACCTCTAAAAGCTTCAACCGTTACTTGAACATGAGCATATGCAAGAAGAGCAACAAGGAGGGAATAAAAGCATCCCAATGAGTACCTTTGGAATGGGAGATGTCAAGGAGAAGGGAAGCCATACGATAGATGTTCTTTGTGATAGATCATCAGTGCTCTCACTATGTAGGATAGATCCATATTGGAAATCCCAACTGTTGGCAGATTATTCAAAGGATATTTTTACATGCATGATACTTGATGACCAACTACATGAGGAGGGCTATTTAGTCCAATATGAAGTCATCTATTATCATGGTAGGATATTCTTATCAAGAGCCTCCAAGTTCAAGGAGAAGTTGCTACAAAGAGAACATGAATAATTCCTTTTCATCCATACTTATTCCATGAGAGCCTACAACACTATCATGGGGAGCTACACTTGGGAAGGCTTTGAAGAGGAACTATATCAGAATTTTTAAAGATACATGAACCATGTGGATATGGGAGAGATACATGACTCAATGAAGGAGTTATCACAACCACCTCTTTCCTCTTTTGGAATGAGAGGGGATCTATCTATGGACCACTTTATTTGTATGAGCAGAAATTTTGGTAAGGAACATGCTTATGTACATGATGTTTCATTTGATGATTAATTTAATTCCTTTACCATGTATATGCAAGCAATAGCACCAAGGAGGAGCATTATTCCCTATAAAATTCATGGCCAACTTTGGGCCATAAACATTTATGAACATGGCCACTCCCTTGGAGGACATGGGGAGATGTTGTATCATTGTGGGTGCACCCCAAAAGCACCAAACATATCTCACACTTTCAGCCATTGTGAGAAGACTTGGGAAGCAAGAAAGTGGTGGGGAAACCACTTACCATATCATTATCTAATGCAGTCAGGACATTTATTGTGCTGGTTCCACATGTGGGACTATGACCCACCTCCATTTTTACAAATTTTTGTTTGTATGTACTTAGTTGTGATCCCATACATTGATGATGTGCTAATTCTTTTATTGGAATGATTGGAGGGAGGATGGGAGGAATGTATATGCCCTATGGGAGATAGATTCTCCATGTTCATTATGCTACATGTTTCAGGGAGAACATTCGGAAAACCATGCTTGTTTCATTGGAACTATTGTCTCCTTGTAGGATGAATTATTTACATCTCATAAGAACTTTGGTGGAGAATTTCATGGAGGGATGGATTGGGAGAAACTTAGCTTATGAGGGAAGATTATCACATGATAGTGTCACCAATGGTGGAGGGGATGAGTTTCAACACTCAACTTGTCAGTTTCTTGAGGACAAGCAACATTTGGGAAGGGAGGACTGTAATATTCCCAATTAGCCAAGAGCTAGTTGAAATATTAATTTTGTTTTGCTGATTTGTTTTATGAATAAGAGGAAAATGGGGGTCCATAATTTAATATTCCCAATTATCTTATTTATAGTTGGAATATTATATTTTACTTCTATTTTTAGTTTAGAAGAATAAAATGGGTAAGGAGACCCTTAAATCTCTTTAGTAGGAATAAAACACTTCCAGTGTGAATGTGGTTCAGTTTAGGTAGGAAAGATAAAGTCACCTTGGGTGTGAAAGGGAGAAATGCATGTGGACTAGATAAAGGTTGACCAAATCAACAACACTACCAAAGAAGATAGTGGAGCTAGTGGGAACATCGTAGTTTTGGAGGAGGAATCTTTGCATGTAAGTAACCTCATAAATGAGTGGGGCCAAGGGTGAGGGAGCTCACCAAGAATATAAGGGAAGGGATGGTAACCATGAGATGAATTAATAATATTGCCTATGTTTGAGTCTTATGACTTATTGCATGCTTCAATTGTTTAGTTGGGTTTGTTGTACTATTTAGTACAAGGGTATTCTCATGCAGGAATTCCTCACTCCTCCTTGGAGGACTTGTTGAATAAATCTGAGAGGAGTATTCTAGGCTTTATTTCCACCATATGGCATTGGTCCAAGAAGTCATATTCAGCCATAGTGCATTATTCTTTAGAAACTACGTTATTTGTCATGCTGTTGCAGTGGAAGGGTCAAAACCCCTGTTGATGAGCTAGTTTCCTAGTGAAAGGATCGACCTTTCACCCAGAAAGCTAGTAAGAAGAAGTTTCAGAAATTTCTTTCTCTTTTCAGCCATACATATGCAGATTTGTAGTCAAACAACATGATTTAGCCATAGATTTGCAGTTTATACTTTTTGTATCTCATGCCCTTCAAAGAAACCCTTGCTGGGTTATCTTGAGATTGTGTAAAAGAGACTAGATCTCCATTTTTTTTAGATCTTTGAGTATTATATCAATAGATCTATTTTTTTCTATATTTCTGTAGCATAAACCCTCATTAAACTGTGTTTTCACATGCCTCAAAAATTTTGTGTTGCAGTAGTCATGGAGTTTTAGTGTTTTTGGGCTATATTGGGCTTGGGAGATCTGTTTAACTAAGCTAGAATGATTTTTTTATGATCCCATTGTATATTTGGGTGCTATAATAATAAAATAATGGATCCATGTGATGTTCTTGATTATTATAGCTTAATTTTCTGAAAAATACATTTTTGGTGCCTATATTGTTTCTTTTCCCATTTGGGAATATTACATTGGTATCAGAGCTATGATCTTGACTCAGCTTGTGGGTACCATACATCTATAGCCCATGGAGGAGAGAGAGATCTCAAAAATCCTTCTTCTCACTCTGCAGGACATTGCCAAAGATATCAAGGAGATGAGATTTGAAAGACAGAAGGAATCCCCTAGAGGGTTTCACCATGGAGAAAGATCCGACACCTCAAATTTATGGTGGGAGAAACTAGTAGCACAACCTTCTTCACAATGCTCCACTATGCCCACATTACTATATTTGGAAGCTGAGGAAGGAAGACCCTTGAAGGAAGAAACCCTTGGTTATTATTTTGTAGAATATGAATCTCAATCCTGAAGATTCAAAGAACATTTCAAATTTCAGGAGTTCTGTTAGATCAAGGATGGTAGGAGATCCTTCAATCACCATAAGAAGGAAGGGTATATTCATAATTCAGATCTACAAAATAGTTTGGGAAGGTTCTTTTTTCCCTCTTATGATGGATCACCCAAGTGCACATCCAAGGCCTGGGTAGAGAAGTTGGACACTTATTTCCAACTCAATAGAGTTTCTGAAGTAGAGGCTATCAAAATAGCAGCGCTGCAGCTAGAAGTTGAGGCACATGAGTGGTGGTTCCATGGGTTATATACACTTGGGAAGGCTAGTATCACTTCATATTCAGACTTCACCAGGAGGTTAGTGGAGAGATTTGACCTCGGGGATCCAGAGGCTCATTTTTTTGGGCTAACCAAGCTCAGCAAATGGGAGATTTAGAAACATATATCTATGAGTTTCTAAAACTTTCAGTTATGGTATCTTACCTCATGATGAACTAGAGAGTATGCATGTTTATTGATGGGATGGTTGAACCATTGCATGGGTTGGTAACATCCACTAGACCAACTACACTCCAAGAAGCTATGGAGAAGGCTAGGGATTTGCAGCATGCCTTACCCAAGCTCAAAGAACCCTTTAAGCAAAACATTTCTTCTTTCCCAAGGGAGAATTAGGAGAGGACACCTCTTGGTAATAGAGATATAAGGAAGAAAAAACTGTGTTTCACTTATCAAGAGCCATGGGTACCAAACCACCAATGTGTTGCAGGGAAAGCACATTGCATTGATATATATTCTAATGAGGAGGAGAAGACCATCGTTGTAGCAACAGAAGGAGGTTCACCACACAGAGAAGATATAGTAAAGGCATTTGTTCCAGTGGGAGGAAATCTTGTAGCTTTGAGAGGAGTTCCCAAGTGTCTAACCTTGAGAGTTAGGGGCACTATTATGGGACAAGAAGTATCAATATTGGTGGATAGTGGAGCTACCCATAACTTTATTGATACACAATTGGTGCAAAGGAGGGGCATTCACATAGAAGACTTTGAGGGGTTCTCAGTTCTGGTTCCAGGAGCTAGAACCATGCAGTGTGCTAAATATGTTCCAGCATTAACCATCACTATGGGAACCTACACATTGACAAACCACTTCTTTGTGGTTGATATTCTAGACACCAATGTGATATTGAGTGTCTAGTGGTTAATCACCTTAGGGAAGGTTACCACTGATTGGAAAACCTTATAGATGGAGTGGAGAGAAAAGGGGAGTGGTAAACATCAGAAAATGAAAGGCATACACACCTATCCACCCAGATTGTCTCAACCCACATGATGGAAGCAAATTTGCAAAGAGGGGACATATAATGGGCAGAAAAACTGTGTTTGTCAGAAGCTGGAAGCAAGGATTCATCAGTACATCCAGATGTACAATCTATCTTGGACTGATATTCTACTATATTTGGAGATATTTCACCTGGAAGACCTCCTGATAGAGGTTTGGAGCACACTATTGAGTTGGAACAAGGGATCCAAGAAGTGATCACCACACCCTATAGGCATCCCAAAGCCTATAGAGATGAGATTGAGAAGGCCATTCAGAATCTTTTGGCCTTAGGACATATCCAGCCTAGCACTAGTCCTTTTTCCTCTTCAATGGTCTTGGTGAAGAAGAAAGGTGGCACATTGAGAATGCACATTGATTATAAAGAATTGAACAAAAAGACCATGAAGAACAAATATTCAATTCCCAGGATCAATGAATTTATGGATGAACTAAGAGGGTCCAAGTATTTCTCCAATATTGATTTGAGATCAGGATACCATCAAATCAAGATGAGGGATCAAGATATCCCTAAGACAACATTCCGATGTCACTATGGGAATTTTGAGTTTTTGGTAATGCCTTTTGGGCTAACCAATGCTCCAGCAACATTCCAATCTTGCATGAACCGCATCTTCCATGGTCACTTGAGGAAGTTTGTATTAGTCTTCTTTGATGAAATTATTATTTATAGTCGCACATGGGAGGAGCATTTACAACATATTGAGGAAGTATTACACATTCTTAAGGAGCAACAATTCTCTGCTAAACTCTCCAAGTGTGAGTTTGGGTTCACAGAGATGCTTTACTTGGGCCACATCATTGGAGTGGATGGGGTAAGAGTCCATGAAGAAAAGATCCATGCTATTAGAGATGGGCCTAAACCAAAGAATGTCACAGAAATTTGGGGGTTTTTAGGCATATTTACCTATTATCGAAATTTTCTAAAAGGGTTCTCTCAACTAGCAGCACCACTTACAGATCTAACCAAGAAGGGAGCTTTCATTTGGAAACCCATAATGCAGAGATATTTTGATAAACTCAAGGAGGTGATGATTAGCTGCCCAATATTGGTCCTACCTGATTTTTCCAAACCCTTTGTGTTGGAATGTGATGCTTCAGGGGAAGGCATTGGGGAAGTATTGATGCAAGGGGGACACCCCATAGTTTGTGAAAGCCAGAAGTTGTTGCTGTTATCACTCAAGTTTTCCTTGAAGTTTTGGAAAAGGAAAGTAAACCCGAGGTAACCACAAACCAACCTTTAGATATAGAATCTATCCAATCTGTATCCAAAGAGGGCTCTCTCTTTAAAATTTAGCTTCGTTCTTAGAAAGTTTTAGGCTAGTTATAAGTCCAAGAAATTTGGTTTGAATTTTAATGGTGGAATCCGCCAACTGAGGGCAATATTAAGTATTTCAGGCCATTGGGATATGGAGTCGAAAGGATGGCTTTACTGAATTACTCTTCTACACACAAGAGGGCTTTGCAGGGAAAGATAGCCAAACAGAGAACAATTTTTAGAAATTAATGTGAATGGAATGGATTTTGAAGGGATGAAAGGCAATTAAGAATCTTTCAACATGTTCAAAGAAAGAAAGTGAATGATTACAAATAAAGCGCAGTTAAGAATTATTTACTATAGTAATCAAAATGTTTAAACCAACGAAACAAGAGAAATTAAGAATTCGTTGCTTATAACCAGTTTATAAGAAAACATTTAGAATAATCACAATTGAAATCAAAGTACACTTAAGTAAGTTCTGACTTATTCTTTTATGTCAATTATTCAGAAATGGAACACAGTGATATTATAAACAGATATAAAACTTAAAACATAGGATAGAAAAGACTTATTGAATTGTAGTCTGACACATGAATCCTAAAAAAAGTCTTGAGCTTCAAATCATCATCCAGCAAGCCACAAAGAAGTTTCTCCAAAACACTTTTATTCCAAAAATTCAATGTTACAGCAAAGTAGAAGAATCCACACACAATACTCCTTTCGAGGGCTTATTTATACAAAAAAAACTATTAAAAATATCTCATAACAAAAGAGATATAATCTAGGGTGACTAATGAATAGGTTACAATACAAATGGAGACAGATGATCTCGTAGATAGGATGAATCAGTTGATGTTGTGTGTTGTCTCCTCTTTTTTAGAATGTGCTGGAAGTAGTTCCTTTGTTTTAGCTTGTTGCTGTCTTCTTGAGCAATTATTTTATGACTGCCTTGCTTGTCTGATACTCTTTCATTCTTACTGATATTCCTTCTGCTGTACTGGTTGAAGAAATGGATTGATCATCAACCTGTTTATTTACTTTCGTAACAAAACTTTCCAAATCCATTAATCTATCTTCTGCACTAACAGGACTGGGTAGTAATAGGGAAAAGGACATTCTGGTTTGGAGATAAAATTGCTCTCTGAATTGGATCATAATTAGCATGGCAATAATGGATAATTTCAGGAAAGATATGCACTGAGGGTAAAAGGTATCTCGAGAGATTAGATTCCCATAGCCCAATAACATCCAAGCCATTCAAATAATTATCTCTACAGCGACAATGAATTCGAAGGGGGCTTTCACTGAAAACTAAATCTTTGATCTGAAAATCTTTATCCACTAATGGCAAATATTCCAATTCTCTATGAGGGGCGTTAAATGGAGCAACATTCAAGGCTACAGGAACTTCCATTCTTGGTTCTTGTGTATTCAAAGATGGAAATTCGGGGGTTTTTATGGAAATTTAGCTGAATTATAGGTTTCGACAGGGAAACGGGTATAATTGCAAGTTCGGGAAGATAATTTGTAGTTTTAGGACCAAGGAATGAACTAGCAATCAATTTTTACTCCGTTTTAGTGGAAAAACAAGGAAAAATCAGTTTCTTTTAGAGTGCAGGGTGAAATGGACTAAATACCTGTTTTTAGAGGAAAAACTGTGATTGACAGGTACCAGCTGGCGGCGGATGGATGTTGGAACACTGGTTTGATAGTAGCTTTCAGTAGAATTCAGTTGAACATTAATTTGACAGTCGATTTTGAATTTCTTCGCATAGAGGGCACAGTCGCTTTCAATATACAAAATGATAAAAAAATGCGCGAAGTTTTGTTTTATTCGTAAAGTCAAAAGGAATTTTTTATTAATTTTGAGGATGACGTCATCGGGTACGACGGACATGTCACGGGGAATGGGCGGTAAGCGGTATATTCCGCACCGCTTTTGGGAGCAGGCGGTTTTTTACGAATTGGTAGCGATTCCATTGAGCACACGACGTGTGGCCAGTGTACTGTTTGGAAACCGCTCCCATTTCGCGCGTTAAGTATCGGACGGAGGATGGGCAGCGGAATGTTTATGAGCCGTAGATCTTCATACGGATGATCCAACAGTGATTCGGACGGGAAACTGTTGTGGGAGTTAATGCGCGGGCTTGTTAAATTAATTCAGCTTTTCGAGAGTATTTTCATTGGCGGAGGGTAGGTTATTAACTAATCCTGTGATTAATTAATTCTGTTTTTATGAAGGATCGGGGTAAGAGATTTCGGGTTTTATTTGTTTTTTTCGTTTAAAACATAAAATATATGTTTAAACCCTTTTTCTATGTATTTTTTATTGTATAGAAATAAATCAATATGATTCATTTACTATAAGGGGCGGGGATAGTTATATGGATATGTTTTTAGCCAAAGGGATTTATAATGCGGGTTTTTTATTTCCTCATGTGAGTTTAAATACTTTGGCTAAAACTTATATCAAATGGGTTTTTTTGGGTTATTTACATAAAAGAAGTTATATATATAGGAAAAGGTTATTTGTTATAAGCATTTAATAAATAAAATCAAATGTTAATATGACAAGGGAACAAGGAAAACTCAAAATACTTTACACAACTAGGAAAGTGAAGATTTCTGAAGCAACTTGCATTATATCAACTTCAACACTTAGACTTAGAATAGCAAGTAATTTTGAGGGATTTTTATGAAATATAGCATGATTTTCCTAAGTAAAATGGAATTTTACTTAGGAAAATATTAAAAGTGAATGAATGTAATGATGAATAACTTCAAGTACTTAGGTCTTTTCAATTATTGGGCTGAGGGTCCGGTCACTCCAAAAGTCAAGGAAATGCCTTGAGCCCCTTAATCTTAAAATTCCTTAGCACTTAGGGGAAATTAGTAAATTGTTAGGGAAAAAGTGAGATGGGAAGTTAATGATTTTGACCTTGCTCTGTTGTGAACTTCTTCCAATGTAGTATCTGCCTTTTCACTTTTTGATGAAAGTAAAATTGAACATATTTGGAACCATCATTCATCACATGTAATTCTGCAACAACATCTACCTACCCTACGTACTTACTCTACCATTTTCTCTTCTTTATTAGGGGGCACTTAGACTAGCAAACCCTTTTCAATCTTCGTTTTCTTTTACATGGAAAACCTATCTAATTCTACATTTATTACATCCAAGGGCTCAGATTAAACTGTTGAGCACCTTTTATTAACTCTACCTATCTACTTATCTGCCAAGATTAAACTATTTGGTTAGATATTTATTCTCTATTCTACAACATGAAATTGAAAAAGGAATGAGTCAAGTTTAAACAGTTTGACTCTTCACAAATTGTGGCAAAAGTTTGACAAGCTGCACACAATTGCTTTATTACAGAAAATGAAATAGTAGTGGCATTTAAACTTGCACACTTTCCTGGTCCATTTTGTTTGGGGTTCAATTCTTTCACTTTTTTGACCATTTTATTCTTTTTACCCTTTGATTTTTCTTTTAGGGTATACCCTCTTTACATTTTTTAAATTTTTTGATTTTTTGATTTTTTTAAGAATATGGAACGCCTTTTGCAACAAGAAAAAGGTTTGAGCATATTGTATATTTCAACAAGTCAATCATGAAAAATGAGACCTATTGGTATAGGAGTCTAACACTGGCTCCACTTGGGGATGGCTTTTCCTGGCGAAAATTCAAGAACAGCAGGTCAGATGCCTCAAAATGTCTTCAACTGAACCATGTAATCTTCCTTTTCTGGTGGCTTTATTGTATATATGATAGTAAAACTTCTGAAGCTTAGGGCCTTCACTTTGGGCTTCAACTACAGTAAGTTACTATCCACTCAAAACTTAAAACTTTTTTGCCCAGTTAGGAATTTTCTGCCTTGTTCCAATCCCAAACATGCATTTGCTGTGGTTGAAAATCTTGAATTGAATATAGTCCTTTTTCTGCAACCTGAAATCTGATCTGAAACTAAAACAACACACAAAAATTTTCAAACCAACTTAATGAAAAACTAGCTGAAAATTGAAAACTAAAAAAAAAAATGCTCAAAATTATGAGCTTATTAGCACTCATTTGCCTACTCTAATCTAGTAAATGTCTTATTAAATCAGGTAATACAAAAATGCCAATGAAGCCAATCAAGTAGCTGTAAAAATAAATGGATAACTTGATTGCTTGTGATCAAAATTGGAAGTATATTATGATCATGTGTCTTTATAATAAATGATATGATGTGTAAAGGCCACTTTTGATGTATTTGATCCTTATAGAGAAAACATGTTTGCAAATTTGGGCTCAAAAGATTCTCCATATAATCTGATATAGGATCAATAAAAGCATGATGTATGTTATTTACTTCTAGGTCTTCAATGACTAATTGTTCAATTGAATTATGAATATTAGACCATGAACTTATTTCTTCAATCTTGTGTTTGAAAGAATAATCATCTTCAATATGCAAGTCAAAAGATAGTACAATTTCCTCTTGCTTTGGAGAAGGAAGATTTTCAAAGAATTCTTTAGGATTTCGGAAATTGTATCACTGAATTTGAGAATGCAAAAGCTTGATTTCATTTTCATAATTTTCAGAAATTATATCAAGAAGCCATTTTTTAACTCGAGGGGAACATTTTCTTGATTTAAAAATAAAAAATAAAGCTCTTAGAAAATCCTCATCAAGCTGAAGTTCTAATATCTCATCCCTCAAAATAGCTAGTGATTGTTTTGTGAAATTATCATAATTATCATCATACTGATCATATTTAGGCAAATCTTCAAAATAAGGAATGTCATCAATTATAAACATTGGATCAGCATATTTCTCTTCCAACAATCTCAATATATCTTGATTAGATTGGTTGCATTCTGTTTGAAAATCATTGTTTTGTTCAATAGGCGTGATATCAAGCAATGGGCCTTTTTGGGAAGGTAGAATAACATGAGCATCAACTTGTTCTTCTGTCCCTTCATGGATAAAAACTTTTGTACATTCATCAACATTAGAATAAGTTGAAACAATCTCTTCATTATGTAAATATTTTGAGGATGGTTGCATGTTTAGAAGAAATTTGATTTCTTCTTCGGTGAGGGGGGTGGGAATCTACGAATTCTTAGATTGGAATGACAGTTGTTTTTTCTCTTATCTAAAAATTGATCATGAGGTTGATTATTTTCTTTAACTCCATTCAAAACATTAAATGAAACATCATTTTTTAATACAGAGGGGTTTTGTGGATCTTGATTTATCTCCTGACTTTTTTCATCTTTGTTTAACTCCTCTTGATTATTATGACATTTAACTTGAGAATGAAAATTCTGGACTTCTTCTAATAAATCTTGAGAAAGCCAATTTCCAAAATCTTCATCAATATTTTTAAGGTAATGTATAATATCTTCAGCTTGATCACAACAATTTTCAGCTAATGAAAAAGATGGAAAATCTTCTTTGTAATGCTCATAAAATACCTTATGAAAATATTTTAGAGAAAACAAACTTGCAGGTTTGAGAGCTTCATACCATTCCCTTGCTTTTCCTTCTAAGGTTCCCATGAATATCTTCATGAGGCAATCCCCATGCCAATCACCCTTCAATCTTGATGAGTGTATATGAAATTTAATGAGATGTAGTAAATGATCATCAATATTCTCATCTTGAAACATGGGCAGAATTTCACCCCAATTTACCTTCGGTAGTTTGCGTAGAAATCTAGGTATGTGATCTCTGCTCATGGGAGCATATCTTCGTTTTATTCTTGGATCATCTTGAAAATCAGCCATAATGAAAAGCCACTTTATCTATACAACCAAGTTAGATCCTTATCTAAAATACAATACATATTGAATCTTAACGAGAAAGAACATAATGTCTTGGATTAAGATCCAAGTTGAAAGCCTGATCTTTCCATATTGTTCTTCCAGGTTCATTCCTCCAGTGGAGTCTTGATTGTGAAATGGATTTGGAGTCGCCAGGTGGATGATTTTAACCTTTGTGTGTCTGATCCCTATCCACCATCATAGATCAGATCTGAACCTGTAAAGTATTTCTGAAGAAAAATGTTAGCCTTCCCCAGTAAGTTTTCTAGATAATTCTATTTTTTTGGTTTTTTGTTTTAAATAAAACGAAAGTACAACTTCGACAAATTCTTCAAGAAATTTAAGATTTTGGATTAAAATTTTCTCCAAGATTTATTAAACTAGAGAATCTTTTTGAATGTTTGAAACCAAAGTTCAGTTATTAAGCTCAACCAGAGATAGACTGAAGCAACATTTATTTACTATGCAATTGCAGAGCAAAAGCAGTTCAAAGGCTACCTGGCTGATCTCCAGGCTCTGTCTGTAGCTTATAAGCAAACTAAAGTAACAATAAAAATGATTCAGTTCCCCAGTATGGTCGCCACTATGTTACCACTCAGGTTTTCCCTGAAGTTGTGGAAAAGGAAAGTAAACCCGAGGTAACCACAAACCAACATTCAGATACAGAATCTAGCCAATCTGTATCCAGAGAGGGCTCTCTCTTTAAAATTTAGCTTTGTTCTTAGAAAGTTTTAGGCTAGTTATAAGTCCAAGAAATTTGGTTTGAATTTGAATGGTAGAATCCGCCAACTGAGGGCAAGATTGAGTATTTCAGGCCATTGGGCTATGGAGTCGAAATGATGGCTTTACTGGATTACTCTTCTACGCTCAAGATGGCTTTGCAGGGCAAGATAGCCAAACAGAGAACAATTTTTAGAAATTAAAGTGAATGGAATGGATTTTTAAGAGATGAAAGGCAATTAAGAATCTTTCAACATGTTCAAAGAAAGAAAGTGAATGATTACAAATAAAGAGCAGTTAAGAATTCTTTACTATAGTAATCAAAATGTTTAAACCAGCAAAACAAGAGAAATTAAGAATTTGTTGCTTATAACCAGTTTAGAAGAAAACATTTAAAATAATCACAATTGAAATCAAAGTACACTTAAGTAAGTTCTGACTTATTCTTTTATGTCAATCATTCATAAATGGAACACAGTGATATTATAAACAGATATACAACTTAAAACATAGGATAGAAAAGACTTATTGAACTGTAGTGTGACACATGAATCCTGAAAAAATTCTTGAGCTTCAAATCATCATCCAGCAAGCCACAAAGAAGTTTCTCCAAAACACTTTTATTCCAAAAAGTCAATGTTACAGCAAATTAGAAGAATCCACACTCAATACTCCTTTCGAGGGCTTATTTATACAAAAAAAACTATTAAAAATATCTCATAACAAAAGATATATAATCTAGGGTGACTAATGAATAGGTTACAATACAAATGGAGACAGATGGTCTCGTAGATAGGATGAATCAGTTGATGTTGTGTGTTGTCTCCTCTTTTTTAGAATGTGCTAGAAGTAGTTCCTTTGTTTTAGCTTGTTGTTGTCTTCTTGAGCAATTCTTTTATGACTGCCTTGCTTGTCTGATACTCTTTCATTCTTACTGATATACTTTAACTGCTGACCTGATACTCTTTGACCTTTATTCACCTATTTATCCTTTATCAAGATATACCTCAGTAAAATAGGAAAAAATTTCACCCAAGGATAAATTTTACAAAAGTTCCATCATCTCATCCCACCATTGAACTTCTGGCAATCTAGTCCTTTGTAATTTTCTCAATGTTTCATCAGCTTCAGTGTATTTGAAAAAATTAGGCTGATATGGAAACAAATGTTTTATTTCATGTTCAAGATAAAATAAACTCTCCAATTTTTCATAAAGGCTTTTTCCTGTTGGTAATGTTCCTTCTGCTGTACTGGTTGAAGAAATGGCTTGATCTTCAACCTGTTTATTTAATTTCGTAACAAAACTTTTCAAATCCATTAATCTATCTTCTGCAATAACAGGACTGGGTAGTAATAGGGAAAAGGACATTCTAGTTTGGGGATAAAATTGCTCTCTAAATTGGATCATAATTAGCATGGCAATAATGGACAATTTTAGGAAAGATATGGACTAAGGGTAAAAGGTATCTCAGGAGATTAGATTCCCATAGCCCAATAACGTCCAAGCCATTCAAATAATTATCTCTACAGCGACAATTAATTCAAAGGGGGGCTTTCACTGAAAACTAAATCTTTGATCTGAAAATCTTTATCCACTAATGGCAAATATTCTAATTCTCTATGAGGGGCGTTCAATGGAGCAACATTCAAGGCTACAGGAACTTCCATTCTTGGTTCTTGTGTATTCAAAGATGGAAATTCGGGGGTTTTTATGGAAATTTAGCTGAATTACAGGTTTCGACAGGGAAACGGGTATAATTGCAAGTTCGTGAAGATGATTTGTAGTTTTAGGACCAAGGAATGAACTAGCAATCAATTTTTACTCCGTTTCAGTGGAAAAACAAGGAAAACTCAGTTTCTTTCAAAGTTCAGGGCGAAATGGAGTAAATACCTGTTTTTAGAGGAAAAACTGTGATTAACAGGTACCAGCTGGCAGCGGATGGATGTTGGAACACTGGTTTGATAGTAGCTTTCAGCAGAATTCAGTTGAACAGTAATTTGACAGTCGATTTTGAATTTCTTCGCACAGAGGGCACAGTCGCTTTCAATATACAAAATGATAAAAAATGCGTGAAGTTTTGTTTTATTCGTAAAGTCAAAAGGAATTTTTTATTAATTTTGAGGATGACGTCATCGGGTACGATGGACATGTCACGGGGAATGGGCGGTAAGCAGTATATTCCCCACCGCTTTTGGGAGCAGGCGGTTTTTTACGAATTGGTAGCGATTCCATTGAGCACACGACGTGTGGCCAGTGTATTGCTTGGAAACTGCTCCCATTTCGCGCGTTAAGTCTCGGACGGAGGATGGGCAGCGGAATGTTTATGAGCCGTAGATCTTCAGACAGATGATCCAATGGTGATACGGACGAAAAACTGTTGTGGGAGTTAATGCGTGGGCCCATTAAATTAATTAAGCTTTTCGGGAGTATTTTCATTGACGGAGGGTAGGTTATTAACTAATCCAGGTAATTAATTAATTCCATTTTTATGAAGGGTCGGGGTCAGAGATTTCGGGTTTTATTTGTTTTTTTCGTTTAAAACATAAAATATATGTTTAAACCCTTTTTCTTTGTATTTTTTATTATATAGAAATAAATCAATATGATTCATTTACTATAAGGGGCGGGGATAGTTATATGGATATGTTTTTAGCCAAAGGGATTTATAATGCGGGTTTTTTATTTCCTCATGTGGGTTTAAATACTTTGGCTAAAACTTATATTAAATGGGTTTTTTTGGGTTATTTACATAAAAGAAGCTATATATATAGGAAAAGGTTATTTGTTATAAGGATTTAATAAATAAAATCAAATGTTAATATGACAAGGGAACAAGGAAAACTCAAAATACTTTACACAACTAGGAAAGTGAAGATTTCTGAAGCAACTTGCATTATATCAACTTCAACACTTAGACTTAGAATAACAAGTAATTTTGAGGGATTTTTATGAAATATAGCATGATTTTCCTAAGTTAAATGGAATTTTACTTAGGAAAAGATTAAAAGTGAATGAGTGTAATGATGAATAACTTCAAGTACTTAGGTCTTTTCAATTATTGGGCCGAGGGTCCGGTCCCTCCAAAAGTCAAGGAAATGCCTTGAGCCCCTTTAATCTTCAAATTCCTTAGCACTTAGGGGAAATTAGTAAATTGTTAGGGAAAAAGTGAGATGGGAAGTTAATGATTTTGACCTTGCTCTATTGTGAACTTCTTCCAATGTAGTATCTGCCTTTGCACTTTGTGATGAAAGTAAAATTGAACATATTTGGAACCATCATTCATCACATGTAATTCTGCAACAACATCTACTTACCCTACCTACTTACTCTACCATTTTCTCTTCTTTATTAGGGGGCACCTAGACTGGCAAACCCTTTTCAATCTTCTTTTTCTTTTACATGGCAAACCTATCTTAGTCTACACTTATTACATCCAAGGGCTCAGATTAAACTGTTGAGCACCTTTTATTAACTCTACCTATCTACTTATCTGCCAAGATTAAACTGTTTGGTCAGATACTTATTCTCTATTCTACAACATGAAATTGAAAATGAATGAGTCAAGTTTAAACAGTTTGACTCTTCATAAATTGTGGCAAAATTTGACAAGCTGCACACAATTGCTTTATTACGAAAATGAAATAGTAGTGGCATTTGGATTTGCACACTTTCCTTGGTCTATTTTTTGCTTGGGGTTCATTTCTTTCTCTTTTTGACCATTTTTATTCTTTTTACCCTTTGATCTTTCTTTTAGGGTATACCCTCTTTACATTTTTTAAATTTTTTGATTTTTTAAGAATATGGAACACCTTTGCACAAGAAAAAGGTTTGAACATATTGCATAGTTCGATAAAACAATCATGAAAAATGACACCTATTGGTATAGGAGTCTAACACTGGCTCCACTTGGGGATGGCTTTTCCTGGCGAAAAGTCAGGAACAGCAGGTCAGATGCCTCAAAATTCCTTTGACTGAACCATGAAATCTTCTTTTTCTGGTAGCTTTATTGTATATATGATAGTGAAACTTCTGAAGCTTAGGGCCTTCACTTTGGGCTTCAACTCGAACAAGTCACCATCCACTTAAACTTAAAACTTTGTTGCCCAGGTAGGATTTACTACGCCTTGTTCCAATGCGTGTATTTGCATTTCTTTGTGTGGTTTAAAATCTTGAATTGAATATAGTCCTTTTTACGCCTTTGAAATCTGATCTGAAACTAAAACAACACACAAAAATTTTCAAACCAACTTAATGAAAAACTAGCTGAAAATTGAAAACTAAAAAAAAATGCTCAAAATTATGAGCTTATTAGCACTCATTTGCCTACTCTAATCTATTAAATATCTTATTAAATCAGGTAATACAAAAATGCCAATGAAGCCAATCAAGTAGCTGTAAAAATAAATGGATAACTTGATTTCTTGTGATCAAAATTGGAAGTATATTATGATCATGTGTCTTTATAATAAATGATTGAACTTATTTCTTCAGTCTTGTGTTTGAAAGAATAATCATCTTCAATATGCAAGTCAAAAGATAGTACAATTTCCTCTTGCTTTGGAGAAGGAAGATTTTCAAAAAATTCTTTAGGATTTCGGAAATTGTATGACTGAATTTGAGAATGCAAAAGTTTGATTTCATTTTCATAATTTTCAGAAATTATATCAAGAAGCCATTTTTTAATTTGAGGAGAACATTTTCTTGATTTAACAAGAAGAAAGAAATCCCTTAGAAAATCCTCATCACGCTGAACTTCTAATATCTCATCCCTCAAAATAGCTAGTGATTGTTCTGTGAAATTATCATAATTATCATCATACTGATCATATTTAGCCAAATCTTTAGAATAAGGAATGTCATCAATTATAAACATTGGACCAGCATATTTCTCTTCCAACAATCCCAATATATCTTGATTAGATTGGTTGCATTCTGTTTGAAAATCATTGTTTTGTTCAATAGGCGTGATATCAAGCAATGGGCCTTTTTGGGAAGGTAGAATAACATGAGCATCAACTTGTTCTTCTGTCCCTTCATGGATAAAAAATTTTGTACATTCATCAACATTAGAAGAAGTTGAAACAATCTCTTCATTATGTAAATATTTTGAGGATGGTTGCATGTTTAGAAGAAAATTGATTTCTTCTTCGGTGAGGAGGGGTGGGAATCTATGAATTCTTAGATTGGAATGACAGTTGTTTTTTATCTTATGTAAAAATTGATCATGAGCTTGATTATTTTCTTTAACTCCATTCAAAACATTAAATGAAACATCATTTGTTAATACAAAGGAGTTTTGTGGATCTTGATTTATCCCCTGATTTATTTCATCTTTGTTTAACTCCTCCTGATTATTATGACATTTAACTTGAGAATGAAAGTTTTGGACTTCTTCTAATAAATCTTCAGGATGCCAATTTTCAAAATCTTCATCAATATTTTTAAGGTAATGTATAAGATCTTCAGCTTGATCACAACAATTTTCAGCTAATGATAAAGATGGAAAATATTCTTTGTAATGCTCATAAAATACCTTATGAAAATATTTTAGAGAAAACAAACTTGCAGGTTTGAGAGCTTCATACCATTCCCTTGCTTTTCCTTCTAAGGTTCCCATGAATATCTTCATGAGGCAATCCCCATGCCAATCACCCTTCAATCTTGATGAGTGTATATGAAATTTAATGAGATGTAGTAAAGGATCATCAATATTCTCATCTTGAAACATGGGCAGATTTTCACCCCAATTTACCTTCGGTAGTTTGTGTGGAAATCCAGGTATGTGATCTCTGTTCATGGGAGCATATCTTCGTTTTATTCTTGGATCATCTTGAAAATCAGCCATAATGAAAAGCCACTTTATCTGTACAACCAAGTTAGATCTTTATATAAAATACAATACATATTGAATCTTAATGAAAAAGAACATAATGTCTTGGATTAAGATCCAAGTTGAAAGCTTGATCTTTCCATATTGTTCTTCCAGGTTCATTCCTCCAGTGGAGTCTTGATTGTGAAATGGATTTGGAGTCGCCAGGTGGATGATTTTAACCTTTGTGTGTCTGATCCCTGTCCACCATCATAGATCAGATCTGAACCTGTAAAGTATTTCTGAAGAAAAAGGTTAGCCTTCCCCAGTCAGTTTTCTAGATAATTTTCTTTTTTAATTTTTTGTTTTAAATAAAATGAAAGTACAACTTCTGCAAATTCTTCAAGAAAATTAAGATTTTTGATTAAAATTTTCTCAAAGATTTATTGAACTAGAGAAACTGATTGAATGTTTTGAAACCAAGGTTCAGTTTATTAGCTAAACCAGAGATAGACTGAAGTAGCATTTATTTACTATGCAGTTGCAGAGAAAAAGCATTTCAAAGGCTACCTGGTTGTTCTTCAGACTCTGTCTATAGCTTATAAGCAAACAATAGTAACAATAAAATGATTCAGGTCCCCAGTGGAGTCGCCACTATGTTATCACTCAGATTTTCCGTGAAGTTGTGGAAAAGGAAAGTAAATCTGAGGTAACCACAAACCAACCTTCAGATACAAAATCTAGCCAATCTGTATCCAGAGAGGGCTCTCTCTTTAAAATTTAGCTTTTGTTCTTTGAAAATATTAGGCTAGTTATAAGTCCAAGAGTTTTGTTTGATTTTAAATGGTGGAATCCGCCAACTAAGGGAACGATTGAGTATTTCAGGCCATTGGGCTATGGAGTCGAAAGGATGGCTTTACTGGATTACTATTCTACACACAAGATGGCTTTGCAGGGCAAGATAGCCAAACAGAGAACAATTTTTAGAAATTAAAGTGAATGGAATGGATTTTGAAGGGATGAAAGGAAATTACGAATCTTTCAACATTTTCAAAGAAAGAAAGTGAATGATTACAAATAAAGAGCAGTTAAGAATTCTTTACTATAGTAATCAAAATGTTTAAACCAGTGAAACAAGAGCAATTAAGAATTCGTTGCTTATAACCAGTTTAGAAGAAAACATTTAGAATAATCACAATTGAAATAAGAGTTCACTTAAGTAAGTTCTGACTTATTCTTTTATGTCAATTATTCAGAAATGGGACACAGTGATATTATAAACAGATATAAAACTTAAAACATAGGATAGAAAAGATTTATTCAACTATAGTCTGACACATGAATCCTTCAAAAAGTCTTGAGCTTCAAATCATCATCCAGCAAGCCACAAAGAAGTTTCTCCAAAACACTTTTATTCCAAAAAGTCAATGTTACAGCGAAGTAGAAGAATCCACACTCAATACTCCTTTCGAGGGCTTATTTATACAAAAAAACTATTACAAATATCTCATAACAAAAGAGATATAATCTAGGGTGACTAATGAATAGGTTACAATACAAATGGAGACAGATGGTCTCGTAGATAGGATGAATCAGTTGATGTTGTGTGTTGTCTCCTCTTTTTTAGAATGTACTGGAAGTATTTCCTTTGTTTTAGCTTGTTGCTGTCTTCTTGAGAAATTATTTTCTGACTGCCTTGCTTGTCTGATACTCTTTCATTCTTACTTATACACTTTAACTGTTGACCTGATACTCTTTGACCTTTATTCACCTATTTATCCTTTATCAAGATATACCTCAGTAAAATAGGCAAAAATTTCACCCAAGGATAAATTTTACAAAAGTTCCATCATCTCATCCCACCATTGAACTTCTGGCAATCTAGTCCTTTGTAATTTTCTCAATGTTTCATCAGCTTCAGTGTATTTGAAAAAATTAGGCTGATATGGAAACAAATGTTTTATTTCATGTTCAAGATAAAATAAACTCTCCAATTTTTCATAAAGGCTTTTTCCTGTTGGTAATGTTCCTTCTGTTGTACTGGTTGAAGAAATGGCTTGATCATCAACCTGTTTATTTACTTTCGTAACAAAACTTTCCAAATCCATTAATCTATCTTCTGCACTAACAGGACTGGGCAGTAATAGGGAAAAGGACATTCTGGTTTGGGGATAAAATTGCTCTCTGAATTGGATCATAATTAGCATGGCAATAATGGATAATTTCAGGAAAGATATGGACTGAGGGTAAAAGGTATCTCGGGAGATTAGATTCCCATAGCCCAATAACATCCAAGCCATTCAAATAATTATCTCTGCAGCAACAATGAATTCAAAGGGGGCTTTCACTGAAAACTAAATCTTTGATCTGAAAATCTTTATCCACTAATGGCAAATATTCCAATTCTCTATGAGGGGCATTCAATGGAGCAACATTCAAGGCTACAGGAACTTCCATTCTTGGTTCTTGTGTATTCAAAGATGGAAATTCGGGGGTTTTTATGGAAATTTAGCTGAATTACAGGTTTCGACAGGGAAACGGGTATAATTGCAAGTTCGTGAAGATAATTTGTAGTTTTAGAACCAAGGAATGAACTAGCAATCAATTTTTACTCCGCTTTAGTGGAAAAACAAGGAAAACGCAGTTTCTTTCAGAGTTCACGGCAAAATGGAGTAAATACATGTTTTTAGAGGAAAAACTGTGATTAACAGGTACCAGCTGGCGGCGGATGGATGTTGGAACACTAGTTTGATAGTAGCTTTCAACAGAATTCAGTTGAACAGTAATTCGACAGTCGATTTTGAATTTCTTCGCACAAAGGGCACAGTCGCTTTCAATATACAAAATGATAAAAAATGCGCGAAGTTTTTTTTTATTCGTAAAGTCAAAAGGAATTTTTTATTAATTTTGAGGATGACGTTATCGGGTACGACGGACATGTCACGGGGAATGGGCGGTAAGCGGTATATTCCGCACCGCTTTTGGGAGCAGGCGATTTTTTACGAATTGGTAGCGATTCTATTGAGCACACGACGCGTGGCCAGTGTATTGTTTGGAAACCACGTCCATTTCGCGCGTTAAGTCTCGGACGGAGGATGGGCAGCGGAATGTTTATGAACCATAGATCTTCAGACGGATGATCCAACGGTGATCCGGACGGGAAACTGTTGTGGGAGTTAATGCGCGGGCCCGTTAAATTAATTAAGATTTTCGAGAGTATTTTCATTAGCGGAGGGTAGGTTATTAACTAATCCAGGTGATTAATTAATTCCATTTTTATGAAGGGTCAGGGTCAGAGATTTCTGGTTTTATTTAATTTTTTCGTTTAAAACATAAAATATATGTTTAAACCCTTTTTCTATGTATTTTTTATTATATAGAAATAAATCAATATGATTCATTTACTATAAGGGGCAGGGATAGTTATATGGATATGTTTTTAGCCAAAGGGATTTATAATGTGGGTTTTTATTTCCTCATGTGGGTTTAAATACTTTGGCTAAAACATATATTAAATGGGTTTTTTTGGGTTATTTACATAAAAGAAGTTATATATATAGGAAAAGGTTATTTGTTATAAGGATTTAATAAACAAAATCAAATGTTAATATGACAAGGGAACAAGGAAAACTCAAAATATTTTACACAACTAGGAAAGTGAAGATTTATGAAGCAACATGCATTATATCAAATTCAACACTTAGACTTAGAATAGCAAGTAATTTTGAGGGATTTTTATGAAATATAGCATGATTTTCCTAAGTTAAATGGAATTTTACTTAGGAAAAGATTAAAAGTGAATGAGTGTAATGATGAATAACTTCAAGTACTTAGGTCTTTTCAATTATTGGGCCGAGGGTCCGGTCCCTCCAAAAGTCAAGGAAATGCCTTGAGCCCCTTTAATCTTCAAATTCCTTAGCACTTAGGGGAAATTAGTAAATTGTTAGGGAAAAAGTGAGATGGGAAGTTAATGATTTTGACCTTGCTCTATTGTGAACTTCTTCCAATGTAGTATCTGCCTTTGCACTTTTTGATGAAAGTAAAATTGAACATATTTGGAACCATCATTCATCACATGTAATTCTGCAACAACATCTACCTACCCTACCTACTTACTCTACCATTTTCTCTTCTTTATTAGGGGGCACCTAGACTGGAAAACCCTTTTCAATCTTCTTTTTCTTTTACATGGCAAACCTATCTAAGTCTACACTTATTACATCCAAGGGCTCAGATTAAACTGTTGAGCACCTTTTATTAACTCTACCTATCTACTTATCTGCCAAGATTAAACTGTTTGGTTAGATATTTATTCTCTATTCTACAACATGAAATTGAAAAAGGAATGAGTCAAGTTTAAACAGTTTGACTCTTCACAAATTGTGGCAAAAGTTTGACAAGCTGCACACAATTGCTTTATTACAGAAAACGAAATAGTAGTGGCATTTAAACTTGAACACTTTCCTGGTCCATTTTTGTTTGGGGTTCATTTCTTTCACTTTTTTGACCATTTTATTCTTTTTACCCTTTGATTTTTCTTTTAGGGTATACCCTATTTACATTTTTTAAATTTTTTGATTTTTTGATTTTTTTAGGAATATGGAACACCTTTTGCAACAAGAAAAATGTTTGAACATATTGCATAGTTCAACAAGTCAATCATTAAAAATGACACCTATTGGTATAGGAGTCTAACACTGGCTCCACTTGGGGATGGCTTTTCCTGGCGAAAAGTCAAGAACAGCAGGTCAGATGCCTCAAAATGTTTTCAAACTGAAAGTATGAAATCTTCCTTCTTCTGGTAGCTTTATTTTACATATGATAGTGAAACTTTTGAAGCTTAGGGCCTTCACTTCGGGCTTCAACTTCAGTGAGTCACCATCCAATCAAAATTGTGTTTCCCAGTTGGAAATCTTCTGCCTTGTTCCAATCCCAAACATGCATTTGTTGTGGTTGAAAATCTTGATTTGAATATAGTCCTTTTTCTGCAACCTGAAATCTGATCTAAAACAGCACACAAAAAATTTCAAACCAACTTAATGAAAAACTAGCTGAAAATTGAAACACTAAAAAAAATTGCTCAAAATTCTGAGCTTATTAGCACTCATTTACCTATTCTAATCTACTAAAATCTTATTGAATCAGGTAATACAAAAATGCCAATGAAGCCAATCAAGTAGCTGTAAAAATAAATGGACAACTTGATTGCTTGTGATCAAAATTGGAAGTAGGTTATGATCATGTGCCTTTATAATAAATGATATGATATGTAAAGACCACTTTTGATGTATTTGATCCTTATAAAGAAAACATGTTTGCAAATTTGGGCTCAAAAGATTCTCCATATAATCTTATATAGGATCAATAAAAGCATGATGTATGTTATTTACTTCTAGGCCTTCAATGACTAATAGTTCAATTGAATTATGAATATTAGACCATGAACTTATTTCTTCAGTCTTGTGTTTGAAAGAATAATCATCTTCAATATGCAAGTCAAAAGATAGTACAATTTCCTCTTTCTTTGGAGAAGGAAGATTTTCAAAGAATTCTTTAGGATTTCGGAAATTGTATGACTGAATTCGAGAATGCAAAAGTTTGATTTCATTTTCATAATTTTCAGAAATTATATCAAGAATCCATTTTTTAACTTGAGGAGAAAATTTTCTTGATTTTAAGAGAAGAAAGAAAACTCTTAGAAAATCCTCATCAAACTGAAGTTCTAATATATCATCCCTCAAAATAGCTAGTGATTGTCTTGTGAAATTATCAAAATTATCATCATACTGATCATATTTAGGAAAATCTTCATAATAAGGAATGTCATCAATTATAAACATTGGATCAGCATATTTCTCTTCTAACAATCCCAATACATCTTGATTATATTGGTAGCATTCTATTTGAAAGTCATTATTTTTCTCAATAGGAGTACTATCAAGTAATGGGCCTTTTTGCGAAAGTAGAATAACATGAGCATCAACTTGTTATTTTGTCCCTTTATGGATAAAAACTTTTGTACATTCATCAACATTAGAAGAAGTAGAAACAATTTCTTCATTATGTAAATATTTTGAGGATGGTTGCATGTTTAGAAGCAAATTGATTTCTTCTTCGGTGAGGGGGGGTGGGAATCTCTGAATTCTTAGATTGGAATGACAGTTGTTTTTTCTCTTATCTAAAAATTGATCATGAGGTTGATTATTTTCTTTAACTCCATTCAAAACATTAAATGAAACATCATTTGTTAATACAGAGGGGTTTTGTGAATCTTGATTTATCTCCTGATTTATTTCATCTTTGTTTAACTCCTCTTGATTATTATGACATTTAACTTGAGAATGAAAATTTTGGACTTCTTCTAATAAATCTTCAGGAAACCAATTTCCAAAATCTTCATCAATATTTTTAAGGTAATGTATAAGATCTTCAGCTTGATCACAACAATTTTTAGCTAATGATAAAGATGGAAAATCTTCTTTGTAATGCTCATAAAATACCTTATGAAAATCTTTTAGAGAAAACAAACTTGCAGGTTTGAGAGCTTCATACCATTCCCTTGCTTTTCCTTCTAAGGTTCCCATGAATAACTTCATGAGGCAATCCTCATGCCAATCACCCTTCAATCTTGATGAGTGTATATGAAATTTAATGAGATGTAGTAAAGGATCATCAATATTCTCATCTTCAAACATGGGCAGATTTTCACCCCAATTTACCTTCGGTAGTTTGTGTGGAAATCTAGGTATGTGATCTCTGCTCATGGGAGCATATCTTCATTTTATTCTTGGATCATCTTGAAAATCATCTATAATGAAAAGCCACTTTATCTGTACAACCAATTTAGATCCTTATATAAAATACAATACATATTGAATCTTAACGAGAAAGAACATAATGTCTTGGATTAAGATCCAAGTTGAAAGCCTGATCTTTCCATATTGTTCTTCCAGGTTCATTCCTCCAGTGGAGTCTTGATTGTGAAATGGATTTGGAGTCGCCAGGTGGATGATTTTAACCTTTGTGTGTCTGATTCTTGTCCACCATCATAGATCAGATCTGAACCTGTAAAGTATTTCTGAAGAAAAAGGTTAGCCTTCCCCAGTAAGTTTTCTAGATAATTATCTTTTTTTGGTTTTTTGTTTTGAATAAAATGAAAGTACAACTTCGACAAATTCTTCAAGAAATTTAAGATTTTGGATTAAATTTTTCTCAAAGATTTATTAAACTAGAGAATCTGATTGAATGTTTGAAACCAAAGTTCAGTTATTAAGCTAAACCAGAGATAGACTGAAGCAGCGTTTATTTACTATGCAATTGCAGTGCAAAACCAGTTCAAAGGCTACATGGCTGATCTTCAGGCTCTGTCTGTAGCTTATAAGAAAACTAAAGTAACAATAAAAATGATTCAGTTCCCCAGTATGGTCGCCACTATGTTACCACTCAGGTTTTCCTTAAAGTTGTGGAAAAGGAAAGTAAACTCAAAAGGAAAGTAAACCCAAGGTAACCACAAACCAACGTTTAGATACAGAATCTAGCCATTCTGTATCCAGAGAGGGCTCTCTCTTTAGAATTTAGCTTTGTTCTTAGAAAGTTTTAGGCTAGTTATAAGTCCAAGAAATTTGGTTTGAATTTGAATGGTGGAATCCGCCAACTGAGGGCAAGATTGATAATTTCAGGCCATTGGGCTATGGAGTCGAAAGGATGGCTTTACTGGATTACTCTTCTACACACAAGATGGCTTTGCAGGGCAAGATAGCCAAACAGAGAACAATATTTAGAAATTAAAGTGAATGGAATAGATTTTGAAGGGATGAAAGGCAATTAAGAATCTTTCAACATGTTCAAAGAAAGAAAGTGAATGATTACAAATAAAGAGCAATTAAGAATTCTTTACTATAGTAATCAAAATGTTTAAACCAGTGAAACAAGAGTAATTAAGAATTCGTTGCTTATAACCAGTTTAGAAGAAAACATTTAGAATAATCACAATTGAAATCAGAGTACACTTAAGTAAGTTCTGACTTATTCTTTTATGTCAATTATTCAGAAATGGAACACAGTGATATTATAAACAGATATAAAACTTAAAACAAGGATAGAAAAGACTTATTGAACTGTAGTCTGACACATGAATCCTGCAAAAAGTCTTGAGATTCAAATCATCATCCAGCAAGCCACAAAGAAGTTTCTCCAAAACACTTTTATTACAGATGGGAAATGGGAGAGTATTTCCATGGTCTTCATCACCGGTCTACCTACAGTTCAGGGTAAGGATTGTATCTTTTTAGTTGTTGATTGACTAACAAAGTATTCACATTTCTTTGTTATTTCTGCATGGTGTATTTCTTCACAAGTAGCTGAGCTTTTCTTCAGGGATGTGTTTAGACTCCATGGTCTCCAAAAGACCATAGTCAGTGATTGGGATAGCCACTTCATGGGTGGATTTTGGCAAGAACTTTTTCGGTTAGTGGGTACTGAGTTGACACCAAGTACTAGCTATCACCCAAAAACCAATGGACAAACTAAAATAGTAAACAAGTGGTTGGAAGGCTACTTGAGAAACTATGTTTCAGGCCAGTAGAGAGCATGGTTGCATTGGCTCCATTTGGGGGAGTATTGTTACAACACAACTTATCATATGTCCATTGGTATGAGCCCATTTCGAGCCCTTTATGGGCATGATGCACTTTAATTTTCTGATGTGATTTATGGGTCAAGAAAAGCTCCTAGAGAAAAGGATTGGATTTAAGAGATTCAGGATATACTCTGGGCTCTCAAATACAACATTAGTACTGCCCAAAACCAACAAAAAATATATGTAGACTGTGGTTGGATAGAGAGGCAGTTTGAGGTAGATGACTTGTTCTATCTTCATCTTCAGCCATATAGACAGTCTACACTTAAGGAGAAGGGGGCTGAAAATCTCAAGCCTTGATTATATGGACCATACAGGGTGATCCGTCGTGTTGGATAAGTAGCATATGAGCTAGAGCTTCCTGTTGGGAGCAAGATCCATAAAATTTTTCATGTCTCATGCCTCAAGAAGGCCATTAGACAACATGTAGTTGCCACTATGGATCTCCCACCTATTGATGATGAGGACCATCTAGTTTTGTAACCAGAGGCTATCTTGGATACTCGGGAGAGGCAGCTAAGGAGCAGGGTGATCAAAGAATATCTGATTCGATGGAGGAATCTTCTTGATGAGGATGCGACTTGGGAAGGAGAGAAGATCTTGCAACATCCTTATTTACTGTTGCTTGAGGACAAGAAAATTTTTGGAGGGGAGGATTGTAATATTCCCAATTAGCTTATTACTAGTTGGAATATTATATGTTACTTCTATTTTTAGTTTAGAAGAATAAAAGGGGTAAGGAGTCCCTTAAAACTCTTTAGTAGGAATAAAACACTTCCAGTGTGAATGTGGTTCAGTTTAGGTAGGAAAAATAAAGTCACGTTGGGTGTGAAAGTGAGCAATGCATGTGGATTAGATCAAGGTTGACCAAATCAAAAGTGCTACCAAAGAAGAGAGTGGAGGTAGTGGGAACAACATAGTTTTGGAGGAGGATTCTTTGCATGGAAGTAACCTCATAAATGAGTGGGGCCAAGGGTGAGGGAGCTCACGAAGAATATAAGGGAAGGGATGGAAGCCATGAGAGGCATTCAGAATATTTTATATGTTTGAGTCTTATGACTTATTGCATGCTTCAACTGTTTAGCTGGGTTTGTTGTACTTTTTATTACAAGGGTATTCTCATGCCAGAATTCCCTACTCCTCCTTGGAGGAATTGTTGAAGAAATATGAGAGGAGTATTCTGGGATTTATTTCCACCATCTGGAATTTGGCCAGGCAGACATATTTAGCCACAACACAGTCTTCTTGAGAAACTACATTATTTTTCATGGTGTTGCAGTGGAAGGGTCAAAACCCTTGTTGATGAGCTAGTTTCCAAGCGAAAGGATCAACCTTTCACCTGGAAAGCTAGTAAAAAGAAGTTTCAGCCATTTCTTTCTCTTTTCAGATATATATATGCAGATTTTTAGTCATACAACATGATTCAACCATAGATCTACATTTTATACTTTTTTTATCTCATGCCCTTCAAAGAAACCCTTGCCGGGTTATCTTGAGATTGTGTAAAAGAGACTATATCTCCTTTTTTTTCAGCTCTTTGAGTAATATATCAGCAGATCTATTTGTTTCTATATTGATGTAGCAGAAACACTCATTAAACTGCATTTTCACATGCTTCAGAAATTCTGTGTTGAAGTAGTCATGGGGTTTCAGTGTTTTTCGGCTATATTGGTCTTGGGATATTTGTTTAACTAAGCTATAATGATTTTTTTCTTATCCCCTTGTATATTTGGGTGCTATAATACATAAAATAATGGATACATGTGCTATTCTTGATTATTATAGTGTAATTTTCTAAAAACTGCGTTTTTGGTGCCCATATTGCTGCTTTTCCCATTTGGGAATATTACACATAATTCTCCTTAATAATTAATAAATCAATTCCAATGTAAAATGAATACATCTTGGTAGCTTAATTAAGCACCCTTGGGTGTGAAAAGCAGCTAGAACATCTTGATTGGGTCAACTTTGACCAAATCAACAACGCTGTCATGGAGGAGTGGCAATCAATGAGGTACAATGCAATTTTAGATGGAGACACCTTGCATGGAAGTAGGTCCATAAATGAATGGGGCTTAGGGTTTGGAAGCTCATATATTATAAAAGGAAGAGGATGGAAACCATAATGATTATGTATTGGTATATGATATTTTTGAATATATGGTCTGTTTAGACATATAGCTTTCTCTAGCTGTTTAGCTGAGATTATTGTGTTGTTTAGCACTGGTTGTTCCTAATCGGGAATCACACCTCTTCCATTGATAATCTCTTGGAGGAGACTTTTACTGCACTTCCAATATCAGGCATTTTTCCAAAGCTTCATCTTACATCTACAGTGTAGATCCTATTGAGGATTGAGTCGTTTTGCAGGTTGCAGTAGTGGAGACCATCTTCAGGTCACTCCAGTACTTATTTTCACTGGAGAAGGGTTCCTTTCCATTGGGAGGACAGTAAGGAGGGCCCTTGTGCATATTTTTAGATCTTAGCATTAGGCCACTTATTTATTTTCCCCTACAGTGCAGTTTATTTCCAAATCTGTGTTATTTTGAGGGAGGATTTGCAGGGTGGTTTTGGCACACCATTTGGAGAGGAATTTTTCTAGAGAATGGATCAGCCCTTGATCTAGAGAGTCTATTGGAGGAGGCTGCATTATTTATCATATCAGATCAGCCACACTATCTAGATCTATATTTTGCAGTGGATCTTCAGCCCTATGTCTTAGTTTCCCATCTTGTACATGGTGTTTTGCTGAAAACCCTTGCGGGGTTCTTCAAAGGAGGTTGTATAGTGCCTAGATTTGTATTAGATCTATATTTTGAGGCATATATCAGCCCATGTTATTTTGTGTCTTCATTTTTTGCATCAGTTCCTTTTAAACAACATTGTAGCAGTCTTTTGGCATTTTGATATATAGTAGAAGCACCTCTTTTGAGGGTTTTGTCCATTGGAGGATTTTTATATCTTATTGTACATCTTATGGCCCATTTATTATGCATATTTTTTTGCTATTATTATGATTATAAGGTCTCTATATTGGCCTCTTGCTTTTATATGATTTTTAACACTATTTTTCCATCATTGTGCACTATATTCCTACTTTTACCATTTGGGAATATTACAAAATGTATCTAAATGATAATTGTGAAACATCTCCTTTACCCATTAAATTGAGAAGAATTATCCAGTCATCTCCTTTACCCATTAAATTGAGAATAATTATCCACTCATCTCTAATGGATTTCAGTAATAGAGCTTTTAAAGTTCCATCATTCTCAAATTATGCATTTTAGCCCTTTTAAGATTGTAAGTGAATCTTTCAACCAAATCCTCAAGATTTTCTTCCTATTTTTGTATCATTGTAAAGAATTCATCTTTAAGGTTATGGGGCATACAAATTTTTTTTATTTTTCTAAGAACACATCTTTCATTTCCTCCCATGTTCTTATGGTATGTGTTCCTAATCTCATAAACTATTTTAATGATACATATTTAAGAGTGGATGGAAACAATTTCAATTTTTGAGTATCAAGCAAGTAGTCATAGGATCTACACAAACCTTCAAACTTAAATATAAATGTTTCAGGATCCTCATTTCTTAATACATGGAAATTAGGGTGGATAGAGGGTGCGATATTTTTCATTGTGGTTGTGGTATCTTCATCAAATATGGGAAATCCAAAAGGTTATGGATCTCCTCTTCCTATTCCTCCACCTCTTCTTCCACCTCTAATCCTATGTTATTCACCATTCACATTTTGTACTTCTCCGTCCCCTTCTCTTGCCATTGTAGTTTCCTCAGAGCTAATATAAGGCTCCAAAATTGGATTTTTTTTTTCTTCCTCTGGTTCTTCTCTTAATGGAAAGTTAAAATAGGTTTCTTCTTCCTCTTCACTAGGAATTTATAGTTCTTGTCCTAGAATTTGTTATCCAATTGAAGAGATAAATATTCCTCCTTTTTTTGGGGATGTAGGATCTTCTTCTTCTACTACAGCTTCAGTAGAGGAATTTGGTGAATCTCTAGGTTGGGTTTCAGATCTAAGTGGCTCAGAAAGTCTATGTCTACCTACAATTAATGGAATACAATTTTCGGTAGATGTTCTAGCACTATGAGGTCTTGGTGGGGTGAGTGGTGAAGTTGGAATTGAACTCCTACCTATACTTACAAATCTACCTATAGAATCTCTTTTCCTATGTATATCATTTTTGAAATTTTTTTTTTAATGAAAAGAAAAAGACTCCTATATACACTTTCCTAGCAACAATGCAAAAATGTTTGGTAATTTAAGTGGAGTTAAATTACTTACATGAATTATCAACCAGGGCCAGTATACTGATGAAATGTATGTGCATTATATGTGCTAGGAGCCCTTATTACTCAAACAATTTCTAAGTTAAATTTAGATATGAAGATGAACAT
Source organism: Pinus albicaulis (assembly GCA_034641835.2). Classification (NCBI taxonomy): domain Eukaryota; kingdom Viridiplantae; phylum Streptophyta; class Pinopsida; order Pinales; family Pinaceae; genus Pinus; species Pinus albicaulis. The sequence continues at coordinate 383,304,574 of CM076579.1, read as the reverse complement.
GTTAACTATGAAAGTAAATATGTCACTCTTAAAATGAAAATGATCGCACTTGCTTTAAACAATTATTTGCAAACTAAAATCACCATAAAATTATCACACTTTCCTAAGGAAGATTACACTAGAACTATCACACTTGCTCAAAATAAAGACCACCCTTGCAAAAATAAATATCGCTCTTGCTCAAAATAAAATCACACACTTTCTTCACTAGTGCTTGAAATAATCACACTTGCTAAAAATGGAATAACACTTTCTTGCAAGAAAACTTGATAATGAAACTAGATTTAAATTTCTTTTGACATAAAGAAACATTAACTTTGTATTCAAATTAAAATCCTATTCACACGACTATGATGTAAAAAATATACTGCAAATATATATCAATATTTACCCTATCCATTTGCACAAGAAATCTCGACTTCACTCTACAACAAAATGATTAAACAACCCTGCTCTAAAAGAAAATCTTAAGCATTCATTCAAAAAAAAAAAAACTAAACCAGTTAGATAGACTAATGAAATGCTATAGAAAACATAGAATTGAAATCACTATCTACAAATAATAAAAACCTTAGAACTCGAGGGCGCCCTCCTATGAGAAGTATGTGTCATCATAATTCCTTCACAATATTAAATACGCATTGATAAATCGCACATCAAAGGAATGAAATGAAAATAAAGTTTGTATTTACAAAAATAGATTTTTTCAAACATCAATTCCAATTCATGACTGTCATGTCGAGAGGAAAATTTATAATATCTCATGCATAATTGTTTCAGAGTGTTACGACCCTACCTTACTTGACAACGACTAAAATTAACATAAAAAGATAACATATCATGATTTTCTATCAGCGAAGAAAATCATGAGGTTGAATATATGCATTCATTAATTTCTCACTTTCCTGGTTCACCTTCCATGGTGGTTGACTTTCGCTTTGACTGAGCTGCTACAGTGCTTTCCTTATCGATCCAGGTTATGATGATAGGTACAAATCATTGTGCCAACTTATTTTCCACCTTCACATATGCCTTGTTCTTTAGCTGGAGCTTTGGAACACATCGAACCTTCAACTTTGTTTTAGAATCAAACATTAGTTTCATAGTCGTTGTAATTCAGTAGCTCATGTAAATATTGAGTTAAATTATAAAGAACAATGAAATTTATGAAATAGAAGATGATTATGTACCTGTTATGCCATAAAACTTGTAAATTGATGCCCAATTAGAGTTATTAGGGTAAAAAATAAGGAGGATGGAGTGTAAGAGGGTTACTAGAAAAAATCATCCATTTATCCAAAGTAATCCTCTAAAATAAATGCAAAGTTCTCTAAATATAGAGAGATCCCAAGTGAAGTGATGATACAAATGAATGAATCTAACATCAATTTATACCCCTCTTATGAATTCAAATTAGCCTATGGGCCTATATTATCCCCCAATTATAAAATAATGTGAAAATAAAACCCCGATTGGTGGCAAGCCCACCAAACTAGCTCATAAATTAAAAATAAGCCTCTTACGGAGCCAAATAATTATATGTACATGTCATGGGACCCTCTAAAAGCCTAATAACATCCTAAAGTGCCATAATTAGGAATAAACTTCTGAAAATATGATGATCAATGGGGTGATCACTTGTTCTCCAAGTAGTATACTTGTGGTGCTCCCGGTGGGTGTGGAGGCACATAAATGACCTCATGGGTCTCCATATGAGTCGGAGATTCCTGTAAATCTTCTGCAAGGGCTCAAGTGATGGAATGAACATTTCCATTACATCGTTCCAGTACGGGGACACATGTTAAGAGTGTGGGGCTCTTTTGGGGCCAGCTGGGCATAGTGTACCAAGCACATCATCATCATCCCAAAATTGGATCGCTAGTAGTCTCTGAACATCGATGGGGATTCATGGAGTGTTGTCTACTCTGTGTAGGCTCATGGCTCTGTATTCAGACCCTATATGTGAAAATGTATCCCTATGGAGTTTAGTGCCCTGTATAGGGAGAACAAACCCAAATGGAAACCACCTGCAATCCTATATAAGATCCAATGCATCCCCTAGGCTTCAAGTACAACTAGCCATTAGAATAATCATGTAAAAGAGCTTACAAATCATGGATATCAAAATGGGAACTTCACAATGGCATGCCCTTCCATAGTGGGAGTCGACATGTGCAAGTGTCTCCATACCCTAAAGGGGGTTAATCGTGCACCTTATTAAGTGGTTTCAACCCTTAAAGGGGATAGTAGATCCAAGGTACATCCTTTGAGTGGGAGTGGTAAGTGATAAATAATTGAAACATAGTAGGGAATGAGAGGGGAATCTTGGGCCATATTTCAGGGCATAAGGGTAGCCATATAAGGGGAAGCTCACATGAGGGTATATTATGTAGGGATAAATCGTGGTACATGAGGTGTCCTGACCTTGATATTTAATTAATTTCTCAAGGCTCAAGGATAAGAGCATGATGTGTTAGATATAGCAATGATTACCCCTTTATGGTAGGGTGGTTCATTTCCCTCTAGGAGTTGGGACAGTCATGGGTTGATGTATGAAAAAGGAGGCTCATCTAGGGCCTATGGTACCAGGGTGATGGCCATGGGTAAGGGGGAGAGCTCATGCATTGGATTTTTCCCACATGCTAGTAATTTGTTTCGTTGCCATATTTTTCATTTTGTGTTACAATTTCCTTTTAAGTGTAGCCAATTATGCTTTTTCTTGTTCTTTTAGTTGCTTCAACCTCTAGGGCATCAATCTAGGCCTCACCCAAAGTGACGGCAAGGGGATAGGGAGGTTGACCCTATGTGGACCCATGAAGGCTATGCAGACTCAAGTGGGATAAATGATGAATGGGGGTACAATGAGTGGAAGGTGAGTAATATATGGATAAAGGAGCGAGACCATGCACCCAAATTCAATGTTTCCCAAGTAGTACCACACTAGAACCAAATGGTCAATAAAGGAGATCCCACGGGACTAATATGAAAAGGTAACACCCAAAAGAGATCAAGGGGAAATGAGCACAGACTAAGCCCACTCTTTCTACCAAATCCCCCCATCAATCCATGCCCAAAAGTATCCATGATAAGTAAACCTAATACTCAATTACCAAATTACAATGCATACCTTTAGATTAGGGAGGCCCACCTTTAAACATACAATCAATAAAGATGGGTGAGAGACCACATGGCTAGATCAGGTAGCTGAGAAATGGCACAATGAGCTAGTAGGAGGCTGCAAGGGGTTATTGGCTACTGACTGAGGTCCATCATGGAAAAAAAATTCTCCTGGGGATATTACCCACAAAGTGGTGGGTAACATCTGGCTCCAACTGAGATGTGATCTCTCGAATAAGTGGGCAAGGCTACTCGAACGGGAAGTCACGAGAACGCGAGCGATCTCTTGGTCACCGTAGGGCCTGTTATCTGCACATGTCAAATATAAAAGCCATAGGGCAGCATATTTTTCACGGTGTCTTATGATCACCCATGCTTAATGTTAGCCCATAAAACCAACAAGTAAAAATATGAAAATTTTAATCTAAATGCAACTAATCTATCATGAGGAATATCATATGCAGTTAGTTCTAATGTGAAAATCAGCATGGAATGCATCCTACCCTAACATTCATATGGTACAAAAATATTACTAAGTGTAATCATAAATCCAGTGAAACCAACATATCATAAAATCAATATAAATATAATGTTCTATATGATCACTCATGTAGAAAATGTCAAATCAAAGGTGGAAAGAATCACATCGATGGTAAGGCCAGTGGGTGGTATAGAAATAGGATGCCCACACATGGACGATTATGTGAGAAGAGGTAAGAAAATGATATAATATAGTCCATAGATCCTCTCTTCTAACCAAAATATAGAGATGCCAATAATTAGGCTCATAAATGTTTGGTGGATGGAAATATTGGGCATATTATTTCCATGATGGTCCTTAACATTTATGTCATATTTTATGGCTTCCATAGGGTTATGATTAGTAGGAAATGGAGACTGATGAGATGGAGAAACACACATTTGCTGCCCATGATTATCACATTGGAAAGGGGATATTATAGGTTGATCATGATCCTGAGGGGGTGCCCAAGGAGATAAAGTATAATCAATGAGGGGATCATCCTTGAAACTATGCTTGGAAGGAGGAAATGGCTCATTGCTACTTGAGAACATGTGACAAGAGGTAAGGGAATCACTTGATGAAGATCCATTATGATGGCCAATAGGAAAATGGGAGGGTGAAGTATTGTATTCAACGTGTTTTTCTTCCCTAAAATCATAATCTAAAGTTTTAAGTGACTTGGACATAGAATCATACTTGGGAGAGGTGGGAGCCTCATCAATTTCATTAGTATCAAATATTGGGTCTCTCCTAAAGGGAAAATTAATCACTTCCAATTGCCCCACTTTATGTAAAGGAAAATAAATATTCCCCTTCCTAAGAGTACCAGTGGATATGTCATCATAAATAGTGCTCGAGAGGAAGGGAAAACTAATCTTATCCTCATCCTCCTTGTCGGTGTCGTAAATGGTAGCACAATCAAATTGAGAACCAATAATTTCCCACTTCCCCTTTTTGATGTGGAAGTAATCTCCAATGTCATCCTCCAAGGGCATAATGGGACCACCTTCCCCAAGGTTCTCAAAAGGAGAATAATCATAAGTTATATCCTCAAGAAAGGTAAGGCTAGTCTCAACTTCACCTTCCATAGATTCATCCCCTCCAACACATGTATTCTCAAAATCATATTTTTCATCATGTGGACCCCATGAGGACTCGTCTACCTGCTCACTACTTAGATTCTCAATGTCTTGATGATGCCCAATGAAGGATTCCTCTTCAATACTCAATCTAGGGTATACTTGAAAATTTCTAAAAAATCCATTAATGAACTCCTCAATATATGAGATTCTCTTAAGTTCATGATCATGCAACCATGAATTATGACCACCGAGAGTTCCCATGAACAATAACATAAAGAAATCTTGGTGGACCACTTTCTCTGTTGAAGCATGTGCGTTAAATCTTTCTACATGGTCGATCATGGAGAGTGGATCACCATAAAACACTGGTACCCCACTTACCATCCTTCCTTCGACATGATTAGGGTTCCCTGGGATGTTAGCAATGTCCAAATTGTGAAATTTATTAAAGAAATATAACCTATTTGAGATATTAATGAAAAATATGTAGGAGTCCCCAGGGTAAATTTAAATATGCCTAGAAAAATGCTTGTTTCATGCTACAAGCATCGATCTTAAGGTTCAATGAAGAACTAGGGCTTCATTCTTCCAGTGGAATCACCAATAATGATATGTCAATATGTCGTAAGGAGAAAAAACACACGTCTCATGTCCCAGTAAACCCTGCCAGAAATGTTACCCCTCAAACCAGCGAGGGACCTAAAGGGGTTCATAATAGGGAAACTGCTAGACTAAGGGAAATAGTGGAGGCTTAGCCCAATATCACCATGGATAAGATTCCCTACTCTTTATGGACTTTCATCGATGGGAGGAATATCAATTCTTTGGGAAGCCACTTATAAATGACATGTCTATGGATAAGTATGAAGTGATCCTAGTAACCCTTTCTGAAGGAGGAAGTATATAAATGGTGCTTTCTTTCTCTTTAAGCAAGGGACTTTCCTTCTAGGGGAGAAGGGGTGAGGATAAGGAAGAAGGATAAAAATTGAATAGGTACTTCCCGATCCATAAAATCCTATATGATATTGGTTTCCCAAATAGCCCTTGATGATTAGTCTTTGATAGGAAATGAGACCACACGGGACAAAAAAAACCTAGCCTAGGTTCGGGGATGGAGTATAGCAACCAATGATTTTCCTATCCTAGAAAAGCTGAGGGGAAAGGATAAAACACAAAATTTTACTTCAAAGGGTTAAATGGATCCTGCTAGGGTCTAGCCTTAGGGATGTCTAGGAAAAACTTAGTCATGGATCTAAGGCTTGGGATTCCCATAGATTCCACCATTTGAATTTCCTCAAATTTGGATGAGTGGGAGGGGAACCACCAACGTGGTAGCCTCTAAGAGATAAAAGTTTTTTTGTTGGTGAATTCTCGGGAAATTGATGCCCTAGGTGACCTATCAGGGCTAGACCCAGGGAAAAGGGAAAAAAGGTAAGAAAAAAGGGTAAAATAACTACCTTTTTGAGAGACAAGTAAATATTTCCCTTGGGGATATGGATTCAAGGATGATAATGATTGAGTATTCAGTTTATTGATCAAGGAGGCTTAGAAAGTCAACTTCGTCCAATGTTAAGGGAAAAAGAAGAAAAGTGACCTTGAAGCATTTATACTTCATGAAAATAGTGCAATATTATCAAGATAAAACAATTTCTATGAAATTTCATTCATCTAACAATGGCCCATACATTAAACGAGCTAAATAGAAACTTAATTCCACATTTCAATCATGCAACAACTAGCCTTAATTATAACGAAGTTCAAAAATATGCAGGAAAAAAAATATATCATCAAAATTCACTTACAATGTTAGAGAGTATGTCCAACCAACATCACATTTGCAAAAAATGAAGCTCCAAGATAAAAATGGCCCAAATGCATACATCAAAATTAATCCATTTATCCAAAATAATCCTCCAAGAATAAATGTGAAGTTCTATAAAGACAAAGAGATCACAATTTAAGTGATGATACAAATGGATGAAGCTAACATCAATTTATACCCCTCTTAGGAGTTTGAATTAGCCTATAGGCATATATTAGCCCCTAATGATCAAATAATGTGCAAATAAAAGCCCTATTGGTGACAAGCCCACCAAAATAGCTCATAAATGAAAAATAAGCCTCTCAAGGGGCCAAATAATGATATGTACATGTCGTGGGGTAATCCAAAGGCCTAAGAACATCATGAAGTTCCATAATGAAGAATAAAATCCTCAAAATACGATGGACAAAGGGGTGGCCCCTTGTTCTCCAAGTAGTAGACCTGCCGTGCTCTCAATGGGTGTGGGGGCACATAAATGAGCCCATGGGTATCCATATGACATAGAGATTCTGTTAAATCCTTTCAAATGGCTCAATTGATGGTGTTAGGTGTGGAGCCTGATTATCTTATTTATTTTGTATCACAGCATTGGACCCCTTTTCTTAACGGGGCAGCAACGTCGCCCGTAATTGTACATTGCCTAGGGGTAATTGTAAAATTTCCTTGTAAAAGTATAGTAATTTCTAGTCAATCTGGGTTGTTCATTAGGCAGATGATCTGATGGCAGAAGTTGTGTTTAGTTTAGGGTTTTTTTCCCTAGAAGGCAACCCCTCACTTTGTATGAGGGTATTGTATTGTGGCTATGTATTTTATGTGTATCCTCATAGCTAGAAACCAATAGGGAGACTGTGAGAGGGAACATAGGATATTACAGTGGATTTGCTGTAGGTTGTGTCTCTTCATTTTTCTAGATAATAGAAAGGAAGGACTCGTTGTTCGAGGTGGATGTAGCCCAAACTAGGTGAACCACATATATCTGTGTCTCTTTGATTTTATGTGTTTTGTGTGATTGTGTTTTCTGCATATTTTATGTGTTGCATTTCTCTGTAATATATAATTTTCTAACAGATGGAATGAATGTTGGCATGACATCATGCAAGGCCTAGGACACTTGCCAAGAGTGTGGGGATCTTGTGGGGTCTGTTGAGCATAGTGTACCAAGCACATAATCATCATCCCAAAAGTCGATCGCTAGTAGTCTCTAAACATCTATGGGGATCCATGGAGTGTTGTATTTTGTTGTGGAATACCATGGATCTCTATGCACACCCTATATGTGCTAATGTACACCTCTGGGGGCTAGGACACCATATAGGGAGACCAAATCCAAATTGAAACCACCTGCAATCCTATATAAGATCAAATGTGTCCCTTAGGCTTCTAGTACAAACAATCATTATAATTTTCATGTAAAAGAGATTAAAAAATATGGATAACAAAGTGGGAACTTCACAATGACATGTCCTTCCATAGTGGGCTTTGTCATGTGTTTGTGTCTTCATACTCCAAGGGGGTTAGCCATGCACCTTATTAAGTGGTTTCAACCCTTAAAGGGGATAATATGTCCAAGGTACATCCTTTGAATGGGGGTGGTAAGTGATAAATATGTCAAACATAATAGGGAATGAGAGGGGAAATCTTGGGCCACATATCGTGGCATAGGGGTAGCTAGATAAGAGGCAGCCCACACCAAGGTATGTAATGTATAAGAGTGAGAAATCATGATACATAAGGTGTCTCGGCCTTGATTTTTCCACCCTTCTTTATATGCCATTTGAATTTCATTAATTTTATTTAATTAATTACTCAAGTCTAAATATAAGAGCATGATGTGTCGGATATAATAATGATTACCCCTTTAAGGTAGGGCGATTCATTTCCCTCCAGGGGTTGGTACAATCATGGGTTCACGTATGAAAAAGGAGGCTCATCTAGGGTCTATGGAACCAGGGTGATGGCCATGGGTAAGGGGCAGAGCTTATGCATTGGCTTTGCCCACGTGATAGTCATTTTTGTCACGAGCATATTTTGCATTTTGTGGTACAATTTCCTGTTAAGTGTGGCCAATTATGATTTTATTTTTCTTTTAGTTGCTTCAACCTCTAGGGCATCATTCTAGGCCTAACCCAAGGTGGGGGTAAGGGGATAGGGAGGCTGACCCTATGTGGACCCATGAGGGCTATGTGGTCCCAAGTGGGAGAAATGATGAATGGGGTACAATGAGTGGAGTGAGACCACACACCCAAATTCGGGGATTCCCAAGTAGTACCACCCTAGAACCAAATGGTCAATAAAGGAGATCCCATGGGACTAAGATGCAAAGGTAACTCCCAAAAGAGACTAATGGGATGGGAACTCAGTCTAAGCCCACTATTTCTTCCAAATCCCCCCATCAATCCATGCCCAAAAGTATACATGATAAGTAAACCCAATACTTAATTACCAAATGAAAAGACATACCTTTATATTTGGGAGGCCCACCTTTCAAACATACGATCAATACATATTGGTGAGGGACCACATGGTTGGCTCAGGTGGCTGATAAATGGCACAATGAGCTAGTAGAAGGCTGCTGGCTTCCGAATGAGGTTCATCATGGAGAAAAATGTCTCCTAGGGATATCACCCATGAAGTGGTGGGTAACAGTTCCCAAAGCTAAAACTTGGACCATTGTGAAGGAAAAGCCCTATTGATCCTCTTGTCCAATTTTCAGATCTTAGGTTGTGAAATTTAAAGAAATATAATGAGAGGAATTTGGGCTTCCTAAATGCATCTTTGAATAAGTCATGTTGGCATTTATGCTATAACTATTCTTTAGAGAGGTTCTAGAAGTTGAAACTTGGACCATAGTGAGGGAAAATCCCATTGATCATTTGGTTCAATTTTCAAATCTTGGGTTGACACACTATTTTAGGCTATATGATCAAAGGAATTTTAGCCTCCTATATGCTCCTAAAATCATCCATCAAATATACCATGTTGGAATTTCTACTATAACTTTTCTTATTGGAGGTTACTGAATCTAAAACTTGGACCATAGTGAGGGGAACTCCCACTGATCATATGATCGAAATTTCAGATCTTGGGTCACAATATTTTAATATATATGATTAGACGAATATAGGATTTCTAGGTGCTCCTAAAATCATGCATCAAACATGTCATGTTGGAATTTCCGTTATAGATTTTCTTCTAAAAATTTCCAAAATATAAAACTTGGACCATAATGAGAAAAATAATGTTTATCATTTGGTCCAACTTTCAGAACTTGGGTCATAATATTTTAGTAGATATGAGCAGAGGAAGTTGAACTTCTTGGATGCTCCTAAAATCATGCATCAAATAGGTCATATTGGCATTTTTGCTATAACTTTTCATTTGAGACGTTCTTGAGGCTGAAATTTGGACCATAATGAGGGATACTCCCACTGATCACCTGGTTTAGTTTTTAGAGCTTGGAATACTATAATTTGGGATATATTCCCTCTAGAATTTTCTATATAATTTTGCATGAAAATTGTTTTACGAAATGCTTAAATGGTTTATTAATTCATTGCATACAAATTGTTTGATGAAATGCCCCAATGAAAATTTTATTATGTGGATGGGGATAGGATTGTTCTCTGTTATCATTGTTGTATGATAATACTCCTCTAGCTTATCTATGCATTTTTCATGAAAATCATTTGAATAATTGTGTTAAAGGTGTTTTATTATAATTTTCATACAAACTATGTGATAAAATACCTCAAAGACAAAAATCAAAAGCTGCATGATTGAGTGGTATATTTTAGTTAGCATGTTACAAGTGGAATTAGAGTAATGTTTCTTATTTTATTTCATAAAAAATGTTTGACAAAAAGTCTACAAGAAAAATACTAAGTAAATGGGTTGTATAAAAAGTAATTGAATTTTTTTTTACATGTAAAGTGTTTGAAAATATGTATGAGAGATGAAAATCAAGTTTTTACAAGTTTGGTTAGGATAAATTTAGTAGGGGTATTTGAAAATTGTGGTATCAGAGAAAATATATTTTTAAGATATTAGTTATTTGATTTTTAAGCTCATTAAGATGAAAAAAATTTGATACACCATATCCTTAATTGAGTATTAAGGCACTATGTATGTTACAAAGTGGTACTAGTCCAGCTTATTGTCAAACTAGTAAAAAAAATAAAATTTCAGTACCCTGTTTTGGGGTCCCATGATTTCGCTGATTGGCAAGCCAAATGACAAAGGAAACATAAGAACCAAGCTTTATAGCTCTAGTATCTATCCCTCCTAGTCTCAGAGAGGGATCTCTCAATTGCTTGCACAAATATGTCTTGTTTTCTTTTAACGGTTGATTTTAGGCTAGTTATTAAGTGCAAGTTTGTTTGTTTGGGTTTGGTTGGTTGGACATGAATGATCTAGGAAGCATATATAGAAAGGGGAAATATTAGAGCCATTGGGAAAAGGAGTCAAGAAGAAGTTATAACAAGCTCAATCAATGGATATGGGATATCAAAGGGAAAATCTAACTTGGCCAGTGAATCTTGGGTTTGGTGGATGAAATGAAATGGACATTAAGGATTTAGAAGGAGAAGTAGAACTAAGGGCAATTAAGAACCCTTAGTTATATGTACTTCTCAACAAAGGGACTTAAAAACATCATCTGAACATGAAGAGGCATTTGATAGATAGGGCTAACCATAAATTCTACAAATCACACTTCAGCAAATAACAATTTCAAGACAAACTTTTCAAATGAAATCTAGGAGTCGAGGAACGCTCTATTTCATCCAAAGATTTCACCTTCAAGGAATTTAGAAAAAATAAAAGATTCACAAATAATTGTATCATTGAAGAGGGAATGCCTAAACATCTCTGATTACAATTATAAAGACCTTCAAAACAATTATCTCAACAAGAACAAAGGGTATGATCAAAATAGACCTCTTTGGTAGACTGTAAACAATGGTACTTTAAAGGGATACTTCAGAAATAGTTTTCAAGTGGCAGCAAGTAAGCAGGGAATACCATAAATCATTATTGAGACCAATTGTTTGAACTATTTCTGAAATTAACAAGCATAAGGGTTCAAGAGAGAAATTAAGAATTCTCTAGAATGCCTCAACAGAGGAAAACATAAAACAATGGAGAGTAAATAGGTTTAAGGTGCTTCTAGGAGACATTTCTTAGCCTAAAATTTTTACTCTACTGTAGTAAGAAATGATGAAACAAAATGGAAAAAAGGAAAAAACATTAACATTTTAGAATACATCACCAAAAACCATGCTCAGGAATCCAATGATATAGCCTTCTCATTAACAAAACATGTCAAAACATCATCAATCTTCCAATACTTCAATTTATTCTTAATCTTCGGCTAGACTATGTACAATTTCAAAGAGTTTGAATTCCAGCAACCAACCCCTAACAAAGAGCTCCTCATAGAGTATTTATAGAAGAATTAGGAGGTGGAACTCTTTCTAGGGTTCAAAATGTTATTAATTATAGAGTAAATGCATTTCTAGCCTTGAAAACTATGCAAGGCCTAAGGTAGGAATGAGTTGCACTACTTCTCTGTTTAATAAATTTGTCTTTATTTCCTGAGGATAAAGTAGGTGAAAAGAGTGGGTTTTAAGGCTTTCCCATGTCTTAAAATAACTGTTCTGATAGTCAAAATATGTTATGTCAGTGTGATAACTGTCATAGTGTCTTTGTAGGTGAAAAGAAGGCTACAGGTGGCTTCAGATATTTCAATGAATTAACTGCTCTGTGTTGACCTGTTCGAGGCTACTTTAGCCTAATATTTCCTTTAATTTCATCATTAAACTGTGTTAAGTCTTGATCTCGCTTTTTTCCTTCATAATCCATCATGTTGTCCTTAACTCTTTTCTTATTGATTTGAACCCTTATTTGCTTATCTTTAACTTTGTATTTATCTTTGATCTGCAAGTTAAGACTTTGATTTTCTTGCTTTATGCTTAACCTTTATCCCTTAATCTCTAATATGTGATCTTCACTGTTTTTTGTATTGTACAGGTCTTTGGCGCATTGGAGGGTTTGACCGAATAACCAATGCTCATGATGTATCGATTAAATTTGGAGATTAACCCTTTGGTTCCCTTTCTGCATTCGATTAAGCCTCAGAGGATCGTCACCCTCGGCCTTTGTCACCTTTTTTGACTGTGGGATGACTTTTATAACTTATCCACCATCAAAAACCTACAAATAAACATCAAAATTATTATGAAACCCTGCGTTTTGGATAATAATGCTAACAGAGGTGAGGAATGGTGTTATGGAGCGATGCAAGAGGGGATATATGCATAGAGGGGTTCCATGGCGGAAAGGCAGAGAACCAGGGTTTGAACTGGGGTTTTGGGCGCGGAACAGTGAAAGTGGTTTTGCGGAAAACCAAGGTGGTATTCGCGCTAGGTGAAGACGGTAAGAGGTATTGGCAGGGGCGAACACGATATGATTTTAGCGTTGACACCTGTCCCACCAAAAACCACTCTTTTCGCACAGAAGATGCACGATGGAGGGATTGAGAAAATCGGGAGTGAAGAGGTTTTAGGGCCATCCAATCTGGGCAATATAGATCGACGGTTGTGGGTAAGTGTGATGGAGGAAAGTTGTGTGGCAGAATGGGTGGTGGGGTCTGACGAATGCGTCAGCAAATTTGTCACGTAGCGAAGTTTCCATTGGCGGGTTTGAATGGTGAGGGGATGTGGGAGCTGTTGAATCATGAAGATCAACGGTCATGATTAAATCGGGGAAGGAGTAGGAGGGAAGTGGTGGATGGAGGGGGAGAAGAGGGAGGAGCCTCGCTGGCCATTGGATCATGATGAGATCAATAGTGGATATTTCATCGGCAAAGGACGAACATCGACGGAGAAAAGGGTTTGGGAACGAGGAAATGGGAATCGATGAAGTGCGATGGCTGATGGGGGCTTAAGGCTCATAACAGGTGGTCGCAGGCCTTAGTCTCATGGCGGAAAAAGGGCTAAGGGCTTAAGGCAAAGGCGCTTAAGGCCTAATGTTAAAAAAGAACGGAATAGGCCTAAAATGGAGGTTTTAAAGCCTTTTCAAGGATTCCGATAAGGTGCAAAAAGGGGTTTTTAAACCAAACAAAGGGTTTAAATGGTTTTAAGGGGGAATTTATAGGAAAATAAGGGATAAAATGGAAAAATAGGTAAAATAAAGGGATTTATTTTAGGAGATGAAAAGGTGGGAATTATGGCTTTGAAAGCAACTTTCTTTTTGAATCAATAGGTTAACTTGGAACATGCTTGAGTGAAGATTTTAGTGAACTGGATAGCTTTTCAGGATAATGAAGGCAGTGAGATTTCAAAAACTCACAAGTTTTTCATAAAATCTTGTTTTTTGGAAATCTGTGAACTGATTCTAGCCATCATTAGGTATAGCAGAATTATAGATGGCTAACAGTGGCCCCATTTGGGGAGGAAAACTGTCCTTTTTGGTGTCTAGAACCTTATTTTATCAATCTCTGGCTTTTAGTAGACCAGTGCCTCATCCATTTGGCAAAATCTCTTTGTTTTCTTACTGAAGTTCTGTGCATTTTGATAATTCTTCAAATGACCTGCAGCATGAAATTTCTTTAAACCACATCTCTACCTACCAAAAACTACTTGTCCTAGCATTTTTTCTTCTCTTGAGTGCACTTGGACTGGCATCTCTTTTACATATTATTTTTGAAAACATAAAGATAAAAATATCTAATGCTACCCTTATTTCTTTGTTGGGCGGAATAATCAATCTTGCGGACAAGATTGATCTCCCTAGTACCAAAAGGTAATATAGCAACAAACAGCCAAATAAACCTATCTTTCTCTAAGCATATACGATTTACAAAAAGCACTATAGAGGTGTGAAAGACTTACCTTAGGTTCAATGCTTGTTTGATGTAGTTGTTGTCCCTCGTGCACTTGAAGGAGTTATTTTCGTAAACCCGCAATCACAAAGAAGCAAACATTAAATAGCACCTGTATAGTAAACATCGTAAATCATGATTATCATGGTGATCAAGGAATCCATGAAATAAACAGTTAACTAACAGCTTATTGAGAAAAATGAATTCATTTGTATTAACTTTAAAACAAGGAAAACCTTACAACCTTAGCCTTGATGTTGAACAGGCCTTCCCGGGGTCCGAAGCAAGAATCCCCTCTACTCTGATAAGCTATGCACTCCTCCAACCGAGGCAGATTGAGGTATGTGATCTCTCCTCACAAAAATCTCATTTAAAGGAGTTTGAATCACAACAACACTTAACCTCAAATAATCCTAAAAGCTTGAACTCCCCTTGAGGCTACCCAATGCCTCTTTTTATAGTGGAAAAGAGGAGGTTTCAGTTCCAACTATGAAGGGATAGAATCTTCCTTCAAAGGGATAAGCTCCTCACATCAAGGGGTTAGCTCCATAAGGTAAGGGATACATGAACCTCAAAAGAGCAGATCTGCCACCGCAAGATTCTTTCTAGAGGCTTCTAGAATTCACTTAAAGTGAGATTTTTTGAGTTTACTTGCGCCTTTTTAATCTTTACAGGGGTCCGCACCCATAACATAGAGAAAGTGCATTCAGGTATGCATGAGACATGAACATTAGGTGGGGGACCGCAGGAAAGATATAGAGAAAGTGCGACACCAAAGTTAAGGAGATTTTTAGGAACTTTTCTCTGATTTTCAAGGCTTGATATGAGGAACTGATATGTTAGACTTGCAAGGGAGTAGGTGTGAGTAATAATGAGCTCATACACATAGAAAAATGTCAAGATGACAATTTTTCAGTGCAACATGAAATTTTTTCAAATGCCCTGCAGCATGAAATTTCTTTAAACCACATCTCTACCTACCAAAAACTACTTGTCCTAGCATTTTTTCTTCTCTTGAGTGCACTTGGAATGGCATCTCTTTTACCTATTATTTTTGAAAACATAAAGATAAAACTATCTAATGCTACCCTTATTTCTTCCAAGATTCCAAATTAAAAAGTTGGACTCTTCATTCCCTACCTAATCTATCTATCAACCAAGATTAAACTGTTTGAATGATTTTCATTCTCTATATCCTAAAACAGAAATTTAAGCACATTCAAATCAGGATTAGACTGTCTGATTTGTTGTAATGTCTAAGGCATGAGAAACAAGCTGCACATAGACCTTATTTTCAGAAAAATGAAACAAAACTTGGAAGACTTGAGATTTGAGAATAGTAAGCATCCTTCCCTTATTTTTCAGCTCTGATTTTGATATTTTTGAGTTGTCCTCTTCTTCTTTTCCTGGTTCAATTTTTTATCATATTAGAACTAGCCTTTTCTTTTCTTTGACTCAAGTTTTGAGCTTGTTAGAGCCATCCTTTTTCTATCCTAATCTGATCTATTGATAAGCCAAGATTACATTGTTTGGAAAATCCATTTTCACTAACCTATCAACAGTAAATTGAAAGTCTATTTAGTCATGATTAGGTTGTATGAATAAATAGTAGTTCTTTATTTCTTTTTGGTATGGGGTTGTACCTTTCTTGTTTTCGATTTTCCCTCTTTTTCTTTTTCTTTTGTTTTTGTATTTTTTATTTTTTTTTTCAAAGAAAAAAAAAACTAACTAAATTCTCACAAGCTGAGCTTATTTGCTTTCCTATCTAACCTAATCTAACTTGGAAAATATATATTTAGCTGATGAACTCTCTTTTCCAATATAGCCAATCAAGAAAATGGTTCCATGATTGATCCTTGCCCATCTCCTTGAGCATGCTGGACAAACAGGGCCACTCCCATTTCACTTGTTCTTTAGCAGTAGTGCTAAAAAATCTTCTTGCTTTTGGTAATACACTGCTCCTAACAACCTTTATCCCTTCTTCAAATTTCTTCAAGAAATGAGCATAGGGATCTTGAAATAATGCCTGGTTATGAATATTTTGAAGATAGGTTTCAACCAAGCTTACTTTTTCCTCCACTGGATCAAGCTTAATATTATTTTGAGAAAGAACTTCTTCCTCACCTTCATTATCATATGAACTGGAGGACTCAACATATATTGCAGTTCTGTCCTCTTGTAGTCCTGGTATGCTCTGATTTAGTGGACTATACTCTGTGAAGAGATCATCATATTCTTGAGCATGGGTATATTTTATTACCTAAACCCTCTCAGGAGAAGGTTCCTTATATTCATCCTGCTCAAGAGACTCCTCTTTCTTCTTGACCTCATCATCACAACTGATAGATTGCTAACTCCCAATTATGTGAAAGTTATTTATGATGGATTAGATTGGTTGATTGCTTCTTTCAAGCTGATGATAGTGAATTTCATGACACCAATCAACTGTTGGTTTCCCTGCATGATTAGTTTCTGCTTGAAGCTCATCATCATCATCAAACTAATCAAAAATTGGAAAATCATTAGTATAAATAATCTCACCAATCAAACATATTGGGTTATTAGTTTATTGTTCTTTAAGCTGATCTACAAGTTTATTTTTTGGTTTAATACAACAAGGTTCAGTAGGTAGATGAGCAGAAGTGTTTTGTTCCGATGAAAGCTCAGAGGCTGGTTGTTTGTTTAATATCTGATCAATTTCTTCTTCTATCAAAAGAGAATGAATTTTATTTTTTCTCTGGACAGAAACACAACAGTCCTCTTCCTCTTGTGTTGACTGATTGTGAGGCTGGATGTCTTCTTGAGCCTCTCCTAGTGAATCATTACTTGTGCTTGTAGGGAAACTTTGAGGATTTTCTTCTATTTCTTGATCTTTTTCATTCTCAAACAACTCTCCTTGATCTCTGTAATAGTCGATTTGAACAATAGATTCATGAGTTCTTTATAATATATTTTCAGGATTCCATAATTCTCTTATGATCTAAAATGAATTAAAACATAAGGGCAGAGTCCCTATATGTGTTGATTTTGCTTCTATTTTAGGCTCTGTGATTCCTTGGTGGCTAATTGTTTCCTCAACGCACTGCTCACTTTCTGCGTTTGCAGCTTGTTTGTAATTTTCTCTTATCAGTGAAACACAAGGTGTAGGTGGGTAGCTAGTACCTTCTTGACAATATACTTCATTCCTTTCTTTGTAATCTTGCTCATCATAAATATTTGGCTTGTTGTTTCTATTTTGTAGTGGTTGAGTTTTTTCTTAACTAGGAGAAGGTATAGGTTGCTCAGGATAATCAACATTTATATCAATCTCATGCATATCCAATCTTTTATCAAGTATGTACATCATTTTTTCCATTATGTCTAATAATGTATCTAGTTTTGATACTCTGTCTATACTTGAATCCATGTTTGTAAAATCAACGAGATCACTGTGTCTTTTCAACCAGCTCGGAGTCTTCTATCAGTGGAGTCATTAGGTCTTTTGGAGTTATGGAGTCGCCAGATGGAATATTTTGGACTTTGCTATCCACCTGCAGCATGATTTGGATTTCTCAATGCATTCCCAGGGGAGTTTACAAGGACTAGTGAAGTAATAGGCCTACTAGAGGCCAGTGGAGTCGCTACGTGAAATTTTTTTAGCTTTTCTGAAGGTAAAATGTTTTATGGTCCACCACCAGTTTATTATAAAAACCAATTTGAAATGTTTTTGGGGTTTTCTAAGTTTCTATGGTTATTGAAGGACTTAGTTAGTCTACAAGAGTTTTCTAGGATATTATGTACTCAGAGGTCCCACTGTGATCGCCATTGTGTTGTAGTGGCGATTAGGTGGAAAATTCACTAGATATTATTTGATTTATTGAGGGTCTAAAGAGTTTTAAGAGGTATTCATGCATTTATGTAGTTATAAGTCCCATCGTGATCGCCATTATGTTGGGGTCATGTGATTTGGTTGATTGGAAAGCCAAATGTCAAAGGCAACATTAGAACCAAGCTTTAGAGCTCTAGGATCTAGCCCTCCTAGTCTCAGAGAGGGATCTCTCAATTGCACAAATATGTCTTGTTTTCTTTTAAGGGTTGATTTTAGGCTAGTTATGAAGTGCAAGTTTGTTTGTTTGGGTTTTGTTGGTTGGACATGAATGATCTAGGAAGCATAGATAGAAAGGGGAAATATCAGAGCCATTGGGCAAAGGAGTCAAAAAGAATTTATAACAAACTAAATCAATGGATATGGGATATCAAAGGGAAAATCTAACTTGGCCAGTGGATCTTGGATTTGGTGGATGAAATGAAATGGACATTAAGGATTTAGAAGGAGAAGTATAACTAAGGGAAATTAAGAACCCTTAGTTATATGTACTTCTCAACAAAGGAACTTAAAAACATTATCTGAACATGAAGAGGCATTTGATAGATAGGGCTCACCATGAATTCTAAAAATCACACTTCAGAAAATAACAATTTCAAGACAAGCTTTTCAAATGAAATCTAGGAGTCAAGGAACGCTCTATTTCATCCAAATATTTCACCTTCAAGGAATTTAGAAAACATAAAAGATTCACAAATAACTGTATCATTGAAGAGGGAATGCCTAAAGATCTCTAATTACAATTATAAATACCTTCAAAATAATTATCTTAGCAAGAACAAAGGGTATGATCAAAACAGACCTCTTTGGCAGACTGTAAACAATGGTACTTTAAAGGGAGACTTCAGAAACAGTTTTCAAGTGGCAGCAAGTAAGTAGGGAATAACGTAAATCATTCTTGAGACCAGATGTTTGAACTATTTCTGAAATAAACAAGAATAAGGGTTCAAGAGAGCAATTAATAATTCTCTAGAATGCCTCAGCAGAGGAAAACATAAAACAGTGGAGAGTAAACAGGTCTAAGGTGCTTCTAGGAGACATTTCTTAGCCTAAAATTTTTTACTCTACTGTAGTAAGAAATGATGAAATAGAATGTAAAACAGGAAAAAACATTAACAGATTAGAATACATCACCAACAACCATGCTCAGGGATCCAATGATAGAGCCTTCTCATTAACAAAACATGTCAAAACATCATCAATCTTCCAATACTTCAATTTCTTCTTAATCTTCAGCCAGACTATGTACAATTTTAAAGAGTTCGAATGCCAGCAACCAACTCCTAACAAAGAGCTCCTCATAGAGTATTTATAGAAGAATGAGGAGGTGGAACTCTTTTTAGGGTTCAAAATGTTATTAATTACAAAGTAAATGCATTTCTAGCCTTGAAAACTATGCAAGGCCTAAGGTAGGAATGAGTTGCACTACTTCTCTATTTAATAACTATGTCTTTATTTCCTGAGGATAAAGTAGGTGAAAAGAGTGGGTTTTAAGGCTTTCCTATGTCTTAAAATAACTATTCTGACAATCAAAATATGTTATGTCAGTGTGATAATTGTCAAAGTGTCTTTGTAGGTGAAAATAAGGCTACAGGTGGCTTCAAATATTTCAATGAATTAACTGCTCTATGTTGACGTGTTTGAGGCTGCTTTAGCCTAATATTTCCTTTAATTTCATCATTAAACTGTGTTAAGGCTTGATCTCTCTTTTTTCCTTCATAATCCATCATGCTTTCCTTAACTCTTTTCTTATTGATTTGAACAATTATTTTCTTATCTTTAACTGTGTCTTTATCTTTGATCTGCAAGTTAAGCCTTTGATTTTATTTCTTTATGCTTAACTTAACCTTTATCCCTTAATCTCTAATCTGTGGTCTTCACTATTTGTTGTATTTTACAGGTCTTTGGTGCACTGGAGGGTTTGACCAAATAACAAATGCTCATGATGTATCGATTAAATTTGGAGATTAACCCTTTGGTTCCCTTTCTGCATTCGATTAAGCCTCAGAGGATCATCACCCTCGGCCTTTGTCACTTTTTTTGACTATGGGACGACTTTTATAACTTATCCACCATCAAAAACCTACAAATAAACATCAAAATTATTATGAAACCCTGCGTTTTGGATAATACTGCTAACAGAAGCGAGGAATGGTGTTATGGAGTGATGCGGGAGGGGATATATGCATAGAGGGGTTCCATGGCAGAAAGGCAGAGAACCAGGGTTTGAACTGGGGTTTTGGGCACGAAACAGTGAAAGTGGTTTTCCGGAAAACTAGGGTGGTATTCGCACTGGGTTAAGACAGTAAGTGGTAATTGCAGGGGCGAACGCGATATGATTTTGACGTTGACACCTGTCGCACCAAAAACCACTCTTTTCACGTAGAAGATGCACGATGGAGGGTTTGAGAAAATTTGGAGCGAAGAAGTTTTATGGCCATCCGATCTAAGAAATCTAGATTGACGGTTGTGGGTAAGTGCAATGGAGGAAAGTTGTTTGGCATAATGGGTGATGGGGTGTAATGAATGTGTCAGCAAATTTGTCGTGTTGCAGAGGTGCCATTGGCGGGTTTGAATGGTGAGGGGATGTGGGAGTCGTTGAATCATGAGGATCAACAGTCACGATTAAATTGGGGAAGGAGTAGGAGGGAAATGGTGGATAGAGGGGGAGAAGAGGGAGGAGCCCCATTGGCCGTTGGATCGTGATGAGATCAATGGTGGAGATTTCATCAGCAGAGGATGGACATCGACGGAGAAAAGGGTTTAGGAACGAGGAAATGGGAATCGCCGAAGTGGGATGGTCGATGGGGGCTTAAGGCTCATAGTGGATGGTCACAAGCCTCGATCTCATGGTGGAAAAAGGGCTAAGGGCTTAAGGCAAAGGCACTTAAGGCCTAATGTTAAAATAGAGTAGAATAAGCCTAAAATGGAGGTTTTAAAGCCTTTTCCAGGATTCCAATAAGGTGCAAAAAGGGGTTTTTTAAACCAAATAAAGAGTTTAAATGGTTTTAAGGGGGAATTTATAGGAAAATAAGGGCTAAAATGGAAAAATAGGTAAAATGAAGGGATTGTTTCGAGGATATGAAAAGGTGGTAATTATGGCTTTGAAGGCAGCTTTCTTTTTGAATCAACAGGTTAACTTGGAACGGGCTTGAGTGAAGATTTTAGTGAACTGGATAGCTTTTTAGGCTAATGAAGGCAGTGAGATTTCGAAAACTCACACGTTTTTCATAAAAGCTTGTTTTTTGGAAATCTGTGAACTGATTCTAGCCATCATTCGGTATAGCAGAATTATAGATGGATAACACCCTGTAATATTTGTAATTCATTAAGGTAACTCGATATGTGACACAGTCACAATAGAAATCATTTGAGAATATAAAACACTACCTTTTCTCTGTGCCAGTACTCACACTGTTAGACCTAGAATAACCATTTGAAATTGAGATAGATGCATCTCACTATGCTATCATCGTAGTCCTCACTCAATAAAGACATTCGATGGCATGTCATAGTTAAAAACTCTCTGATATTCTATGGAAATGGATGATCATCCACACTAAACAC
This sequence comes from Pinus albicaulis, assembly GCA_034641835.2. NCBI lineage: Eukaryota > Viridiplantae > Streptophyta > Pinopsida > Pinales > Pinaceae > Pinus > Pinus albicaulis. Next base: position 383,282,719 of record CM076579.1, on the reverse strand, counting down.
AAGCCTTTGTAATTCATGTAGACACAAGGAAAGTTACAAAATGATCACCATAAAAAATGGTCCACATACCCACAATAATTCCAATTAAATGTAAAATATAGGAAGGGTACCACCAATCGTGTCGTAGACTACCTTATTCAATGTTGAGTTATGGTGCTAACCAAATTTCTCAACACTTGTGGGAACGAGACCTTTGGGTGGCCACAATTATATAAGAGTGACTCTAACTTTGCTACCACATACCAAATGTTGATTGTAGGAAAGAAATTCCTTTACCTTCACATATAGGATGTGCTCTTGTACTATCTAGGCCACCTTTGTGTTCCTTCTGTTGGAAATATTGTCATTGATGGAAAAGGAGTAGAAAGGAGGAGCACCAGAAATTATAATTAAGGACAAGGGATCAGATCAGGATCAATAGGAGTATAAAGGAGACATAAGGAAAAGAAGACAAAATTATAGTGGAGGAGCAGAAAAGAGGCAAAGGAGAATCATTATGCAAAAAGGAGGAAAGGAGCATCAATGTGAAAGAAAGTGTAGCGAAGAGGCAAAGGAGAAACATTAGAAGTATAATCTAAGGTAGAGTAGCAACAAAGAGGCAAGGAGCAGCATTAGAATCATTTACTAAGGAAAAGGAGCATAGAGGATAAACAAATATGCATGGAGCAACTTTAGAGTTATTACTTAAGGAAAAGGAGCAACAAAGAAGCAAGGAGCAGCAAAAGAGGCAAAAGACAGTGTCATGCATCAAAGAAGAAAAATGTGCAGTGTAGGGTCAAGTTGGACTATTCACGTTCAGAACAGTAAGCAAAGGAAAAGTGTGCAGCAAAGTTCAAGTCAAGTGTATGCATACAGAATGTGTGAAACAAAGAATAAATGAGTAGGCACAACCAAAGAACCAAAGGCGTGAAGGAGTGAATGAGGGGTTCGACTCGTGCAAATACACATTCAGAATAGTGTTGGCAGATCACATATCTCAATCAAAATACGAGGAATATCGCACAAAAACAGAAGTCACAGAAAATGTGAACTGCAATATGATGCAGTGGAATGATGATGTGGCAAGTCACGTGGTAGCTAATGTGGTAGATGACGTGGTAGTGACATGGCACCCCCGGTGGGACCCAAACCCTTTATCCCAAATCGCATATCAGTGATTGCAAAGCCCAGAAGGGATAGCACTCATGAACCACATTGAAACACCAAAATGTGAATTACGAAAAGGAGCCCGGGTGTGATATGCTTCAAAGCCAAACACTAAAATATTTAAAGTTTGGCATGGGACCCAATTAGATATTGAAAATTTCAAAGCTCGGGAGGAATAGCGTACAAGAACAACGTCGAAATGAAAAATGTGATAAGAGTACTAGATGCAATGTAGCTTCAAAGCTAAAATATAAAGGATTTAAAGTCTGGCTACGGGACCCAATCGCATATCTCACATTGTAAGCTCAGAAGGGATAGCACACATGAACCACGGTGAAAGGCTGACATGCCAAAGTGCGATAAAAGGAGTCGGACGCAATGGAGTTTCAAAGCTAAAGACCAAAGAATTTGAAATTCATATGTAAGGACTTTTGTTAAGAAATAGCATCAGAGGTGGAACATGTGAATATAACGTAGAAGTACCAAGGAATACTGAAATGTAATAAAGGGACCAGATGCAATGCAGCTAAGAGCTATTATTTAATAGATTTCAAGTCTGAGTATATAAGGTTTTCCTTTGAGAAATCACATCGAAGAATGGAAAGAAATATAGAACCAAATAAAAAATAAATGCCAAAATATGAAATGTGAGATGGGCATGGACGCGATGCCTCTCAGAGTTTAATACTAAACATTTTTAAAGTCTGGCGGTATAATAATTTCCTTAATAAATCGCATCAGGGTTTGAAAGAGCAATATATAAACGAAGAACAAGAGAAATATCTGAAACATTGAAATGCGATAAAGGATGTTAGATGCGATTTTATTCAGAGTTCCATTGTAATTTGTTTCAAGTCCAGTCTAATGGTGTTTTATGAGAAAAGTCTGAATGCTGGCATAAAGGCTCGGGCAAGTGACCCAACATAGAGAAAAGGGTAGAGAAAGAAGAATGTTGCGGTTATGAGGAGATAAGCACTATGGGTCGAGTTGGGCTCAACAACACTCTGGGCAATGTCGGGTGTTGAGACAAAGGTGAAGGTTGAACGCTGTGAGCACAAGCAGAAGAGGTAGAGATGAGCAATAGGAGATATGGTGGCACTGTTGGAAACACAACAGTTAGGTCGAGTCGAGAAAAAAGGTGTTTATGCAGAACTGTTAGAATATAACATCAGAAATAGAAAAGACAATGACATCAGAAACAGAAAATACAATGATAGTAGCAGAAAAGAAAAATACACAGCGAGCCAAGAACTAAAAGGGCTAAATGAAATATAGTTGTAACTGTAAATGTAAATTCATTGATTATTTTATATTGTTTGTGATGCAAAGGCAAGTCTCCGTAGGCATAGGAAAAAATCCAATGAGTGTTGTAATGATTATTTCTGATGTAATAACCTGAACTAAATTTTAAGGAATTAAATGGGTGGAAGGCATAGGGTCAGGTCCGCTCACTTCAAATTCCATGTAGAATGCAAACAGTCATGTATTTATATGTATAAAACATGTAATATCAGTGTGCATAGTAAAGGAAGAGAGTAGTATAATGGAAGAGAGCTGAAGAATGTAAGAGAGCTGCATAATGGGAGAGAGTTGAATAATGTGAGAGAGCTGATAGATATGCTATGCATATCAGGAGCTGATATGAAGAATATTTGAATGCAAAGAGGGCAAAAGTGAAGGTGGAGGAAAACAGAGTAGATATCTAGGTAAATCAACATTTTACTGTCATGTTGAGTGAGGGGATTATAGTCTCCTTTCAAGTTGTAGCTTGATAAATTTCCAGTTGGAGTTGGTTGAGGTAGGAGCCTCATGTGGGTTGTAGCTTGCAGAAAATACATGGGATTTGGTGCTTCCATTTCAAGTTGTAGCTTGATAGATGTCCAGTTGGAGCTGGTTGAGGTAGGATCCTCATGTGGGTTGTAGCCTGCAGAAAATATATGGGAGTTGGAGCTTCCTTCCAAGTTGTAGCTTGCAGAAATTGAGGTAGGAGCCTCCTATAGGTTGGAGCCTACATAAAATTAGTTTTGAAAGGGAGTAGGAGCTTGTCTTTGCATCACAAAAATAATAAGATGTGGTTTTATCCCTTATGGGTTTCCACTTATATCTGGTGTCCATGTGCATGATTATATGTGTTGATGTGATTTGTTAATTTGCTTATTAATTTTTGTTCACATATTCAGTCTTCTCATCATTATTTATTAATTTGCTTATGAAATGACTTGTTAATGAGTTTAATGAAAATAAATTTAATGTCCATGAATGGGTTAAACTGATTCACCCCACCTCTCAGTTTATTAAAGGTTTCATCAATTGGTATAAGATCGGGTTTCTTTGGTGTAAGAATAATAGATTGAAGGAGATCTGGTTGAGTCATGGAATATCAAAATGTACCCATGTTGAGTACAACAAAATTTCCTAAATGGAAAGATAATGTTAAAACAAATTTAATGGCTTATGAACCTAAGGTATGGAAGCTTGTATGTGATGGTTACTGCAAATACTCTCCCTCTTTGCAAGAAAAACAGTGGAATGATAAGGCCAAATGTGTGATATATAATAGTATTCATAACAAGGATCTTGATTCAATAATGGAATTAACTTCTGCAAAAGAAATATGGAATAGATTGCATCTCATGCATGAAGGAGACACTAGTGGTTACATTATCAAGAAGGAGAAGATAAACAACAAGAAGAAGAAAAATTTCTTTAAAAATGAAAAAGGTCAATCAAATGAGATACCTGCTAGGGTGAATGGCTGTGATTTCCATGAAGAAATTACAGTTGAAGAATAAGCCAAACTTGACACAACCTAGACTAAAATAGAAAGATTGAAGAATGAAAATAAAGACCTTAAGACACTGGTGCAAATATGTGATGAGAGAGAATATGAGGATAAGGAAGGAATTTTTGGCCTGGGGGCACAACTTGAAGAAGCAAGGAGATTAGGAAGAATGATTAATAACCAGCTCAAGGAGAGAGATATACAATATGAAAGACTATAGTATAAAATCATTTCAGCTAGAAGACAGCTAGATGAAGTAGAAGCTAAATTGTTAGAAGACTGGATAGAGGCACATGTAAGTACAAAGGTAAACTTCCATTCAAGTGCTTTAACTATGGAAGAGTGGGCCATTATGCCTCAAAATGTCCCAATAAGATAACAGAGAATTAGCTTAAAGGGAAAGAGAAAAGAAACTCCTATAATATGCAGAAAGGGAATAAATTTAAGAGAAAAACCATTTTTACCCAGCAAGATAGCAGTGCATCTGAAAGCCCAGATGAATCCCTAGATGAATATGGAATCTTAGAATTCACATTATGTGTATGGATCGTCTTGAAGATGATTCTATGGAATCTGACAAAGAAGATAAGGTAGACCTTGAGGGGGAGTTGGTAAGTGCCTTAAAGGAAATTGAAAGGCTTAAAATTAAGAGTGAGAAATGAGAAAGAGATTCTTATAAAATATGAAATGACAGAACCAGATTCAGAAGACCTTATTAAATTGAAAGTTTAAATGGAAGAATCAAGGAAAATAGAGGATATTCTAAAAATGGAAATAAAGGAGAAAAATCAGGAGCTTGAAAAGCTGGAAGAAGAAGTGGTAAGCCTGAGGAAGAAATCAAAGAAGACCCAAATCGTCTTAAATATGAATATTCTTCAAATTAAAAGCTCTGGAAAATTGGACAAAATACTAAATTCTCAAAGATCTCCTCTTATAAAGGTTGGGATAGGCTATGAAGGAGAAACTAGTAAGTCGAAGGTGACAACAAGGATATCACTTTTGTGAAAGTTGTAATAAAGTAAAATGATAACTCTCATCAATATGAGATTATTTCAGTTGGAAGACTGATAGAAGAAAGGAGCAAGTTGTGTAAGTAACTTGGAGATGAGATTGCCTCCATGGATAACTCAGAGAAGGTATACATTTAAATGGATGATGAAGCAACTCAAAAAGGATCCACAAAATCAAAAGCCAACAAGAACTTGATGTGTAAAAAAACAAACATAAACAAGCCACAACATCAAGAGACAAAGAATGAGAGGAAGAAGCAAGCAGTTACAAAAATCTCAATTATTCCTGAAGATGAATTGAACAAGTTCGAAAGATCTCAAAGGAGGTTCTTTCCTCCTACGAAAAAAATCACATGTTTCTCTTATCATAAACCAAGACATATTGCAGCACATTGTAAGACAAAACATATCAAATTTAACCTGCAAAAGATGCAGCGAATGAGAAGACCCCCTCAAGCAAGAAAATGGAAAAAACAATCTTTCACTAGGTACACAAATCATTTCCATGGCTACTTTTATTCATGCAATGACTTTGGACATGTAGCAGCTCAATATAAGACAAAGAGAATCAAGTTTAACATGAAAATATGCATCAAATGAGAAGATTACCTCATGCAAAAAAATGGAAAGGACAACCTTTCACCAGGTACATAAATCATTTCCATGGCTACTATTATTCATGTAATGAATTTGGACATAAATATGTTGAATGTAAACTATGTTAAAAAATGAGCACAAAATGTTATACATCAGCTCAAACGTACCTAGGTAAAATAATATGTTATGTATGCCGCAAGCTTGGACACAAAGAAAATTACTGTAAGCTGCCATATACATTAAAGGACTCTAGACATATGATGGAACCAAATAAATCAGACCAAACTGTGAATCAAAAGGAGATGCAGACATTATGAAGAATCCCAATAAAGTATGGAAGAAGAATAAAAATTGGGAATCGACTGCTTCAATGACATAATGAACCCATCATAAAGTCAAGGGGAGTTGATCTAGGAAGAAACACAGTCATTCAGCCAATTCTAGACAAGAAGAAACATATCAGGTGGAGAAAAGCCCATAAAATTTTTCAAAGAAGAGCTCATTGGAATATGAACAACTAACAATTCAGGATGGGAAAGGAAAATTCCTATGGGAAAGAACTATAGAGGAAAAAAGGCACCTTGAGCATTCAATAGCCAACAGTTTGATGGAAGAAGAGAAGGCATCAAGAAACCATGGTGATATAGGGAACATCAACCATGAATATGTAAGCTAAGAAGACAACAACACACTAAGTGATGAATGGTTAAAATAATAATAATTATTATTATTATTATGTTTCGAGCATCCTCGTTATGGTTGTATTATTCCAATGGTGTACTTCTTATTATACAGTCTAGTATAGTTTGTTATATGGAGTTTCGTTATCATCACTTTCAACATTATGCAATTGAAAGGAGTTTATGTTGCTAGATGATACTAGTTTGTTGTGTACATACCTAAAATTTCAATGGTTTCCAAATTATTCTCCTAACAAGGCATATGTAGTGGCATACAATCAATAGCAAAAGGACAGAATGAAGAATTCATATACACAACTCAGAGAGAAGTAATGCAATGATGGAAACTACACTGGAAAAATGTGTAACCTTTACCATTGATGTCAAAGGGGGAGGAAAAGCAAGCAGAGGAAGATAGACACTTCTCAGAATGAAAGGGGGAGGAAGTGTTGGAGGAAGTGTTATCATCAATGCTAAAGGGGTATACTGTTGGAAATATTGCCATTGATTGCAGAGAAGAAAGGATAAGCACCATAAATTATCATTAGGGACAAGGGATCAAATCAATATGAGCTCGAGTATAAAGGAGAAATAAGGAAAAGAAGGAAAAAGTACAGTGGAGGAGTAGAAAAGAGGCAAAGGAGCAACATTATGAAAAAAGAAGGCAAGGAGAAGCAATGTGCAACAATGTGCAACAAATAGGCAAAGGAGCAGCATTAGAAGTATAATCTAAGGCAAAGGAGCAGCAAAGAGGCAAGGAGCAACATTAGAATCATTTTCTAAGGAAAAGCAGTTGAGAGGGGCAGCAAAGAGGCATGGAGCAGCTTTAGAATTATTTCTTAAGGAAAAGGAGCAACAAAGAAGCAAGGAGCAGCAAAAGAGGAAAAAGACAGTGTAATACATCAAATAAGAAATGTGCAGTGTAGGGTCAAGTCGGGCTATTCAAGTTCAGAACAGTAAGAAAAGGAAACATGTGCATCAAAGGTCAAGTCGACTGTATTCGTACAAAATGTGTGCAACAAAGAAGAAATTAACATGTGCAACCAAATAAGCAAAGGTGTGAAGGAGTGAAGGAGTGGGTTGAGTTGTGCAAATGCATGTTTAGAAAAGTGTTGGCAGATCTCATATCACAATTGGAGCAGGAGGAATATCGCAAAAACACAGAAGTCACAAAAAATTCAAAGTGCGATATGATGTCGTGGCATGATGATGTGGCAGATGAAGTGGAAAATGACGTGGCAGATGACGCAAAAGTCACGTGGCACCCCTACTGGGACCCAAATCATTTATCCCAAGTCGCATATCATAGATCACAAAGCTCAGAAGGGATAGAACTCATGAACCACATTGAAACGCTGAAATGAGAAGTGCAAAAAAGAGCCCGGATGTGATATGCTTCAAAGACAAAGACCAAAAGATTTAAATTCTATCATGGGACCCAATCAGATACCGAAAATCACAAAGCTCAGGAGGAATAGCGCACAAGAACAACGTCAAATGTGAAATGTGATAAGAGTATTGGATGTGATGTAGCTTCAAAGCTAAAATATAATGAATTTAAAGTCCAGATGTGGGACCCAATCTCATATCACACATTGCAAGCTTAGAAGGGATAGCACCCAAGAACCACGGGGAAAGGTTGAATTGTTGAAGTGTGATAAAAGGAGCCAGATGCGATGGAGTTTCAAAGCTAAAGAACAAAGCATTTCAAATCCAGATGTAAGGCCTTTTTTTAAGACATCACATCGGAGGTGGAACAGATGAATATAATGTATAAGTACTAAGGAATTATGAAATGTGATAAAGGGATTGGATGCGATGCAACTTAGAGCTATTGTTTAATAGATTTCAAGTCTGAGTGTATAATTTTTCCCTTTGAGAAATTGCATCGAAGAATGGAAGACCAATATAGAACCAAATAATAAAAGAAACGTCGAAATGAAAAATGCGATATGGTCCCAGATGCAATACCTCTCAGAGTTTAATACTAAATATTTTTAAAGTCCGATTATATCAGAATTTCCTTAAGAAATCACATCGAGGTTTCGAAGATCAATATATAAACGAAGAACAATAGAAATAGTCGAAATGCTGAAATGTGATAAAGGATGTCGAATGCGATTTTATTTAGAGTTCCATTGTAATGTGTTTCAAGTCCAGTCTAATGGAGGTTTATGAAGAAAGTCTGAACGTGACCAGAAAGGTTCGGGAAAGTGACTTGACACAGAGAAAAGGGAAGAGAAAGATCTTTGCATTTATGAGGAGATAAACACTATGGGTAGAGTCGTTCTCAACAACACTCTAGGCAGTGTCGGGTGTTGAGACAAAGGTGAAGGCTGAACGCTGCGGGCACGAGTAGAAGAGGCAGAGTCAAGCAAAAGGAGATATGGTGGCACTGTTGGAAGCGCAACAAGCCAGGTCGAGTCGAGAAAAAAATTGTTTATGCGGAAGCTTGTTAGAATATAATAGTAGAAACGGAAAAGGCAGTGATAGCAAACAAATTTGAAGGTAGAGAGGGCAGAAGTGAAGGTGGAGGAAAACAGAGTTGATATCCAGGTAAATCAGCATTTTACTTTCATGTTGAGTGAGGGGATTGTAGTCTCCTTTCAAGTTGTAGCTTGATAAATTTTCAGTTGGAACTGGTTGAGGTAGGAGCCTCTTGTGGGTTGTAGCCTGCAGAAAATACATGGGAGTTGGTGCTTCTATTTCAAGTTGTAGCTTGATAGATGTCCAGTTGGAGTTGGTTGAGGTAGTAGCCTCTTGTGGGTTGTATTCTGCATAAAATATATGGGAGTTGGAGCTTCCTTGCAAGTTGTAGCTTGCAGAAATTGAGGTAGGAGCCTCCTGTAGGTTGAAGCCTACAAAAAATCAATTATGAGAGGGAGTAGGAGCTTGCCTTTTCATCACAACAATAATAAGATGTGGTTTTCTCCCTTATGGGTTTCCACTTATATCTGGTGCCCATGTGCATGATTATAAGTGTTGATGTGATTTGTTAATATGTTTATTACTTTTTGTTCACATATTCAGTATGTTGATCATTCTTTATTAATCTACTTATGAAATGACTTGTTAATGAGTTTAATGAAAAGAATTTTAATGTCCATTAATGGACTAAACTGATTCACCCCCCCCCCCCCCCCTCTCATTTTAGTAAAGGGTTCATCACCTTCAAGCAAGCATTCCAAGATGATATAGGAAGAAAATTATAGTTAGGTGGTAGGTAACTTTGGCATGGAGAATACCATAATAGTACTTTAGAAGTATTTCTACTAGTCAAAGCTTCAACAGTATGTCCATTGGCATATCAAATCACACACTTCATGTGTCATTGATAATCCAACCATCAAGAATCATGGGTTGTACACTCCTCTACCTTCCCCATAGAATCCCTAGGATTCAGTCTCCATGGATTAGAATTTTAATTTTCCATCAAAAATCATGGTAACGATTGTGTGTTTGTGGTTTTTAACTGATTCTCTAAGATGGTCATTTTGGCACCATGCAAGAAGAGTATCACAACTAAAGCCACAACTAAACTCATCTTTGAGTGTGCATGGGTTCATTTTGAGCTAGCTCAAACCATTAGTTTAGATAGGGATATAGGCTCCTTAACACCTTTTGGTCTAGTCTATGGTCTTTGATGCATACAAGTTAACCAAATCAACCACCTTTCATCCCCAATCAGATGTACAAATAGAAGCAGTCAACAATATTATTGTGGATATCTTGCGCATATGCAACCCCAAAAATTTGTGCACATGATTTGAATGGGAAGTGGCATCCACCCATGGTATTGTAACTCAAAATTTTATAAATATCAGGTCTCACTTTGTAAAAGGAAAGAATTATCCACCACAATGTGGCTATAATTGTTTTCCTTTATTTTAATAAAAAAAAATTTAATGTATTTTCTTCTTCTCCCTCTACATTCAAGTTTCTCAGATCTTGGCCCCTAAGATCCATATGAGTGATATCAAAGTAATTATTTCCTGGTATCCATTCCATCTCACCCTCAAACCAAGTAAATGATACATCAAAATTTCTTCTCCCTTTGATGGGCAATGGGTTTTGGCATCCATTATTTTGTAAACTTCTCTTTTAGAAGACTGTGGCTAATAGAAAACCCTATCTTTCTGCAACTACACTCCATCAATTGGAGTCCTTCAAGTCTTAAGACCTGCATGGGTCTGAAAATTCCATTTCCCTCTCCCCTTACTGGCTACTCCCAAATCTCAGGGAGAATAAATTTGTAATAGCTATAGGAGATATGCCTATTAATTGTAATATTGCACATGGAAATCACAGTGATTTCATAGTTCAATTTTTTGGAAATGGGGATGATACCATTGATACAAAGAAGAGGAATGGAACTACAAACCTCTGAATTAAGGCCAATACTATGAAGGGGGTAAAAATGATGAATAAAAAGAGGGGATTATTTTTCTTCATTATGGGACAAGGTGTTGGAGAACACATTTTTTTTCATGGATTCAAGCAAGTATAGGAGCATGGTATCACTAGTATGCAAGGCCTAACACAGATATGAGGCATAGAGTCACTGGAAGGTATTCATTGCAAACTATTATATTCCATCTCATAATAGATATGGGTGAGGTGCTTCCCCAAGATAATAGGTATATATCTCAAAGGGAATCCATTCTTCTCATATTTCAACCTCATGCCTCCCCATTAGGGGAGGGGAAGGGGGGGAATTCACCCATGGCTTGTATTCACATGCTTTGGTTATCCATGGCTTCAAAAAATTAGGGTTAAGAACATGTTCATCATAGATGAAAGCCTTGAGATCATAGCGTGTTCCTTACCCAATTTACGTTCTCTCTCACTCACCACTTGCAAAAGCCTTGTTGAGATTCAACAAGATGATGAGCTTAGTGAAAAGTAATCACCTTCACTAAGTGGGGCCCGCGGGCTATTTCTAGGTGTATGTCTATTTTTAGACATGGTGAGCATATTCTATAAGTTGCAGGATGCTATTTGTAGATGGTTGGTCAAATGTGGAAAATAGATGAAATTCTATTTTTAGAATATTGGGCTGTCTATTTATAGATATTCAATCTAAAAATAGATGCATGTCGATTATTATTAGCTCGTAATAATAATTTGACAATAAACATCAAATTATTCTCTTGGAGCACTTTATTTCAGTGAACAGATTTGGAAAATCAGTGGGCTGAAGGAATTATGCAATTCCTAGGGTTTATTGGTGGCTCATGCATGGAGGACTCAGTTAGAACTGAAGTGGAAAAGTTATGATAGAGTTGGAAGAGTATTTTATGGAGTTTTTATTTAGTTTAACTCAGTTAAGTGAGTTAAACTTAATTGAGCTAGTTGTATCTAGTCTAACTAAAAGATACACTAGTGAGAGTTAAGTGAATTAATTAGTTAATTAAATCACAACTAATAACTCACTAAAAACTGAACAAATACAACAGTTAACTATTTGCATGTCAGTTCCAGTGGAAACCCAATGGAGAGATAGGTGAAAGGGTGAGATGGACTATCTGTTGTTTCTATAGTGATGCATTCAATGCATCTGACACACATTGGAGTCGCCAATGAGGATTGCACAGTGAAGGTAAGGCCAATTCAAATTCAGTCAGGAGTCTTCTTCAGCATGGATTGTGCAGTGGAGGCGGGCTATTAAGAGGCAAGAAATTGGTGCATAGATATGCAAATTTCTGCATGACAGTGTGTAATGAATCTACATTGTATTAAGAGCTTGATGTACTAAGCTTTGTATGAGATTATTACATGATTCCATTGATATACATAATATATGATAGTTGGGGTTTTTAGCTTTAAGCTTTCCCATTAAATAATTATGTTATGTGCGATTGAATTTATTCACATGTGTTTGCAATTGAGTTTTAAATTTCCGCAAGTTTAATAGTGGAAGGATTATCTATTTAGCAAGAATATAAATATTTTTAGATCAGGAGAATCTGGTAATACATCAGTATTAATAAATTTCTATATGGTATCAGAGCAATATTGATCACTGGAAATTTCAATTGTGAATAAGTGTTGAATTTTTTGCTGGTGGACAATTTGAATTTGCTACAGAAATTTCTTAGTGTGACAGTTGAGTATTCATTGAAATGTATTTCAATGGGTTGCGATTGGAGTATTCCCTTTAGGGTAGCTCAAATTACATAGCCTGGAAGGATAGGATGGAGGCAGTGCTTGAAGATAATGGACTGAAGGAGTTCATTGGTAGCGATGTTCCTAAGCCTGCTTCTAGCGATGCTGCAGGACTTGACGCATGGCAAAAGAAGGTAGAAAAGACAAGAAGAATTCTATTAGAAGGTGTGAAGGACCATATTGTTTCAAGCCTTCACAGGAAAGCCACTCCATTTGCAATGTGGAAGGATTTGACAGATCTTTTCCAAAGCAGCACCGACCAGAGGAAGTTGGTGGTGCTAAAATATAAGCTTATAAAAATAAAAATGGAGCAGGGCGAAAGTATTCCAAAATATCTCACGAAGTTTTTCCACTGTAGGGATGAACTGGGAAGTGTGGGGATTACAGTCGATGATGATGAATTGGTGAGCTTGGCTCTCCTTGGGCTTTCGAAGAGATGGCATAGCTACGAAGACTTTATCAATGGACAGGAGAAACTGTCGGGTTGGGAGTGACTTTGGTCGGATCTTGTGCAGGAGGAGATATGGAAAAGTACCAGGGATGGCTCTTCATCAAAGAATGATGATGAAGAGAATTTTGCTTTGGCTGCCAAAGAAAGGAAAGTAAAGGGGAAGAAATCCCATCCAAAATCTGATGCTAAAGGCAACAAGCTGGATTTTTCCAAAGTGAAGTGTTTTCACTATCACGAACATGGGCATCTCGCCACTAATTTCCGACAGAAAAAGAAGAAAAAGAAGGTTGCTGGAGCTGCAGCTAGAGAGGCCTTAGCCTCAAAATTTGAACTTTATTTCTCTTTTATCGCATGCTTGGTTTCAAGCTCAATGGGATCATTGTGGCATCTTGATAGTGATGCGTCTTTCCATATGATGGGAGATAAGGAGTTGTTTAGTGACTTGGAGGAGAATGATATCCAAATGCATATAGAGATGGGCGACGATGGCAGATACAGTGCTACCGGCGTTGGAACCATTACCTTTGAGAAGGAGTTAGGTAAACCATTTACGTTGAAAGATGTTATGCATGTTCCAGGTCTGAAGAAAAACTTGGTCTCGGTCGCAATGTTGGAAGACAGAGGTTATGACGTTGTTTTCATCGAGGGAAAAGCTTTCCTGTGACATAAAAAAATGGGTCAAACCAAGAGGATAGGGATTCGAGTTAAGAATATCTACAAGCTATAGGTATATGGCTACACTGCAATATGGGAAAAGCAGAAGAAGTGGTGAGCCGGGATGAGGGCGAATTATGGCACAGGAGATTGGGCCATCTTCACCATGGCCTCTTGAATATTTTGTAGCAGATTTCTACTAGACTTCCCATGGGTACCCTTGCGCAGTTAGGTCAGTGCAAGGGATGTAATATGGGTAAGTTTGTCAATACCACCTTTTATGAGAAGGATAACCATGCTTCGGTGATCCTGGAGAGAATTCACACAGATGTGTGTGGACCTCTCTCTGTTTCTTCAACAACAAAACACAGGTAGTATGTTATATTTGTTGATGAATATTCTCGCAGATGTTGGATCTTCTTCATGCTGAAGAAGAGAAAAACATTCTCAAAGTTTTGTGAGTTTAAATCATTGGTGGAGAAGGAGTCGGGGAAGCAAGTCAAGGCTCTGTGGAGTGATAATGGTGGTTAATATATCTCAAATGAATTCAAAGACTTTTGAAGCAAAGAATGAATTCGAAGAGAACTCAAGGGGCCTCATAACCCACAGCAAAATGGGGTCGCAGAGAGGAAGAACAGAATGATCGTGGGTGTTGCACGAGCTATGCCACATGATGAGGGCCTACCAATGCACTTGTGTGCAGAAGCATGCAACACTGCGGTTTATGTGCAAAACCGTTGTCCTCATAGAGTACTTGGCATGAGTACACCTGAAGAAGCTTTTACTGGTAAGAAGCTTTATATTTCTCATTGAATATTTTTGGCTCATCTGTTTACATTCATGTGACAAAGGACGACAGGAAGAAACTAGAGCCGGCTACAAAAGTTGGGATATTTTTGGGGTAAACAGAAACACCCCATAATTATCGTGTTTATTTTCCAAAAAGTCAAATGACTGTGGTGTGACGGGATATAAAATTCAATGAGGTAAAAGCCATGAATTTTTCGCTTGAGAGGGAGCTACACTTGCATGCAGAGGAGGAACTTCTTGTTCCCAAAGACGAGCCTCTAGATGTGGACCAGCCATAGGAGGAGATTCATGGAGTGGAGGAGTCCACTCATGCAGAACCAAACATCAAATCTGGCAGAAAGTGTACCTCAGAAGATGAGAGACTGAAGCTTGATGCGGTAGATAATGTAGGACTCCCTACATCACAACACAGATAGAGATAGTCACCTGACCAATTTACTGGATACATGGCTCTTATAAGCAATTGTATCATGACAGAACCATCTTCTTTTGGAGAAGCAGCGTAGGAGCCCACATGGGTAGATGCCATAGTGGAGGATTATGACTCCATTGTCAGAAAAAATGCTTGGGAGATTGTTCCAAGGCCGATGGGTAAATTAGTGGTAGATTTGAAATGGATGTACAAGGTAAAGCAAGTTTCTGATGGGAGCGTCAAGAAGTATAAGGCAAGATTTGTTGTTGAGGCTTCTCATAGATCAAGGGGATTGATTACGAAGAAACCTTTGCACCTATCACACGTTATTCTTCCATAAGGACCATCCTTTCTCTCTTAGCACAGATGGGTTGACACATTCATCAAATGGATGTGAAGACTGTGTTCCTTAATGGGATCATTGAGGAAGAGGTGTACATTGAGCAGCCTAAAGGATTTGAGATCTTCAGCAGTAAGTCACATGTGTGCAGACTCAAAAGAGCTCTATATCGGTTGAAGCAAGAACCACGTTCTTGGTACACATGGATTGACAGCTATTTCACTGGATTTGGCTTCACCAAGGGTGAGGTGGATGCAAACCTATACCAAATTGTGGTGGAGGGTAAGTTTTTAATCATTGTTATTTATGTTGATGATTTAATACTAATGGGTGATGAGCAGTTGATACACTCATGCAAGGCAAATCTTGCAAAGGAGTTTGAGATGAAGGATCTGGGCCTCCTTCATTATTTCCTTGGATTGGAAATATGGCAGTGAGAAGGTGAATTGTTTGTGTCTCAAGGAAAGTATGCTCAGGAGATACTTGGTAAGTTTCACATGAAGGACTGCAAGCCCATGGATACTCCTCTTCCAAGAAATTGGAGGAAAGAGGATGCTACATCGATTTGCTCATGTATTTAGTTAATACAAGACCGGACATATGCTATGCGGTGAACCAGCTTTCACAAGCGATGGTTAAGCCTACCAAGATCTTTTGGAAGGCAGGCAAGCATGTCTTGAGGTATCTCAGGGGCACATCTGAGTATGGCTTATGATACAGACAGACATATGAGTTGAAGTTGCATGGCTTCACAGATGCAGATTGGGCAGGCAGCCCAATGGACAGAAAGATCACATCAGGAGGGGTTTTCAGTATCAAATCTATAGTAGTTTCTTAGTACAGCAGGAAACAAGATCTATGGCACTCAGTTTAGCAGAAGCAGAATACATGGCAACAAGTCAAGCTACATGTGAGGCTATCTGGATGAGGAAGATCATGGTCTGCTTGTTTGGTTCACATTTAGATCCTAAAATGATACATTGTGATAATCAGAGTTGCATTAAACTCTCGATTAATCCTTTGTTTCATGATAGATCTAAACATATTGATATCCGGTATCATCGTATCAGAGATTGTGTGCAGCAGAATATCATGTTGCTTCAGTACATTCCTACAGAAGATCAGGATGCAGACATTCTGACGAAGGCACTCGACAGGAGAAAATTCAAATACCATAGAAGCAAGATCTGGGTGATGGATAATCCCTATCTTGTTGAGAGGGAGTGTTGAGATTCAACAAGATGATGATCTTAGTGAAAAGTAAACACCTTCACTAAGTGGGGCCCGCAGGCTATTTTTAGGTGTATGTCTATTTTTAGACATGGTGAGCATATTCTATAAGTTTCAGGATGTTATTTGTAGATGGTTGGTCAAATGTGGAAAATATATGAAATTCTATTTTTATAATAGTAGGTGAAGTCTATTTATAGATCGTCAATCTAAAAATAGATGCATGTTGATTATTATTAGCTCTTAATAATAATCCAACAATAAACATCAACTTATTCTCTTGGAGCACTTTATTTCAGTGAATAGATTTGGAAATCAGTGGGCTGAAGGAATTACGCAATTCCTAGGGTTTATTGGTGGCTCATGCATGGAGGACTCAATTAGAACTGAAGTGGAAAAGTTATGATAGAGTTGGAAGAGTAGTTTATGGAGTTGTTATTTATTTTAACTCAGTTAAGTGAGTTAAACTTAGTTGAGCTAGTTGTATCTAGTCTAACTGAAAGATACACTAGTGAGAGTTAAGTGAATTAATCAGTTAATTAATTCACAACTAATAAATCACTAACAACTCAACAAATACAGTAGTTAAATACTTGCATGTCAGTTCCAGTGGAGATCCAGTGGAGAGATAGGTGAAAGGGTGAGATGGACTATCTGTTGTGACTATAGTGATGCATTCAATGCATCTAACATACATTGGAGTTTCCATTGAGAATTGCGCAGTCAAGGCAAGGCCAATTTGAATTCATTCAGGGGTCTTCTTCAGTAGGGATTGCGTAGTGGAGGCAAGAAATTGGTGCATAAATATGAAAATTTCTGCATGACAGTTTGTAATGAATCTACATTGTACTGAGAGCTTGATGTACTAATCTTTTTATGAGATTATTACATGATTCCATTGATATACATAATATATGATAGTTCGGGTTTTTAGCTTTAAGCTTTCCCGTTAAACAACTGTGTTATGTGCGACTAAATTTATTCACATGTGTTTGCAATTGAGTTTTAAATTTCCGCAAGTTTAACAGTGGAAGGATTCTATATTTTGCAAGAAGATAAATACTTTTAGATCAGGAGAATCCAGTAATACATCAGTATTAATAAATTTCTACAGGCTTGAGAACCGATGACCTCCTAGTTATCGCAACCCATTGTTGAAACCTACAAGAGTTGGACCTACAAGAGAATGAGTCTAGAGAGTTTTGTTCCTCCATTTCATTGATTTTCTCTTATCTGCAAAGTGAAGTGAATTTTGATGCCCTTGATAGGATTTTGGGTAGATGTATTTCATTGAGGAACTTGAAACTAAATACAAATCTTTCTCTAGAACAATTGAAGTGAATTCTTGAAATATATTGTAACCACCCCTCCCACATTTACCCACTTTCATCGGCCTACACAGGGTAAGCCTGATTTGAGGGATACTATGACATGACTCAACCTCCTAAGTAGATTTAAGGAAATGGAATTGACAATATGAAACTTTATTTACTTCCTTAAGGTGCTACAACAACCCCTTAGAGCTAAAAAACCACTCCAATTTCCCAAACCCTTCGTTAACTTTCTTTTTTAGTGATCTGGACTCCCATATGCAGGCATAACACTGCCTAAATTCAATTATAGGTCTCCAATCACATGCATAAGCTTGCAAGGTAGTGACTACAGTCTTATTTTCCCAGTTCTATGCCTGCGACCGCATAATCTGAGAAACCTTTTCGGGGCTAGTCTCCATACCACTCACTAGAACTTGATAAAACTCTTTAGAACAATTAATGACACCAGGAAAAATCCATTAATATAAAACTTAGATAATAAATTGACCTAACAAGGCCTAACCATGAAAGTCATTTCGTAAAACACATGGCGAACATGAAATCTACAGGTCATGAATGCATATCTGAACATAGAGATATGAAATCTATATAAGAATCATCAAGATGGTTTGATTCCCTCTCACTATAGTTGTAATAACATCTATTAGGTCATGGATTCAATAACCATTCATTTACTAATAAAACATGACACGAGTCATAACTAGAATCTATTATAAAACCATGTGTATAACCAACATATAACCAGATAAATAACAATAACAGAAAATCATTAAAGTAAAATAATAAAAAGTATAATTACTCATGAGTTGCAAAGGAAAATATCTCTATAAATCATATGCAAAAGCCAACCAAGTTAGGGACTTCCACGTACCACCCAACCATAGATTGGGTTGAATCAAATATCTATTTCAGCTAATCACCCTCATGCCATATTCCAAGCATGAATGTGGGATATAATGGGATAAACCAAGGGAATCTAGAGGTTAAATCACCTTCACCCTCACACTATTATCATCTCACCTAAACTGGTCCCAAGATCACAAAACCAAATCAAACTTGGATGCCTTAGAATTCCTTCACCATCCCTTTAGGAATTTTACTTTCTCCACCCACCTGTTGAGGGCTTCCCAAAGAAGACCATATCCACCCCCAACCCTTGGGATTTTCTCTGAGACCACCTCACCTGAATCAAAAAAAATTTCGAAAATCTAAATCTCAACCAAGAATGAATCCCATCACACCATGGCTATCTTGAAATGGAAAGGCAAGGCTTAAACCATTGTCAAACCAAGAAAAACCCATGCCAATGAAATAAATCAACCAAATACAAACATGCATATACCATGCATGCCAAAACCAACAAGGAAATCATACATGAAACCTGTCACCTACAAGTATTCCCGCTGAAGTCACTTAATTCGTTTTTTCCTTGCTTGATACTTGCTTTCATTTGCTTCCTTTTCCTTGCTTTGCTTGCTTTCTTGTTTCCTCCTCTTGGTGCAATTATCCTCTCTGAAATAAATTCCAAATCTAAACTCACAAAAGGCTATGAACTGATCCTCAAAATCCTTTTTATCATTGAGGCCTCTATTTTATTAAATTTCCTCTATTTTTCCTTCAATTTTTCTTTGATGCAAACTTCTGACCTTTCATCTCCATTTTCAACTATTTTCCTTTATGTTCATAAATAAGTGCCAATTAGTGCCTCTTTTCCTTTTCAAATATTTTTCCAATACCTTTGTAACTTTCCCTTAGCCATAATAAACCAAATGAACACCCACTAGAATGTTTTTCCCAACATTGAGCTTAGAATATGTAACCCATGACCTTGGTCTTATTTTTCCTTTATTAACTTTATGACATGAACTTTTAACCCGAGGATGTCACATACCCCTCCCCCTCAGGAGAACATTGTCCTCAGTGTTTTATGACACCTAAAACCATTGAAACGAAATCATACTACCCATGGATATTTATAGCCCAACTCGTTGCAGTATTTACAATGACCATGTAGAAATTATGTTGTAGATTTGCAATTGCGCATTAATTTTTAATCAAAATCACAAGACACAAACCTACTCTACTACTCTGCAGACATTAATTCACAATTTATAAAAAATAATTCAGACATGCAATAAGACATC
Source organism: Pinus albicaulis (assembly GCA_034641835.2). Lineage (NCBI taxonomy): Eukaryota > Viridiplantae > Streptophyta > Pinopsida > Pinales > Pinaceae > Pinus > Pinus albicaulis. Next base: position 383,262,964 of record CM076579.1, on the reverse strand, counting down.
ACACGCATGAAACAAGTATTTTTTTTTGGGGGGGGGGAGAAATCTATTAAAAACCCCAATGCCTCTTGCATTAATAAAATGAATAGAGATGTATTACAATTTTTTTCTCAACTGAGCTCACCCTGCAAATGCACAACCTATCTCTCTACTTATTGAATACCTCTGACCCAAACTTAGAAAATTTCTTCCTTGGATTAAGATCATGTTTCCTTGCAAAATTCATAAGGAAATAGACCCCTATTAATTAGGAATTTCCTCCAAAATTCTTTCACAATTCCTCAAGGTTGATCACCTGACCTCATGCAACACCTGTACACTCAACTTATTTACAAAAATTGGTTAACTGCCTTGGAAACTCCACCACGACTGGGAAACTAGTATTCTTTGCATGCATGAGCTAATTAATAGTTGATTGACCAGTTAACTAGATGATCACTGAGTTACATTGATATCCCACTACTTAACTGAACACCAACTAGTTCTATTAACAGTTAGAACTAGTTTAACTTATTACAACTGGATCTAACTGAGTGACAAGAGCCATCTCACCTCAATTAAATCCTCTAAGTTGTCTACTGATGTGGAATTTATAATTTTCTCGATTTAATTAAGCAAAAATCAAATTGAGAATTTCTTGTTGCATTTTCAACACTCCCTCTTAGAAAGAAAGGGATTATCAACCACCCATATCTTGAAATTATGGAATGTAATGCATGAAACACTTCTCACTATTGTTGTTTCTACTACAATATCTACAACTGAGAAGCATCCAAAAACTGAATCAATTGTGTTTGCAACTGTCTTCTGGGAAAATTGTACTGCTGCTGACTATGCTACTAAGCCTCATGCTCTGTTTTAAACACTCGTTTTCACTCCTCAGTATCTGTTTGGAACTGATCCTCCTACTACTGAATAATGTGGGCCCCCGTAGCAAGGTAATGATCCTTGAGGAGAATGCCTCAATGGACCCTGGCCAAATTTTTGCAACTCTTGGACTAAGGATCTACATCCCTCCACCTCACCCTTAGAGGTATAGATACATGTTCTCCTTCTACCCACTTGGCTCGAACTATCCCCTTACTAGAGGTATTTTCTATAGTAGATTTCTCCACACTTCCTCCTTTCTTCCTCTCCATTTGTGGCTACTCCAAAACCTCCTGAGGCTCCTTCTGATGTTGCATGTTGAGAGGTCTAACATGCTCCCTCTAAAAAATCATATATCTATTCTCAACCTTTCTCCTCAAGGTTGTGCATGCATCTTCTACCTAAAGTTCATATAGGTTATTGACTCAAAGCCCGATTTGATTCACCTGTCCTATGGCTATGTGTATCAAGAATTATTTTCCTTTGTTAAAGATCACATCATAGCCGCGGTCTTCCAAAACTGCAACATAGATGATATTTGTCTTTAGGCCCAAAACAAACATGACATCCATGAGCCTGAGGGGGGAGCCAAACTCCCTCTAAAAGGTGACTGTCCCAATCCCAATTGTGTTGTACCTTTTGTTGTCCCCCATCTCAATGTGCATCTACAAGTATTTCTCCTCCAGGTCACTAAAAAGTCTCTATTCCTAGTTATGTGGAACAATGCACCTGAGTCCAATTACCACACACTCCCCATCATTGTGTTTTCCATACATGCAATGAGGGTAAATTAAATATTGAACTGTGAAGCCAAGGCTTTACTTGTTGTTCCTTTGGTGGTCTTATTTCCTGTATTATTGTGTGGAAACTTTGTGGCATAGTACCCAAATTCATGACAATGGAAGCATATAATTTTTGACAAATATTTATTCTTTCCCCCTTGACTGGATTCTGGTTTGAATTTGGTTTTCTTCCCTTTTCTCTTCTTTGACTTTATAGCCAATGCAATTTTTTCTTCATCCTCACCCTTGGATGAAGTCCCATCTCTGGTATTCCAACTTGTTTGCTCCTATACCAAATCATACCATAAGCACTCTCAATTTGGTAGTTCCTCCCTCCCATTCACCAAATATTAATATTTTTTCCATCTCTTGGGAAGGCCCATAATATTTAGGCTTACCAAATATTCTTTATGGACATTAACACTAACCCCACCAAGTTCATCACAACATTGTATGAACATGCTCAGATACTACAGAATTGTGTCATTTTTCTACAACTCGATACTTCGAATTTTATCCTTGAGTGCCAGCTTCCTATGGTCACTATTATTCTCGAGAAAAAAAATCATTTTTTTCCACATCGCGAACATAATTTCCTTGTTGTGGAGATTTTAGAGAATATGGTCTCGTACTCCCTCCAATATGATTCTCCTCGCTTTGGCTACATATTTCTTCCATTGAGCAAGGTTCTATGTATCAGATGCTTGTGGTTTTTCAACATCTAACTTGATGTATTCCAATGATCCATTTTCATCCAATACGCCTCCATGTGATCCTTCCATGCAACAAAATTAGAGGTTCCTTCCAACGCATATTGTAGCCTTATTCCATTGAAAGCTATCTTCTCAGTTCTGAAGAAAACCTGCAACACTAATCTCCAAATTCGAACCTCTGAGAAACAACTTCAAATTTTTGTTCTACTGTGAATCCAGCTCTAATACCATGTATAAATTATGTTGTATATTTTCAACTGCTCATGAAGAATTAATCAAAATCATAAGACAAAAACCTACTCTACTGCTCTATGAACCATTTAATTCATAATTTAGAAAAAAAATTCCAGACATGCAATAAGAAATCACACACATGCAACAAGTATTTTTATCTGGGGAAAGAAATATGATAAAAACCCCAATGCCTCTTACATTAATCAAATGAATAGAGATGTAGTACAATTTATTTTCTCAATGGAGCTCACCCTGCAAGTGCACAACCTATCTCTCTGTTCATTAAATGCCTCTGAACCTAAATTAGTTAAATTCTTCCTTGGCTTGAGCTCCCATTTCCCTTAAAAATTCCTAAGGAAATAAGCCCCTTTTAATTATTAATTTCCTCCAAAATTCTTTCACAATTCCTTAGGGTTGATCATCTGACATCATGCAACACTTGTAAACTCAACTAGTTTACAATTGTTGGTTAACTGTCTTGGAAAATCCACCACAACTGGGAAAGTTGTATTATTTTCACGAATGAGCTAATGATTAGTTGATTCATCAATTAACTAGATGATCACTAAGTTAGACAGATGTCCCACAACTTAACTGGCCACCAACTAGTTCTATTAACAATTAGAACTAGTTTAATTGATTACAATTGAAATTAACTTAACCTAGGCTCCTAAAATTTAGGAATCACTACATACAACTAAAATGCATGCCCTTAAATAGAAGTAATTGAGATAATTGAGTGAAAATATCCTTTTCACCTCAGTTAAATCCTCCAAGTTGTATGTTGATGTGAAATTTCAAATTTTCTCAATTTAATCAAGGAAAAATCAAATTGAGAATTTCTTGCTCCATTTCCAACAGACCACTACTGAAACATGACAACGTACCGCTTACTAGAGCTTTATAACACAACTCATTAAAATATTTACAATAAAAACAACACATAATTATGCACATTTTCTTCAACCAGAAAATAAACATGTTGTTCATGGAGCTTTAGAAATCCATCTCGATAAAGTATTTACAATAATATACACATATACGTATGCACATTTTCTCTAACCAACAAATAAAAGGATATGATTCCTACATCTGCAACAAGGGAATCTAGAGGCTCACACCTCCACCCTCAAATTAATACCATGATTCACCTCCTTCCCAAGAAGTCCAGAATCCACTTCTGAAGTCAAACTTGCATCCAATGTCTAGTGCTACAATCATTGCACTACTTTTTATCTCAGTGAACAGTTATCGGCTAATTTTTCTAGGGCACACTCCTAATGTGCATCTAATTCCATCTGAAAATTATAATGACCAAAAAAAATCCATCCCCTGATCTTCCCTTCTCTTCTACACAGTCCCTCAGGAAATCTGGTCACCGCCTTCCATGTAGTTACTCACCTTCCAAGTTTCCTAGCACCCCCTATCTTGGGCGATCCATCCCTTGGAAAGGTTTCCTTGCATAGAAAGGTATGAAAACTAAGGCATATCTCTGCCTCAAAAACATCACACTGGTCACAGCATGATCATGAAAATTAATGGACACAATTGGATACCAGTGTCCCACAATGGCCCTACTCCTGAATGCTTTACCAACATAGTGTTGTATGTTTTAATTCCTTTTGCTGCTACTAATTCTTGTAGTCAATTTCAACCACCCAAACTAGACATTTTCCATGACTTCCTATACCGAGCATATATTTATCATTAGATTAAAAAAAAATTGAAATAAATCCAAATCATACCTCATTGATGTACACAACACCACTTGTAATTTTGTTTACTTCTTGTCACAACGGGTCAAAATAACATCTTTGATCAAATCATCATGTATAAACATATATCATCCGTTTAGCTTAAAATTAAACCATCATAAATCAAAATACATAGATCAAATGCATAATTAAAAACTAAAATAAAATACTAATACTTATCTTTCAAATGTTTCTTTGCTTTTTACTTTATTCTTTATCCTTTCTGTACACACACTGAATCGGTTGCCAAACCTAGCAAGCACCTAGTTCCTTTTCTTCTCTTTAAAAAATAAGGGAATCCAAATACTAAACCACCTCCTCCCTCAATATGAACAACAAGGGAATCCCGACACTAAACTAGCTCAACCCTTAATAGAAACAAGGGTATCCCGAGACTAAATTTCCTCAACCCTCAATAACAACAAGGGTATCCCGAGGCTAAATTGCCTCAACCCTCAATATCAACAATGACATCCAAAGGCTAAACTACCTCAAACCTCAATATAAATAAGGGTATCCCGAGACTAAACCGCCTCAACCCTCAATATCAACAAGGGCATCCAAATATTGAACTGCCTCAAGCTTGAATATCAAGAAAGGTATCCCAAGACTAAACCGCCTCAACCCTCAATATCAACAACAACGGCCTAGACAATCCCATGAATATCCATCCCATCAAATTGTACAATTCATACACATACATAGTGTATGACACAACACATACACCTACACCTGGTGTACAACACCACATATACACCTACACCTGGTGTACAACACCACACATACACCTACACTCGGTGTACAACACAACACATACACCTACACCTAGTTTACAACACCACACATACACCTATACCCAGTGTACAACAAAACACATACAGCTACACTTAGTGTACATCAAAATACATATACGCACGCACTGTGAAATATCGCGAATACACATGTCACGATTCAACAACTACAAAATTCCCATAACACAGTACCACATGTACATGGCACTACATGCACAATGTGCACACAAAACCTCATGTACATAGCACCACCTACACAACATGTACACAACACCACTTTTACATAGCACCACATGGACAACGTGTACACAACACCACATGTACCACATGTATACAACACCACATACACACGACACCACAAGTACAAAATGCACACAACACCATTTGTGTGCAACACCGCACATATAACATGTACATAGCACCATATGTACATAAAACTACATATACAACATGTACATAACACCGCATATACAACATGTACCTAACACCAATATTGCACATTTGGAGACCACACTGTCTCTACCAAGAAACATTGCTTCGAGTGTTTCTCCACTATCCATGTTTATCCTAGCATGTCATAGATCACACTACTTTCATTCCACTGATATATCCCTCGACATTACCTGTTATAACATAAACCTAGGCATAAGCACATAATATCAAATCATATCCACATGATACTAACTTCATAGATTTGTCAGGGCTACTCTTCCCATTTGATTCCTAGTGAAACCAGGAACCTCTTCATGTGATTCACCTACATAAGAAATTATTCGTCCACAAGAATTATACCTAGCAACCCTGATAAACAACCAAATATATACTTATATACATATATAATCATCAGCATAAAATAATTGTATCCTTGACGATCATGTCAAACAATGACATACATACATACATACATACATACATGTATACATATAGGCATTAACATAATCATGATCACAAGATAATTACCAAATAGCATAAGGTCAAGTTTAAGAGAACTCCCTTTATCCACACACAACATGCACAACATTGAGAACAATCATTCCCAACATAGTCAAGGCATCTAACGCCCTAAATAAATTTTCTATACTTTTCCTCTTACCTTTCTCATGAAAAAACCTGTTATAGCCCATTTATCCTAATGGACCCAACCTGACTAACTGACTATCATATTATTTCCTTCTGTCGCCCTTTACACATGCATCAAGCTTCATCCGAGTCTTACATTACATGTTGGGTTTCATTCACCTCACCCAGAGCTCCACTAACTTTCCTCTTTCCCAAACCAATTCCTAAGACCCTCAAAATATAGAAGGAAAGACCAAGAAGCAAATAAGGGAGAACCATGAAACCCAATACCAATACAACACCACAAAATAGTGGCATGGCCATCCACCAGACATTAAAAAAAAAAACAAAAATCAAGCGCAAAGAAATCATAAAGCACCAAAATAATGAGACTAGAAACAATGGCACCATGACTCAATCCCCATGGATTCCCAATGATTCCAAGGGAAATCTCAACCTAAGCCTTGTTTAATATTTCATGATAGTCTCTTTTTCCATGAAATTCTTTGCATCGTGCTACCATAGACACATAATTTTCAGTGTATAAATGAACATAAAAATATACCAGTTACCTTACCTTACTATGTGAAGCATGCTGCCTTGTAGTTGAACATGTACATATATCATCTCTCAAGGGACTATAATTCCTTGACAAATCCATCTATAATTGGAAGCCAAATTTTATACGTTTCAAATACATGTTCATGAATATAGCACATATCTACATAATTTCATACATAATCAAGGTTAAGAATACTTCATGTATTCATGCAAGCATTCATTCGTTTAGAATTGTGGTCTCCAAACATAGCCAAAGGAATTTTCACCCAATTCTTTTCTTTTACCTTTTACCTTGCTGCAACTGAGTCTTATTAGGTGTTATCACATCACTCATTTGTTAGTTATATAAACAAATAAATTTTTACCTTGTCATGCTAAGAAACTTCTCACACATGTCAACCACATGTTTCAAAGATCAATACATTTTATATATTAAGTTGAAAATAGTATTTAACAAGACTAATAACCATGTCATATTCTACAATCAACTCAGAGTAATAATTCAAAATACTACAACTAGCACCCATTTGCACACAAGTGCATATAAGTTGTGTGAGCACATATTGTGTTAGTACAACTATCTTAAAACAAGATGATTACTTCATGAAACCTTATAGACACAAAATCCTATCATGCCACTAATCAAACACTCAAACAACCTGTAAACATGACATGTTAGATAAAAAAAATAGATGACATAATCAATCCTATACCTTAATGTATCCTAGGGGAGGCTATCACATCTGCACAAGTCAGTCCAGATTAGTACGACACAATATCACAAATACATCGACTCATACCTAAATATCATAACCATAACCATTTGCATGGGCTAATCCAGATTATCATGATACATATAACATCAAGATACTAAATTCAATGACCACAATAATTATGTGTATGACCACAATGCATGTAACAACAAGTTAAATACCATGCATGACTATCTAACGCATGTGCATATGACCACACTCATTAACTAGCATCTATCATGCATGTAACCACAACAAAAATATAATTATAGGCATGTACATAACCATAATCCATATAACAACCATTAACCAACATACCTACATTCTATAACGATCTGGTCTTATCCCAAGGACCAATGTTGCAACCTTTCTCTAATAATATACATCTCCTGTTCTATCTTAGCCAAAACATCAACATCATACATGATAACATAAACTGTGACATTGACCATATACATGAAAACCATAGCCACTATCATACATACACACGACCGACATGCATGCATAACAATCACATTCCTCACATCCATTCCAAGTATTGAACCTTTCTCTAATACCAATATGTAACCACCCCTCCCACATTTACCCACTTTCACCAGCCTACCCAGGGTAAACATGAGTTGATGGCTACTATGACATGACTCAACCTCCTAAGTATAGTTAAGGAAGTGGAATTAGAAATCTGAAACTTTACTGACTTCCCTCAAGTACTACATGACCCCCCCAGAGCTAAACAACCACTCTAGGTGCTGAAACCTTGAGTTAACGTTATTTTTCAGTGATATGGACTCCCAGATGCAGGAATAACACTGCCTAAATTCGACTGTAGGCCTCCAATTGCATGCATAAGCCTGCAAGGTAGCGACTGTAGTCTTATTTTCCCATTTTTTTTCTTGTGACCGTGGAATTTGAACCACCTTTTAAGGGCTAGCCTCTAGACCACTACTCGAAACTTGATAAAAATTTCCAGAACAATGAATGACACTAGGAAAAATCCAATAATACAAAACTTATATAATAACTTGACCTAACAAGGCCTATACATCACAGTAATTCCATCAAACACATGGAGAACATGAAATCTACATGTCATGAATGCATATCTAAACATATATATCTGAAAATTATCTGAGAATCGTCAAGAAGGTATAATCCCCTCTCACTATAACTGTAATAACATCTATTAGGTGATGCATTCAATAACCACTCATTTACCAATCAAAACATGATAAGATGTTCGGTCCCTATATTACTAGTATAGTCCCTTATTTTTGTTAGTGTAACCCCCTTATTGTTATTATTGTACCCTTGTAACCCCCATATTGTTATTATTGTTCCCTTAAATTATTATTGTTAGGTCGGCTAGGATTACATTGTGGCCCCCTGGACTCCTATATATAGAAAGGAGGTTTTGTAATTTGAATCATCCAAGAATTGCTCATTCATGTAATGTATTGGAGGTTGCCCCTCGAAGTGGCTTATTTATAAGGTGTTGATATCTCTTTTCTTCTATTTTTGGAGTTGGTTTCACAACATTTGGTATCAAAGATTTGAGATTCTAGGGTTTTGCTACTCCAAACAGGTCAGTGTGGCATTTTCGCTATAACTATTTTTCTACAAAGGTTCAGAATATGAAATTTTAAGAGTGCGAAGCCAAAATCCTAAGGAACATCATCAAAAGAATTCAGAGCTTGGTTCACAATATTTTCAAATATATGATCTGTGCAAGTTAGGTCATTTTGCAGGCTCCTAAATTTAACCTAAACAGGTCATCATGGTATTTTCGTAATAACATTGTTTTTACGAATTTTCAGAACCTGAAATTTTTAGAGTGTGAAGCCACAATCCTAAGGAACATCGTCAAAAAATTTCAAATTTTGGTTCTCAATATTTTCAGAGATATGATCTGTGGAAGTTAGGGCTTTTTGAGGCTTCTGAATTTCATCTCAAAGAGGTGATCGTGGGAAAATATTCATAGCTTTCTCTCTCTCTGAGCATCGGATTGGAATGCTATAAAAAGTGGCCACAAGTTCATGGAATTTAGTTTTCGGTCTATTGATTTCAAATCCAAAGGAGGAAACAGTGACACGTGGCAAGTCGTACAAGTTCTCTCTACTGAACCAGTCCAAAATTGGGTCATTGTGGGAGATTGGACATAACTTTTCCTTGAAGAATCCAAATCAGATCAGACCTGTGGCATTTGAAAGAAGCTTTAGAGGGATAGTACAGGGCTGAATTTTAGATATTCAAGATCCACAATTATAGATATAATTCAATTTTAATATCGAGCTCCTCAAAAGCAAGTAAAAGGTGTGTATTTTTTTTTCCGAATTGCATAAGTCTTGTTTGAAGAATCAAGTTGAATTGATTCCAAGGGCATATTGTAGAAAAGATATCAGTATTGGATTCTAAAATGGCCCCTAAAAATAATTCAACACCCATTAAGCCTTTAGAAAGCTCTACTATGACTCATGAAGACGAATAATGGCAACATGACATATCAAAATTACAAGAGCAAGTGCAACAAATTTTTCTCTCGCAAAGAGCAACAAAAAATGACATGGAATTCTTGAAGAAAGGTGTGGAAACTAAGATGGATGGTTTTAAGAAATGCGTGGAATATAAGATGGATGGTTTGAAGAATGGCATGGAATCTAAGATATATGGCATGGAAGCTGGCATGGAATCTAAATTGGAAAACATGAAGAATGATCTAAAAGAAGATATGGAAGGTTTGACAAAGTTGATACAAGAAATGTTTCCCAATGGTGAAAAGATAGTAGAGGAAACTCATGATGAGAACCAAATAAATGTTAATCATGATTTCATAAAATCTAATGTTGGCGGGAAGAACCACCATATTCCAAAAATGGATATGAGGAAGTTTGATGGAAAGGATCCTGTAACATGGATTATACAGATGGAACAATATTTTGATCTCCATAATGTGCAAAACACACAAAAGGTATGCATTGCAACTTTACATTTAGAAAAAAATACATTTGTATGTTATCGATGGCTTTGCTCCCGTAAAAAAATTGTCACTTGCTCAATTTTTACGGAGGAAATGATAGCACATTATGAGGATACAAAGAGCAACACCTTCTTTAGCCAATTGATAAATCTCAAAAAAAAGGGTTTAATGGGGGAGCACATTGAGGACTTCCAAAAATTGAATATAAGGATAACTGATATTCCAGAGGAACACAGGATTGATCTCTTCATAGGTACTTTAAAGGATAACATCCAACATGAAGTTCGCATTTTGGAACCTGATTCATTGGAGAAGGCATTCAGGTTGGCAAGAAAAATTGAATGTAAAATTATGGCGACAAGGAAGCCTACCACGCACTTCTATAAAGAGGGAAGTGTTGCTACTCCTATATTTCAACAACCTACAAGGTTGACACCACAACAATTGGAAGAAAAAAGAGCAAAAGGGCTTTGCTACAGTTGTGATAGCAAATACACTCAAGGTCATAAGTGTGCTGAGAAGAAATTATTTTACATAGATTGTGAAGAGGAAGAAGAAAATGAACAAGAAGAGAATATACACCAGGAACCAACCCAAGAAGAGGAAGAAATGAGTCTGACCATATCGTGTAATGCATTGGCAGGAATTACCACTCCTAAAACTCTCAAGATAGAAGGACATATCAAGAATAAAAAGGTAATAGTATTGATTGATTCAGGTAGTACCCATAATTTTATTCATTGTAAGGTAGCCAAGGAATTGAATTGTTTCCTATACCCATCACCAGAATGTCAAGTGATGGTTGCAAATGGAGGAACTATAAATTGCTCTAGAAAATTCCATAATATCAAGCTAACCATGGGGGAATATGTATTGAATAGTCCAATGCTTTCCATTCCTATGGGAGGTGCTAATGTTGTACTAGGAGTACAATGGTTACAATCTTAAGGGACAGTAGCTTTTAATTTTCAAGAAATTTTCTTGAAATTTTTTTCAGAAGGAAAGGAAGTCGAATTACGGGGTATTGCAGGGAAGCCAGGAAAGATAATAAGCTCTAATGTCTTGACAAAGCTTCTAAAGAAAGAAAAACGAGGCATAATTTCACAATTATGCTCACTAGAAGTTCCAACATCAAAATCATCTATTTCCGCAAGTCTCCAAAAAGTCTTGGACAATCATTCCAAGATTTTTGAAACTCCAAAAGGACTCCCACCTATTCGTGATCATGAGCATGCTATTCATTTGATTCTAGGAAGTGTTCCTCCAAACATCAGACCTTATAGATATCCTTATGTCCAAAAGAGCGAAATTGAACGTATGATTGCAGAAATGTTAGAGGCGGGTATAATTCAACCTAGTCAAAGTTCTTTCTCTGCTCCTGTAGTATTGGTACACAAGAAGGATGGATCATGGTGCATGTGTCCAAATTATAGGGAGCCTAATAAGCTCACCATTAAAGATAAATTTCCCATTCCTATGATTGATGAATTATTGGATGAATTACATGGAGCAATTTATTTTACTAAATTGGATCTTCCTTCAGGGTATCATCAAATTAGAATGAAGACTGAAGATATTCCGAAAATAGAATTTCGAAATCATGAGGGTCATTATTAATTTTTTATCATGTCTTTTGGCCTTACCAATGCACCTTCTACATTTCAAGGGTTGATGAATTCCATTTTCAAACCCTTCCTTAGAAAATTTGTGCTAGTATTTTTTGATGATATACTAATCTACAACAGGTCTTGGAAGGATCATGTTGAACATGTTGACAGGGTGCTCAAACTATTGCAGGAGAAACAATTATATGCAAAAAAGTCCAAATGTTTCTTTGGAGTACAATAGGTGGAATATCTGGGTCATATTGTATCTCACGAGGGGGTTAAAGTGGACCCTAACAAAATTAAAGCCATTAAGGAATGGAAAGTTCCCACAACCATAAAGCAGTTGCGAGGATTTCTCGGGTTAACAGGGTATTATCGCAAGTTTGTTAAGAATTATGGGAGAATAGCAGCACCTCTAACAACATTATTGAAGAAAGATGCATTTTCATGGACTCCTGAAGCAACTAAGACCTTTGAACATCTTAAAGAGGCAATGTGCCTAGCACCGGTCTTAGCTACGCCAGACTTCACAAAAACCTTTATTGTGGAATGTGATGCCTCAGGAAATGGAATTGGTGCAGTTTTAATGCAGGAAGGAAGACCCATTGCTTTTGAAAGTTGTCTAATCAAAGGAAAGTATTTACAGAAACCTATTTATGAGAAGGAAATGTTAGCAATACTGCATGCACTAAAGAAATGGAGAACTTACCTAATGGGAAGACACTTCAAGGTAAAAACTGATCATGATAGTCTTAAACACTTTTTGGAACAAAGACTATCTTCAGAAGAGCAGCAAAAATGGGTCACAAAGATGTTGGGTTATGAATTCGAAATAATATACAAAAAAGGGAAGCTAAATGTTGTTGCAGATGCACTCTCAAGAAAGAATGAAGAGGTGGAAGCATTGCTTTGTGCCATTTCTATTATCCAACCAGATTGGATAACTGAAGCAAGAGATGAATGGAAGGAGGACAAAGATGTATGGATACTCATTCAAAAGTTGCAGCAAGATCCTAGTACATCTGATACATTTAGTTGGAAAAATGATTCCTTATGGTACAAAGATCGCTTATATCTTTGTAAGAATTCCCAACTAAAACAAAAGATTCTTCTGGAATTGCACACTTCTCCTTTAGGAGGACACTCAGGATTTTTAAAAACTTACCACAGGGTGAAGAAGAATTTTTTTGGGATGGCCTTAAATCTGATATTCGAAAGTTTGTGGCGGAATGTTTGGTTTGCCAGCAGAATAAAGTGGAAACAATTAAGACCCCAGAACTTCTACAACCTTTATCCATTCCAAGTCAACGTTGGGAGGAGATTTCAATGGATTTTATCACAGGTTTACCTAAGTCCGAAGGGAAGAGTGTCATCATGGTGGTAGTTGATAGACTTACCAAGTATGCACACTTTTGTGCATTATCTCATCCATTTAAAGCAAGTACAGTTGCTACTACATTTATGGACACAATTCAAAAGCTACATGGAAACCCAAGGGTTATTGTGAGTGACAGAGATCCCATTTTTATTGGAAATTTTTGGACGGAATTATTTTCTTATTTGGGTACTCAATTAGCTCATAGCTCATCTTATCATCCTCAATCCGATGGTCAAACTAAGATATTAAATAAATTTTTGGAAGGATATCTTCGTTGTTTTGTATCTGATAAACAAACACAATGGGTCAAGTGGTTACCTCTAGCTGAATGGTGGTATAACACTTCCTTCCATACTGTAGAAAAGATGACCCCATTAATGGAATTTTATGGATATCATCCACCATCCATCACATCATCTTTAAGAGAAAATTCGAAGGTTCAAGCAGTGGAAGATCACATCGAGAATCAACAAGAAGTTTTCCAACTCTTCAAGGACAACCTGAATTTGGCACAAAATCAAATGAAAAAACAGGTAGAACAACATCACAGTGAGAGAATTTTTGATGTAGGAGATTGGGTATTTTTACGGCTACAACCATACAAACAAATATCCCTCAAGCAAGCTAAGAAGGATAATAAATTATCGCCAAAGTACTATGGTCCTTACAAGGTGTTGCAAAATATTGGTACTATGGCATACAAATTGGAGCTTCCTGCTTCTTCACGAGTGCATCCAATTTTCCATGTTTCATGCTTAAAGAAGGTTATAGGTGAAAATATTCCAATTCAAACAATATTGCCAGAACTTGATGAGGAAGGAAAAATCATATTGGAACCTGAAGCGGTCAAGGAAACAAGAACTTGACAGCTACAAAATCGATCAATTTCAGAGTATCTCATAAATTGGAAGAACTTACCCACTAAAGATTCTACATGGAAGGATGAGAATTTTATACAGAAGCACCCAGAGCTACTCAAGAATTGAGGACAACTCTTTTTTGAAGGAGAGGGGCATGTTAAGTCCCCATATTACTAGTATAGTCCCTTATTGTTGTTAGTGTAACCCCCTTATTGTTATTATTGTACCCTTGTAACCCCCATATTGTTATTATTGTGCCTTAAATTATTATTGTTAGGTCGGCTAGGATTACATTGTGGCCCCATGGACTCCTATATATAGAAAGGAGGTTTTGTAATTTGAATCATCCATTAATTGTTCATTCATGTAATGTATTAGAGGTTTCCCCCTCGAAGTGGCTTATTTCTAAGGCATTGATATCTCTTTTATTCTCTTTTTGGAGCTGGTTTCACAACATAAGATCCAAAACTGGAATATTTCATAAAACCATGCTTATAACCAGCATATAACCAGATAAATAAAAATGATATAACAACCATTAAATATACATAATAACAAGTATAATTACTCATTATTCACAAGGGAAAATAACTCTTATCAATCATATGAAAATCCAACCAAGTCCATGACTTCCACGTACCACCAAACCACAAATTAGGTTGAACCAAATCTTGCTTTCAACAAATCACCCACATGCCATATTCCAAGAATGAAAGTGGGATCTCATGGGATAAACCAATGAATAAAAACCAAGGAAATCTAGAGGTTAAACAACCTCCACCCTCACACTATCGTGATCTCACCTAAACCAGTCTCGAGATCACAAAACCAAACCAAGCTTGGATGCCTCATAATTTCTTCACCATCCCTTGAGGAATTTTACTATCTCCACCCACTTTTTGAGGGCTTCCCGAAGAAAACCATATCCACCTCCAAGCCTTGGGAATTTTCCTAAGACCACCTCATTCGGATCCAAAACCTTCCAGAAATACAAAGCTCAAATAGGAATGAATCCCATCGCACCATGGCTATCTAGAAATGGCAAGGCAAGGTTGAAACCATTGTCAAACCAGGAAAAACCCATGTCAGTGTCAACGAATGAACCAAATACACACATACATATATCATGAATGCAAAAAAAATCTAGGAAATCAAGCATGCAACCTGTTACCTACAATTATTTCCGCATAAGCCTCTTGATTCAACTTTTCCTTGCTTGGTCCTTGCTTTCCTTTGATTCCTTGTCCTTCCCTTGCTTTCTTTATTATTTCCTACCTTGGTGCTCTTCTCCTATTTGAAACCAATTCCAAATATAAACTAACAAAAGGATGTGAACTGGTCCTCATAAGCCTTTTAATTATTGAGGCCTCTATTTTCTTAAATTTCGTCTATTTTTCCTTCAATTCCCCTCTCATGCAACCCTGTGACCTTTCATCTCCCTTTTCTCATATTTTCCTTTATTTTCATAAATAAATTCCAATTAATCCATATTTTCATTTTCAAGTCCTTTTCTAATGCCTTTTCCACTTTCCCTTAGCCATAATAAACCAATTGAACACCCACCAGAATGTTTTTCCCAACATTCAACTGGGAATACATGTCCTATGACCTTGGTCTTATTTTTCCTTTATTGACTTTATTACATGAAATTTTAACCTGAGGTTGTCACATAGCTCCTTAGCTAATGGATTTGGGTACAAGTTAATTTTTTAATAGTTAAATTGGTAGCAATTTACATATTTGGGAAAAGATTTTAACAATTGTAAGAAACTTAGAACTTTTTTAGGGATGTGGGAAGTAGCACCTTTGTATCTTCCTTCCTTATATTCAGTGTGCTCAAATTTACATTTTTAAATTTAATCTATGCCAATATCTAAATTATGGAGTTGGATACTCTTGTTTTTAATTATCATCACCTACGATGGCTTTGGGTTTTTGATATTGTTGGAGAAAAGGGAATTGTAATTGTATCATTAGGTTGCAAGAACTTGAGAGAATATTGGGTTTTTTCAATGGATCCATTTTGTCAGGATGAATTGATGTCATATAAAAATGAATCCTTGCAATATTTCAAGGATGTCCTAATCTTATATTTGTTTGTATTTATGTAGGAACATGAAAAATGCTACAATTATTGTAATGGATCAAAATTGGCCCAAGTTAAAACACTTCTTCCTTTGTATCATGAATCCATCCTAGCCATATAATTTGACAGGTGAACCTATGGATGAGTCTTTTGGGGGGATTGTAAATATTTTTAAGGGTTTACAATGATTGGTAGTATCATGTTTTCTTACTGATAAGGCTTTTGAGTAAATTGGTATCTATGCAAAAAATCTACAAACCTTGTTTGCGGCCTTTGCTGGAAGTAGCGATTTGGGAATGGAATGTGTATTGTGAGGATGTCCAAAGCTTCATAAGATTGAGATAAAGGATAGTCCATTTGGAAAATTTTCCCTCATATTGGGTCTTGAGCACTGTAAATCCATGTGCTCATTATGAATGTCTTATCGCAATGTTATGATGAGTGGTTTTAGGTACCTTACTAAGAACAAGCCCACACTTAATGTGGAAATAATAAAGGAAAATGGAGAAGATGACAATGAAACAGACAATTTTGTTCTGTATCAAATTGATGTACTTTTCCAATGTGGGAAGTCATGTGTTGTCTTCATTAATCCTTGCATCTTCCACACATGAATCTTCATTTTAAAACCATCACAACTGGTATTCAAGGATATGTTATTGTTCTACTTGAAGGTGATGGATGGGTGGGGCATGAATCAATTTCACTTTGATGCTACTATAGAAAATAAAAAAAACATAAATTAGTGACTGGAAGTCTAAGAAGGATTCATCGAATGTTTATGATGGCAATGGAAGAAATGGAAATCCTTGCACAAGGTACATGGTGCTTTTGGTGTGTTAGCATTAAAATTCACTAGCATTTCACATTCATCTGAATCATTATCCTTAAGTTGGAAAACAACATTTGGCATCCTTCATGCATCATACTTCTTGATACATTATCTATTTGCAATCTAAACTGAGCACATTGGAGCTTTGTATTTTGCCTTTGTAATTATGCATTTGGAAGCTAGGAGTGCCCACGGTGATTTAGCTATCTTTGTTGACTATCTTGAAGTGTAATTATGGCTACAATTAGATATCCCTCTTGATTCCAAGGTAATTTCATGGTGCGACTATTAAACCACAAAAATGGGAATCACAAATGTGAAACTTGAGTAATTACAGAAATCCTTTATGAAATTTCATTGGATAGTGATAATTTACAATAATAATCCACCATTTATATCAAGAATACAAATAAGTGAACTATATCAAGGTCCATTTTCTAGGCCATGAATTTTCAGTCTCATAGTTTGACCACAAACATTATAGGGTATCTCTATCCTTGGACCCTTATTCATCATGGTTATGTATCACCCACAAGCCCAGGGTTATGGGTCAACCATACAAAACTCTTACCATTGAAGTCCATTTTCTTGGTCGCACACTATTAGTATCACAATAGGCCCACAATTATTAGAGGATATATTTATCCTCATATCTATTTTCATCATGGTTATGGGCCATCCATAAACATAGGGTTATTGGTTAACCACACAAAACCCTTTCCTTCAATAGCACTTAGTTTTGGGTGATCCAAAAACCCACATCTATGGTTCAACCACACAAACTCTTCTCTTCATTAGCTTATATTCAACAAATGCCTCTCAAGAGGGAACTCGACAAAATGGGGACCATTGTTTCATAAAATGGAGATGAGTGATCCAAAAGGGAAGTGGCATCCACCCATGGTATTGCAACTCAATAATGCTATAAATAATGGGCCTCACTTTATAAAAGGACAGATTCATCCACCACAATGTGGTTGAAATTAATTTCCTTTATTTTAATAAAGAGTTTCTTTGTGTGTTTTCTTATTCTCTCCATGTTTAAGTTTCTCATATCTTGGGCCCCGAGATCTAGATCAATACATGGGATCAAATATTTCCATATGTTCTTCATAGCTATAATAGAGCACTCCACAAATTTATTGGACACAGTCCTTTATAGGTGTGCCCTAGGTTCCATCGATTAGCCCCAATCGATATAGTTATTCCAATTGCATCTTCACTTGTAGAGTTCTCCTATACTCAGGTCGAGGTAGTTAGAGTAGCCAATATTTTTGAATGAATCCAAACCTCCAACAATAGTTTCATGATATCTTGTAGAAATCCAACACCAATTACAAGAAACAAAATGACTAGCACAAGGTTCCACACAAATTTGGGGTTGATGATAAGGTTTGGTTATATATATAGAAAGAGAACCTCACAGGCCCCCATATGAAGCTAAAACCACTTTGATATAGGACTTACAAAATCATAAAGCTTGTGGGTGAAATTTTTTTTGATTTAGTATTCCACCTTTCCTTAGCTTGCACCCAATATTTAATGTGGATTTGTTAATTTTTCAAATTGTTCTATGATCTTTCAGTTACTTAAGCCAAATTAAATTCTTCATTAATAAATTCATCCGATTATTAACAATGTTTCAAATCATAAATAGTAACTAAATATAGAAAAATATATGCAATGACAAAGGAGACAATAATACAACCACAAGAGACACCATATTGGTCAAAGACTAGGGAAAAACCCCACAAGGGGGGAAAAACCTTTAAAAACTTCTTCTTATTAAATTGTCATAAAATGTTTCAATAGAGAATAAAATGAGCCTAATACATAATATTTCATCAAATATTTACCCAATATAAATAAAAATTATACTTCCAAAATCATTATGCAACTGAGAGAAAACTTCCAACCTTCAAACGTCTGCAGTCAACTACAGTCAACAATCAAAACCCCCAATCACACTCATAAATTTATTCTGAGAGTGGCTGTGGCTTCCTAGTCACTTCCTTTAACATTATGAATGAGTGAATATGACTTCCTGGACACTCCTTGAAGTACTTTATGTGAGCGATTGCGATCTAATCAACCCAAATATGATCCCAGAGCCTCGGTCGCTCCCTTCAAGTTGTCCTGCAAGAGATTGTGATGCCCTAGTTGCAACCTAAGCCATTATGTGTCTGTGAATTTGGTTGGATCTACTTAGATCTAATCTCAGGGCCTCGATCGCTCCCTTAAATTTGTCCTTTGAGCGACTATGATACCCTATTCACACCCTGAGCCACTGAGTGCATGTAGTTGTGGTCGGGTTTCCCCAGATCTGATCTCAGGGCCTCATTCGCTCCCTTCAAGTTTATATGTGAGAAATTTTGGCTTGCTGTTGAAAATGCAGCAAGATGATGGAGCTTAGTGAAATGAAGTCGCCTTCACTAAGTGGGCCCGCAGGCGAATTCTGGCGCAAAGTCTATTTTTAGACTATGTCTATTTTTAGACATATGGAGCATGGTCCGGGGATTCCAGTATGAGATTCTTGGAGCATTGGTCATGTTGGTAAAAATATATGGGACTCTATTTTTGTGACCTATAGGTCAAAGAGGTCGAAGTCTATTTTTAGACTGCCTCTCCTAAAAATAGGGAAGTCAAATATTATTTACCCTTAATAATATTTAGACTATAAACTTCAGTTTACTCTCTTGGAGCACTTCAGTTCGAGCTACAGAAGTGGCTCATGCATCTGACAGAGGAATTACGCTATTCCCAAGGGTTTTATGGCATCATGCATGGTTGACTTCAGTTAGGACTTCAGTGGCAGAAATTTGGTGGAGTTAATGAGACAGCTAGTCGAGTTGTGTTCTGTTTATTTTAGTTGAACTAGTTGAGATTAGTTTAACTAACTAATCAATTAGTTATGAGTGGAGTGAATTAAATATTATTTAATTCATTAATTAGTAACTCATTATTCAACTCAAGAACACATCAGTTCACTACAGTGCATGATCGGTTCAGTGGAGACCAGTGAAAGAGGTAGATGAAAGGGTGGAGTTAGCTATCAGTTGTGACATCAGTTGTGCATGAGATTTGCACCACACTTGGAGAATTTCCATGATATTGCGCTGTCAAGCCAAGGAGTACAACAGATCTCTATATAGACAGTATAGACATGCCATGATTTCCTAATGAGGGCAAGGAAATTGGCGGTGATTTTTGAACCAGTAACCTGTTCAAAACTGAGCTAGATTGTGAGTAACTGTATGAGAAAGTACTGAGTACTTGTGAGGAGTATTGTACTGAGTTTGTTACTTGATTTCTCCATTATAATATACACAATAGCTGCGGGGTTTTTCAGCTATAAGCTTTCCCCATACATACTGTGTTAATGTGTATGATGATTTGATGTGTTATCGCTTGATTTTATTTTCCGCATGTGTGATGATCTGAGTTGATCTGAGTGGAAGAGATTATGTGTTGCATATAAATTCGAATTGTATGTGATCAGGATAGTCTCGATGGATAATTAATCATTATTCAGCAAATTTCTACATGGTATCGGAACTATTGAAGTTCAGATTGATCATCACAGTGATTACAAACTTATTTCGGTAGACAGAGTCTGCATGCGGGCCAGGTAGCCTCCGGATTCATCTTTCTTCGGAAAGTGAAAGGTCTGGTAAATGCCCCTTGCAGTCAATCTCTGTGCTAGAAATAATTTGTTCTCACATATCTAGAGCGGCTGAGCTTTGAGGTGGAATTCGAAATTTTGCAGCAGTTTTGTTTTCTTGGTGCCAGTGTTGAAAATGTCTTTCAACGGTTTGCGACTCAAATATGCTCTTGAAGGCAGTTCGAATTATGTTGCATGGAAGGATCGCATGGAGGCAGTATTAGAAGATAATGGTCTGAAGGATTTCGTAGATACGGATGTCCAAAAGCCCACTGATCCTGCTGAAGTCGATGCATGGCAAAAGAAGATGGCGAAGTGTCGAAGGATCCTGTTGGAGGGCGTCAAGGATCATATTGTATCCAGCCTGCATGGAAAGGCTTCTCCATATTTAATGTGGAAAGATTTGACGGATCTATTCCAGAGTAAGAGAGACCAAAGGAAGCTGGCGCTCAAAGATAAGCTCAGGAACATCAAGATGGAGAAAGGCGACAGTATCGCCAAATACCTCACGAAGTTCACTCAATGCAGAGATGAGCTGGGAAGTGTGGGGGTGACTTTCGAAGACGAGGACATGGTAAACCTGGCTCTCCTTGGTATTGGAAGGATCGCATGGAAGAAGTATTAGAAGATAATGGTCTGAAGGAGTTCGTAGATACGGATGTCCAAAAGCCCACTGATCCTGCTGAAGTCGAAGTATGGCAAAAGAAGATGGCGAAATGTCGAAGGATCCTGTTGGAGGGCGTTAAGGATCATATTGTATCCAGCCTGCATGGAAAGGCTTCTCCATTTATAATGTGGAAAGCTTTGACGGATCTATTCCAGAGTAAGAGTGACCAAAGGAAGCTGGCGCTCAAAGATAAGCTCAGGAACATCAAGATGGAGAAGGGCGACAGTATCGCCAAATACCTCACGAAGTTCACTCAGTGCAGAGATGAGCTGGGAAGTGTGGGGGTGATTGTCGAAGACGAGGACATGGTCGACCTGGCTCTCCTTGGTCTTCCGAAGGCTTGGCACTCATATCAAGATAGTGTCAATGGTTGGGAGAAGCTGCCGAGATGGGAGCGCCTTTGGGCGGATCTCATGCAGGAGGAGATAAGGAGGACTACTCGTGATGGATCTTCATCAAAGGGAGCTGATGAAGAAAACTGCGCTTTGGTGTCCAAAGCTAAGAAAGGGAAGGGTAAGAAAACCTCTCATTCTGGAGCTAAGGGCAAGAAGCAGGATATGGCGAAAGTGAAGTGTTTTCACTGCCATGATCACGGACATTATGCTACCAGTTGTCCAAAGAAGAAGAAGAACAAGCAAGCGGGAAGATCTGCAGATGGAGAAGCTTTGGCTTCACAGTTCGAGCTTGAATTTTCACTGATCTCATGCTTGGTTTCAAGTGTGTTGGGATCGGTGTGGTTCTTGGACAGCGGTGCGTCATTTCATATGACGGGAGATCGGGATTTGTTCTCAGATCTGGAGGACAAAGATTTGGGTGTGCACATCGAGATGGGCGATGATGGTAGATACAGTGCCACTGGTATCGGTACCATATCATTTCAGAGGGAGTCTGGTAAACCCTTTGTGTTGAAGGATTTCATGCATGTACCTGGATTGAAGAAGAACTTGATCTCTGTGGCGATGTTGGAGGATAAGGGGTATGATGTGGTCTTCAGCGAAGGAAAAGCCTTCCTGCGCAGTAAGACTACTGGAGAGACCCGGAAGATAGGGGTTCGAACCAAGAACCTTTATCAGTTGCAAGTAGATGGCTACGCAGCAATGGCATGCAAGGCGGGAGAAGTGGTGAGCCGGGATGATGAGGGCGAACTGTGGCACAGGAGATTGGGCCACCTTCACCATGGAGCTTTGAAGATCCTGTAGTAGATTTCTACTGGGCTTCCTAAGGGCACTCTTGCGCAGTCAGATCAGTGCAAAGGGTGTACTTTAGGGAAGTATGTGAAAGCCACCTTTCACGAGAAGGATAGTCGCGCCACGACGATCCTTGAGAGAGTTCACACAGACGTGTGTGGTCCTTTCTCAGTTGCTTCGACAGCAAAGCACAAGTATTATGTGATCTTTGTTGATGATTTCTCTCGAAAGTGCTGGATCTTCTTCATGCGGAAGAAGAGCGATACATTCGCGAAGTTCTGTGAGTTTAAAGCACTGGTCGAGAAGGAGTCGGGGAAGAAGGTGATTGCTCTAAGGAGTGATAACGGTGGTGAATTCATCTCGACTGAATTCAAGGAGTTCTGCAGCGTAGAAGGGATTCGGAGAGAGCTCATCGCACCCCATAACCCACAGCAGAACGGGGTGGCTGAGCGGAAGAACAGAACGATCGTGGGTGCTGCACGGGCGATGTTGCATGATCGGGGCCTACCCCTTCACTTGTGGGCTGAGGCATGCAATACAGCAGTGTATGTGCAGAACCGTTGTCCTCACAAGGTTCTTGGCATGAGTACACCGGAGGAGGCTTATTCTGGCAAGAGGCCTGATATTTCCCATTTGTGGATTTTTGGTTCTCTTGTCTACATGCATGTGACGAAGGATGCGAGAAGGAAGCTGGATCCAACTGCTGAGGTTGGAATATTTGTGGGGTACACTGATACACCTCACAACTATCGGGTGTATTTTTTAGACAGTCGAAAGACTGTTGTGCGACGGGATATAAAATTTCAGGAGGAGAAAGCCATGCGGTGTTCGCTTGAGAGGGAGCTACACTTGCATGCAGATGAGGAGCTGTTAGTTCCTAAGGAGGAGCTTCCGGATGTGGATCAGCCACAAGAGGAGGTTCAGGAGGTGGAAGAAACCACCCAGGCAGCGCCAACCATCAGAGGGTGCATGCGCACTACAGAAGCTGAGCGACTGGCTCGAGATGCAGAGAAGGTTGTAGGACCACCTACAGCACAGCGCAGACAGAGACAGTCACCGGATCGGTACACTGGATACATGGCTCTTGTGAGTCAATGTGTCGTGACGGAGCCATCCTCTTTTGAGGAAGCTGTGGAGGAACCCGCTTGGGTTGATGCCATGATCGAAGAATATGATTCGATCGTCAGGAACAGTGCATGGGAGATTGTCCCAAGACCGGAGGGGAAATCAGTGGTGGGTTCGCGATGGATCTACAAAGTGAAGCAGGCGGCTGACGGGAGTGTGGAGAAGTACAAGGCGAGATTTTTCGCCCGTGGCTTTTCACAGATCGAGGGGATCAATTATGAGGAGACTTTTGCACCTGTCGCAAGGTACTCTTCCATACGGACAATCCTTGCTCTCTCAGCGCAGATGGGGTGGCACATTCATCAGATGGATGTGAAGACTGTGTTCCTCAATGGAGTTATTGAGGAGGAGGTGTACATAGAGCATCCTGAAGGTTTTGAGATCTTCAGCAGTGAGTCGCATGTGTGCCGACTCAAGAGAGCACTGTACGGGCTGAAGCAAGCACCTCGTGCTTGGTACACTCGGATAGACAGCTACTTCACGGGGCTTGGATTCTCCAAGAGTGAGGCGGATCCAAACCTGTACCAGATTGTGGTGGAGGGGAAGCTGTTGATCATCGTACTGTATGTAGATGATCTGATTTTGACTGGCGACGAGCAGTTGATACTTTCATGCAAGGAGGATCTTGCATGAGAGTTTGAGATGAAGGACCTGGGCATCCTTCATTATTTCCTGGGATTGGAGATTTGGCAGCGCAGTGGAGGACTGTTTGTTTCTCGGAGCAAGTATGCTCGGGAGATTCTGGAGAGGTTCAACATGCAAGGCTGCAAGCCTGTTGACACTCCTCTTCCTGGTGGTTGGAGGAAGGAGCATGCTACTTCAGCGGAGGTAGTGGATGCCACTGTCTATCGACAGTTGGTGGGGTCGCTTATGTATCTGGTCAATACACGACCCGATATATGCTATGCAGTTAACCAGCTTTCGCAAGCTATTGTTAAGCCTACCAAGCTCTTTTGGAAGGCAGGCAAGCATGTATTGCGCTATATTAGAGCACATCGGGATATGGTCTATGGTACAGACAGGAGGATGGAGCGAAGCTTTATGGCTTCACTGATGCAGATTGGGCAGGGAGTCCAACGGACCGGAAGAGCACATCTGGAGGAGTTTTCAGCATTGGGTCGATCGCCGGTTTCTGAGTACGACGGAGACGAGAGGTCAAGTGACCCTCTCAGTTCGGCGAAGGCCGAGTACATGACGCTAAGCTTGAGCGCATGTGGGCTGGCCCAGATGAGAGAGATCCTCGCCGGGATTGTTCGAGTTGCAGTGCCAGGCCTACGATCTCTTTGTGATAAGCAGAGTTGCATTAAACTCTCGGCTAATCGATATTTCACTGGGTCCAAACACATCGACATCAGGTACCATCATATCAGAGATTGTGTTCAACGGAGAATCATGATGCTTTCATATGTTCCCACGGAGGATCGGGATGCCGACATCCTGACAAAGGCGCTCACCAGGAGCAAATTCGAGTTCCACAGAGGCAGGATAGGGGTTGCAGATAATCCATATATTGCTGAGAGGGAGTGTTGAAAATGCGGCAACCGATGAGCATTTGATACTTTCATGCAAGGAGGATCTTGCACGAGAGTTTGAGATGAAGGACTTGGGCATCCTTCATTATTTCCTAGGATTGGAGATTTGGCAGCGCAGCGGAGGACTGTTTGTTTCTCAGGGCAAGTATGCCCGGGAGATTCTGGAGAGGTTCAACATGCAAGGTTGCAAGCCTGTTGACACTCCTCTTCCTAGTGGTTGGAGGAAGGAGGATGCTACTTCAGCGGAGGTAGTGGATGCCACTGTCTATCGACAGTTGGTGGGGTCGCTTATGTATCTGGTCAATACATGACCCGATATATGCTATGCGGTTAACCAGCTTTCGCAAGCTATGGTTAAGCCTACCAAGCTCTTTTGGAAGGCAGGAAAGCATGTATTGCGCTATATCAGAGGCACATCGGGATATGGTTCATGGTACAGACAGGAGGATCAGTTGAGGCGGCATGGCTTCATGGATTGGTATCATCATATCAGAGATTGTGTTCAGCGGAGAATCATGATGCTTTCATATGTTCCCACGGCGGATCAGGATGCCGACATCCTGACGAAGGCGCTCACCAGGAGCAAGTTCGAATTCCACAGAGGCAGGATAGGGGTTGCAGATAATCCATATCTTGCTGAGAGGGAGTGTTGAAAATGCGGCAAGATGATGGAGCTTAGTGAAATGAAGTCGCCTTCACTAAGTGGGCCCGCAGGCAAATTCTGGCGCAAAATCTATTTTTAGACTATGTCTATTTTTAGACATATGGAGCATGGTTCGGGGATTCCAGTGTGAGATTCTTGGAGCATTGGTCATGTTGGTAAAAATAGATGGGACTCTATTTTTGTGACCTATAGGTCGAAGAGGTCGAAGTCTATTTTTAGACTGCCTCTCCTTAAAATAGGGAAGTCAAATATTATTTACCCTTAATAATATTTGGACTATAAACTTCAGTTTACTCTCTTGGAGCAATTCAGTTCGAGCCTTGGAAGTGGCTCATGCATCTGACAGAGGAATTACGCTATTCCTAGGGTTTGATGGCATCATGCATGGTTGACTTCAGTTAGGACTTCAGTGGCAGAAGTTTGGTGGAGTTAATGAGACGGCTAGTGGAGTTGTGTTCTGTTTATTTTAGTTGAACTGGTTGAGATTAGTTTAACTAGCTAATCAATTAGTTATGAGTGGAGTGAATTAAATATTATTTAATTCATTAATTAGTAACTCATTATTCAACTCGAGAACACATCAGTTCACTACAGTGCATGATCAGTTCAGTGGAGACCAGTGAAAGAGGTAGATGAAAGGGTGGAGTTAGCTATCAGTGGCGACATCAGTTGTGCATGAGATTTGCACCACACTTGGAGGGATTTCCCATGATGATTGCGCTGTCAAGCCAAGGAGATTCGAACCTTGGATCTCTATATAGACAGGCCTGGATTGCGCAATAGAGGCAAGGCAATTGGCGGTGAGTTTTGAACCAGTAACCTGTTCAAAACTGAGCTAGATTGTGAGTAACTTCATGAGAAAGTACTGAGTACTTGTGAGGAGTATTGTACTGAGTTTGTTACATGATTTCTCCATTATAATATACATAATAGCTGTGGGGTTTTCAGCTATAAGCTTTCCCCATACATACTGTGTTAATGTGTATGATGATTTGATGTGTTATCGCTTGATTTATTTTCCGCATGTGTGATGATCTGAGTGGAAGAGATTATGTGTTGCATATAAATTCAAATTGTATGTGATCGGGATAGTCTCGGTGGATAATTAATCATTATTCAGCAAATTTCTACAATGGCAGAGGTTAGAAAAGCATCAGATCACTCACTTGTCATGGAGGGAATAGAAGAAGGAAGACTCTTGAAGCTGAAAGGTTCATCTGCTCATGCTCAAAACTTTGCATTTAGTTCACATCATGATGAAGGTACATTCCCATCAAGTCTTTTATGGCATGCTAGATTTGGACACTTAAACTATGAAAGCCTTCATTTTTTGAAGAAAAATGGTGTTAATGGACTGCCTACAATTTCTAGGAAACCTAAGGAATGTGATGCTTGTATTCTAGGAAAGCATAGCAAACATCCATTTCATGATTCGCACTCAAGAGCACATAGAAAAATTGAGCTTATTCATTCAGATTTATGTGGCCCTATGCTTGTTGCTTCTGCAAATGGAAATAAATATATGATGACATTTATTGATGACTACACCAGAATGTGCTGGGTTTACTTATTGAAGAACAAGTCTGATGCCTTTCAAACATTCAAGAATTTTCATGCATGGATTGAAATTGATGCACAAACTCATATTGGCTCTCTACGTACTGATAATGGAAAAGAATACCAATTCAAACGAATTTGAAAATTATCTTTTTCAACATGGGATCAAACATCAAACAACCGTGCTGTATAATCCCCAATAGAATGGTGTAGCTGAAATAATGAACAGAACTATTTTAAATATGGTTTGCTCCATGTTATTTTTCAAGAATCTAAAATTGATGTTTTAGGCTGATGCAGTTCTATGTGTTGTATACATAAAGAATAGGTGTCCTTCAAGTTCAATTAGAAACAAAAATCCTTTTGAAATGTGGCATGGCCACATTCCTTCGGTAAAGCATTTCAGGGTCTTTGGTTCCACCTGTTATGCCTTGATACAGAAATGGTAGCGCTAAATAAAATTTTGGAAATAAGGTAAAACTCAAGGCAACATCAAACCACGCTCAGCCTCGTAGCTAGCCCTACGAGGACAGGAGAGGGCTCTCTCCGGGTCTATCACGGAAAAAGGTCTTCAAAGGGGATGAGATGAATTATAATGGATATTGATTTTACGCTAGTAAACAGATAGGAAATTTTGATTTAAATTTTTTGGGTTTTTGTTGGAAAAATGGAAAAAACCATTTTGGGCTCGGGGATGAGGCCAGATCTTTGCAGAATTCGAGTTGGGGCAAGGTAGGCAGTAGTCTTGATGCGTTTTGATTAGGTGTATGGATGGATCAGAATGACAAGGAGATGAAGAGGGCAAGGAAGAATAGGAATCCTCTCCAAACTGGCGAAAACATGTAAAACTAAACAAATTTAAAGGCAGAGCACTGGAATCAATGGATTCAACCTCATTTACTCATTCATTTAGTTTCAGAAGAAAAAGAAGGGAATGGAATACATTAAACATTAAAGAACTTAAAAATAACTGAGAGAACACACCATCAAAACTGAAAGCCACAAGAATCCCAACAGGTGCTGCAAAACCTCTGATCTTTCCTTAGCCAAAATGTAGAAAATATGTACAATAGTGTGCCAAAGTTTTCCCAAGAGTCCAACTTTGTCCGGGGAAAACTTTGACAAACTTCTGGAAATCTGTGATGCTCGCATTAGGCAAGGCTCTGAACCAACTCTTCACTTGGCCTTGCAAAGAAAGAGCAAAAAGCCTAATACTAACATCTTCTTCATCAACTTCGAAAAAATATAGAAAAGTCTCAACATTCTGCACATGTTGCTCAGCGTTGACATTATTACATTCACCATCAAATCTTGGTAGATATAGGTCATAATTTTTAGGGAAAGCATGAAGAACAGAAGGTAAAACAAGAGGTTTGTACCGATCTGGAATTTTACAAGGTGTAGGGGTATGTACAAGAGCTACGGGATCAGCTTGATTTTCTGGCTCATCACTCTGAAGAGAGTCATCATAAGATGTGGGAAAAGTAAGGAGGCCAGGATCAAAGGGAAACTCAGCATTTACATTCTTTGAATAGGTCGAGTGAAGATTTTGATCACCTTTATCATACAACAAATTCTGAAAAACTTTCAGGACAGCTTCAAGAACAACAAAGAAATAGTTTACAAGAAAGCAGATTAGATCCTGAATACCATTCCACTTTAGATACCTGAACTTTGTGTAAGATCCTTCCATTTTCTCAGAGAAAGAGTCAGTCCTCCAGTGGAGTCTCTACTTTGAATTGGAGTCACCAGGTGAATGATTTCAGCCTTCTTATGTCTGATCGTTGTCCACCATCAACCATCAGATCTGATCTTGATACATATACTGGGGGAATTCGCAAATCAAGGGGCACATTCACAAGCTAAACCGGAGATCGACTGAAGCAGCTTTTATCTACTATGCACTCGCAGAGCAAGAGCAGTTCGAAGGCTACCTGGCGTGACTTCAGACTCCGTCTATAGCAAATGACAGTAATAAGCAAATTTCTCCCCAGTATGGTCGCCACTATGTTAGCGCTCAAATCTACCTTAGGCTGAAATAAGGTAAAACTCAAGGCTACATCAAACCACGCTCAGCCTCGTAGCTAGCCCTACGAGGACAGGAGAGGGCTCTCTCTGGGTCTATCTCGATAAAATGAGCAATAGGGTGCGAGATGACTTAAAAAAAAGGGAACTGATTTTAGGCTAGTAAATAGATATGAATGAGGTTTTTAATAAATGACGGGGTTTTCTGGGCTGTATGGGGCAAAGCCAGCAAGAGCAGAGATTTAATCAAAGGCACAGATTATTCCATAAGGCAAGATAGGAGTGAAATTTAACAATTAAATTTGAAATAATGTGGAATGTAAAGACTGTTGAAGAAAATTGAAAAGGGCATTAAACAATGAATCCTTTCCAACAGAAGAAAAAACATAAAACATGAACGCTTCTCCAGGGCAGAGCAGTGAGCTGAATTCTACCCTTCTCACTTAGAAGCATTCAAATTGAAATGATTATGAATGGACTGTGAACATAACAAGGAACATATGAAACAGAGGAAAACATATGCCAAATTCATACCACAGGGATCTTATGAAATAGAGCTGCAACTTTCATTAATTCTCTGTCAACAACTGTACAATAAAACTCTGTATTTCTCCTACACACACCTCTCCCAGAACTCTCCAACATTT